>OZ038495.1:32606307-32713807 GCA_964036315.1 Acanthosepion esculentum | reverse complement strand
GAAGACAATCATATGAGTAACTGATATATAAACATTAAAGCTGTATCCAGTGGAAGTTGAGCACTATATTGATTTGGAATTACATTTAATTATATATACACATATACATAGATGTGTATGTGCACTTGAAGTTTTATGTTCAACCAACAAAGACTTCACTTTTTATTTTATTTTTCCCATTTTTCAATAAGGTTTTTGTACATTATCTCTAGTTATACAGTGACCCATGCATGCAATAACAAGTTATTCATAATATTTTAAATTATTAAATCTTTATTTTGACATACAAATTTTTTAAACTGTTTCTAAATCGTTGATTGTTTTTCAATTATTCCGCCTCGTCTGCTATCCTCTTCCATCGCACCTATGATCCGTTTGGGATTAACAAATTTATAGTATCCCTCCTGTTTACGGCATACTCAGGGGTTTATCTAGGTAATTTATATTTATGGGTATAAATATGTCTTTTATCATATTCAAAAATGATCGTCAGACATTCTATACATCATGGAGGGTTACACGTCTGCAAACTTTTTTTTCTGTGAATTTTACGACCATCATTTAAATTTCGATGTCTTGGTTTGTATATGATTAGGCCTAACATCTGAGTACATATTGCTCTTTGATTAGTCATTATCTGATTTCTGTGTAATAACATCAACTAGTATTAACAAATTGTAGTCTGCAAACCCTATATAACATTTTAACAAAAGGAAAACAGTTGTTGATACCAATAGTAAAAGATCATATAAACTGACTTATCCTAGTTTAATCTATATCACCTATGTTATACTTCGAAGAATGAACTAAGTTAGCTGCATTCATACCTGGGGGTTATTCTTGATGAGGCTAAACTATCCCAGGAGTGGCTTGACTTTGGTTACTGCGCAGCCATTTTTATTTATTACACAAGAATAAGCTTGGAGCAGAGATTGCCAAAACTTATTTTCACAAATAGAATTGATATTTTTGGAACGTAGACGATCGCGTTGTCAAATTGAGTGCTGGCTTCCGACTGCAAGGAATTACTTTGGAAAAGAACATTTTGAATACATTATTTCGTTGAAAATGCTAATATTGAACATCGCTCAGTCAGCTCTTTTAAAATCGACCCATTTTTACAAAGTGGTAACTTATTGACAAATATATGAATATAATTCCCATGAATTAGTACAAATTAGTATTGAAATCATTGGTCTTTATATTGATTATTCATTTGTAGAACTAATATGGGATTTCTCGTGAATCCAATGTGTAGATGTTAAAGGTTTCTGAAGTCATTGAATTGAATCTTCAGAATTTAGCGTTTACACGCGCATTTAAGGGCTATGGGATAAAATTACCCTGTTTCATTTTGAGAAGAGAAAATTGCAGATAAAAATGGTATTATGTTTTCTATTGACATATGAATGAAGTAGTGAATAATTAATAGCGACAAAACGGAAAGAAGGAAACATTTCCAACAAATTTTTATGATAACGGTGTTTAATAGATTCGGCTTTAATGCTTTTAATATAATAATTCTTTTTTTTCTAATAATTATATGTCACATTTAGAAAGTAAAATACTTAAAGACACTAAAAACACACTCTTTATATAGAAGATAAACTGATAACATTTTAGTTTTGGCTAAAAATATTGATCAAATTACACAACATCAAAACAAATTTGAAAGATACTCCGCTTTAAAATCTACGCTAATACTTAATATTATAAACAAAATTCAATTCCTTGATGCATTTATTGATTCCAGCCCACATAAATTTATGACATCTCTATATAGGAAACCCACTAGCATTAACTCATGTCTTAGTTCTAATAGTGAATGTCCCCAATGATATAAGTTAGCCGTTATAAAAAAAAAATCTTAATACAACGCACACACATACCTTCTTCCAAAACCATATTCTATAAAGAATTACATCACATTAAACAAATACTTGTTAATAATGGATTCCTTAATTCTGTTATTGATCAAGAAATTAAAATGCATCTCAAAAACCTTATAATACCGCTAACAAATTGATAATAGTAATAAGTGTACGTCAAAATAAACATACTATTAAATTATACTACTGTAATCAAATGCATGATTCAACAACACTCAAAAACATAACAGGATGAAATGTTAAAACCATGAATAATAATAAACAAGTTAAGCTCATCAAATACTATAAAAAAAATGTCCCCACAATCTCTAATAACCCTACAACCACACAACTAAATCCCCCCCACAAAAACCCAAATTGTGCATCGATTTCCATGCCCGTTCAGAGTTTGTATCTCTGATGATAATAATAATAAACCCACTACATATATTGGCTTTACTACAACCATGCTGTCCCATAGACTGACCTGTCACCTTTCTCATCTTAGATCTATTACACAACATTTCTTAGAAAAACATAGCCATGTAAAAAAAATATTCGACATATATTAGTTGCTAACACAACAATATTCACACAGTAAAACGAACCTTCAGGTATTGGAAGACATCTACATTAAAAACAAAGCAACCGAAACTCAACAAAATTACATTTCAAACTAGTCACAACATATTACATTGCATCTTGACATATGGTTCTGTCGCGTAGTACGGCGTCATAGAACCACAACATGAATTTACGACCTGCGTCTGCTATTCCGTGAACGTTATCATCACATATCAATCTTTTATGTCAAAATGACAGAATATCATCTTTGATGGTGAATATCTTTGTTTGTCCATATAACTACTCGGAACATTGCTCATGTGAGTCGAAACTTAGCTTAAGAAACATCATAATAAAAAAATATTTTAATGTTGAACAACTTTTGTCTTTACTTTCTCCCGAAATTAAAGCAAATATACGGGGTTTAGAACGGCTCATAATCAAACTTAATAGACATTTGATGTCCTTCACACATATATATATATATATATATATATATATATACTATGAAAGTTGGTTCACTAACTCTCTACACATCAAGTCTACCATTCGTCCATGGTTTGAATATTGCTGCCACATATGGTCCAGCTCCCCTGCTATTTACCTCGAGCTCCTTGATAAAAATCCAAAGGACAATCAGCAATATTATCGGTGCTCATCTGGCAACTCGGCTTCAATCAATTACTCACCGGCATAAGGTTGCATCTCTGTATCTTTTCCATAAAAATCAAAATCATTTTAATTGTTCGGATGAGAAATTTGCTATGGTACCTAGGATTTATTAATTTAATCGCGCTAAAAGAGTGCAATCGAGATCTCATCAATTTACAGCGGAACTGGCGAGATGTCGGCGTACATTCTATGCTAAGTTTTTTTTTTTTTCCTCGTATTTCTCACTTGTGGAGCTCTCTTCCGGGTTCATGCCTTCCGACCAACTTTAAAATGCATATTTCTAATTTTACCACACCCAGTAAGAACTTGTATCTTAGTGGCTTTACTGCTTTGCTTAAGGCGAAACCTCTCTCTCTCTCTGTCTGTATGTATATATATATATATATATATATATATATATATATATATATAATATATTATTTCTGGTTTCTATTTTCCATCCTCATAGGCCTCACATGTTCTATAGATTTGTATTTGTAATCTGAGGGGATTTCTTAGACTTCTATTGAATTTGTAAATATTTAATAATTCTAATTTTCAGAAACATTTATTCTCGTCTTGTAATTCTCTAAGCATAAATGTGGATTAATTTTTGTATCTATTACTGTACTGAGAAATCTGAAATCTTTCTATGTACGGGTAGAAAAGAGGAAGAAAGCACACACACACACACACACACATTTATATATATATATATAATATATATATATATATATATATATAAATGAATTGGAAGACGTAGAAATCTACCGATGTTGAAACATTCCAAAGAGATTGTCATATTTTTTTCGTAAGTCAGATGGCGGTGGCGGTTACAGCAGCCAACTGTTCGCGAATAGGTCGAACAGCTGTTGCCATAGTGACAGCGGAAGTTGACTGACTCATGTCGTTATGAAACAGAAGCAACCCTGTTTTCGCTTCGTCTTGATCTTTGACTCTGGGAGGAGCCACCCTCCAGAATCTTTGGAGGTAACAGCTTCTTATGAAATCGTTGAAATTCTATTGTTCTCTGCTTTTGTTAACTGTTTTTCACACATTTGCCACAAATGTCAACAAGTTATTTTATTTATTGGTTTTATCTTTTTAATTATAATTTTATTTTATTTTTTTCAGTTTATATTTGCTTATTTATTTATTCCCAAATGGTACTTATTTTTTTGATTGAAAATAAAATTTTGTGCAAGTTTTTAAACGGATAAGTCTACTGCTTAAATGCTAGCAAGCACTGAATTCCGTTTCTTCTTATACCCTTATAATTGTAATTTACTCATGGGAAAAAGAAAAAAATGAGCAAGTATCTATATTCTTCACTTAAAAGTATAAAAAAATATTTTTTTTCTTTACTGTAAAAGTATATTTATTACTTCAGGAGTAATGGTATGTGAGGACGGATTAGTAATTGGTATTGGACTTGTCCAACAGTTTTATTTCTTACCTTAAAATCAATCTCAGAAGAACTGATTGAAATATCATTTCCTGTATCTTGTTACGAAACAGGAGAACACGTCGTAGGTTCGAATCCTGTCAGAGGGCACATTTTTCTTATGAATTCTCGAATATTCAGACAGGTTGACAAAATAAAATACTGTTTATAGAAAAATAGAGCGTTTGCACAAATATGGCTATCCACTAAATATAATGTTTGAAAGCGATAAAAATATGTCTGATTAATAAATACAACAGCATTATTTCTTAGAAACTGTTTAGTTTTCGGATACGTATCTGAGTATATATGTGCTTTCGTGAATCTGAATAAGAGAGAGGAGTGTGCTTAAAGGCAGAATGCTGTATCCTACTTAATCGTGACAATCTTCGTACTTGAGTCGGCTAAAGCACGTCGGATCTAAGGACGTTTTCTCCTGCAAAATGACTACGCAAGTTCAAATACTGCCGAAAGGCACATTTATTTTTATTTAGGTTTGTCGGATATTTTGGCCTGCAGACGAAATAAAATGTTTAATATTATCGGAGCGTCTACTCAAATATGGCTTTCAACTAAAAAATAACATTTATTGTTAAAATTAAATATATATATATATATATATATATATTCAATGTCTGTACAACCACTCTGAAGATGGCTCATGTCAGCCGAACGCTTAGATCAAGGAACAACTGTAAAAAAAAATATGCAAATGCATATTTTTTGTCTTCATTTTCACCCGAAATTACAGTAAAAATACGAAATTTAGAACGACTCCTAATATAAGACACAATAGACATTCATTCATTTAAATATATGTTTAAATAATGTTCTACTATCCCAATACTAATATATATATATATATATATATATATATATATATATATAGTGCGACAGAAATACCTCCCACATAACGGCAAGAGAGAGGCATTTTTGGAAGGTGTATGTTGGAGGTATTTTTCCCGCACTCTTTATATAATGTAATCTAAATGTATCATAGAAAAGTATATTTCATATAATATACACACCCCGATGGGCATACATTAAATTAATTTCTTAATTATTTGTGAGGTTAGAATTCTTAGAAATCATTTAAAATGATGATATCTTATTATAGAAATATGCTTGGAACACATTTTCACGTTTGTGGAAATATTTTGAACAACCCAAAAATTAAAACTGTGGTCGAAATAGTTTGTTACTGATAGTCGCACCTGGCACAGATTCTGTCGATCGTTCTATGTACGGATCGCCTGTATTCGGGGTTTTGATCACGCATACAGATTATCGATATTTGTAAAAAGCACTAGAACCATGCATGCGCTTTACGGAAATTGCAAATGGCGGCTCCTGACGAGATCACATGTCCTCTATGGAACATATAGGGTGCGATTCCTTCGTCCTATTTCACCACAGAAACAGCAAACATCTCAACTTTTAAATATATTATTTCAGGCAGCTTTCTGAATATAATTTTGTTATTAAAAAGCGCAGTGTTGCAAGTATCGGAATCTGAATTCTAACCGCAGTTGTAAAGATTAAAAGATCCTTTAATATTGCACTAATTCCTCAATACATTAACATATATCTCCCCCAATGCTAATACCATTTATTCTAGTCTAAATTAAGATTACTAGTCAACGCTTGTAATGGTACAAGAATGAACTGTTGTAATAATTATTTCTGTAGCTATTGATAACAAAAAAAGTGAAAAATGTCTGACTACATTCTGAATATTTTATAATCTCAGGATGTAACATCTCGATTCGTCTGAAAAAAATGATATACCGTTTGATGCAGTATTTGAATTATATTTGTCTAAATGATGAAAAAAAAAAACGATCATACATGATCTTGATTCCCGTTACCTCAGAGTCGTAGGAGTATCATAGTAACAGCAGTAACGTATTTAGAGGAAAATACCTTGAAGTATTGTTTTGAATACGAAATTTTATTTCTAGGCAGAAAAGCCCAGTTCGCTCTAGTATTTCAACCATGTTTGGGTGAATATGAATGCAGATCTTTTCAAAGTGAACAAAACTAACAGATAGAATATGAACTCGGAACGCTAATTCCATTTAGCATACCGACAGGCCTTTCACCACAGATACATCCACACATTCGATATATCAGACATTTGTTAAACCCCTTCATCTCTCATCAGATGTACATTTATTACATCCAGCTAGACAATATATGTGTTCCATATATGAAACGAGCGTCTATTCTGTATTCAAATATTATTTCACCTGCAGTTACACAGACATGCACGGATAATAAAATATGCATGTGAAAAATTATGAGCTTATGTTTTATATTCTTATTCCCGGAATATCTGTTTTCCGATGCGATAATATCATAAGTGTTTCTGTGGAAACTGATACTGTACCATTTGTTTACACCTGCAAGGAATGGCGTCTGTGTCTCATTTATTTTTCTGCAATTGTTTCATTATCAACCTCCTGATTAAACATAAAATAACACGTTGTTAAAATCACGTGCAGACGTACCATTTTTTCTTAACTGCAAACAATTTGTATTTACGGGGTAGTAATAGATAGCAACTTGGATTAAGGAATTGGTGTCGTGTTCGAATTCTAGTCGAATTTGTTACATTCACTTACATTTCTCAAGAGTATTTACACGTATGTATCAACCATCTCTTCCCTTCCTAGCTATGGGTGAATACCAGGAGAGACTGGGTCTCATAGCCTTGGGTGACAACTCGTCTAGATGGACTAGTTCGAAATCAAAACACTTAAAAATGGGTTTAATAGTCCCCCATTGTCCTCAATTAACAGAGGGCTGGGAATACTCCAACTCCTCTGAAAACATGTTAAATCAGGGAGTGGTTCATCCGAAAGGAATGAGTAGGTCTTGGATTTTGATTTGGAAACAATTTTCGGATTTGTATGCATTATTTGTTTTTATATTTTGCAGACAATAAGAGATGACCCAAATCCTAAAGTATTACAGTTCCTTTTTATTTCTTTGGTACATGAAGTTTTTTTTTTTTTTTTTTTTAAGAATTTTCTTGGTCTATACTTCTGTTTTTTCTTAAAAACGGTGTTGTCTTTCAATGATATGCTAAGAAAACTGCCAAAATATCAACTCTTATTTTTACACTAAAAGGAATCAAAATCAGAAAGAAACACGTAATAACGAAAGACGGATTGGAAAATCGAATCCTCACAGTGTATATTGAGGGCAAGAGTGCTAGAGGAAGGCAGCCGGGAGAGAAAAGGTGGATTCATACCTTTCTCACCTGTATTTGCACGTAAGGAATCCAAAGATAATTGGAACTCGGCTCTCCGATTAACTGTATATCCAAGCGGTCAGCGATCTAAGTATTGACCAGGCACGACGTTGCTTAACTTCGGTGATCGTAGGAGAACCGGTGTTTCAATGTGATGTGACCGTAAGCCATAGAATGTAATGATAACTAATATATATATATATATATATTCTTTATCAGTGGAAATAAAGGTGGTTTTGGAAATTGCCTTTAACTTTTCATTTAGCTCCATATATCTAAATACGATGGGGATAAATAAATTCGTTTCATATCACTCTATAGTGGAGAATAAATATTTATTCACGTGTTTAAATCAGATGGATGTTAAATTTTTCCTCAGGTCTGAAGAAAATTTTCAATCGCCATTATAAGCATAATGGCGAATGAAAAATATTTTTCTTATCACATATGACTGACGATAAAAATGTATTTCCCTGTCTAAAATGATAGATGATAAATTCTTTTCATCTGAAAATTTGACGCAGGAAAAAAAAAATCTCTCTTCACGCTGAAAAATTTTGAACAACGCAAATTTATTTAAAACCTGATGAGTGTTCCTTTGTAGGAATCCATTTTCTCTTTAAATATCCCTGTCACCAAGACGCGTTATATTGCCACACGAACACTTACAAACTTTAATATGCCGTTCTATATCAACGCATATGTCTCCTCTGACCGAAATCTGGGGAAAAGATCTGCTATATAACAATTTAATACATCCAGAAATAAACTCGTAACGTTTCATCACCACCTAGCATACCCTAAAGCGGCATCAATTCTGACGACTAGCTATACCATCAAAGAGGATAGTTGCCTCGAACGCCTGCTAACGCTGGATCCCGATCCGAGATGGGGCAGATGTATGTGTGCCATCGCAAAAGATACTGGTAGCATTGACTTTTTTTTTGTGTCGCTGCATATAATACTTAACGCCACCTACCCTATATGAGCTGGCACTTCACTGTCCTGCCTCGAGAGTTCAAAAGTGCTCGCGTGGTCTTGTGTCCGATGAATTATTATCCATCCTTCAGCCGTTATCCTACAGCGAAACGTCGCTATTACTGTGACACGTTTCGACGAGCGTCCTGTGTATGACGATAAACTACATCCGGGTCCTGGGTAAGACGATAAACTGCGTCCAACACCAAGGCTTCTGATAATACGTCGTTTTTGACAAAATAATGTCAGTTGTACATTTTTGAAAAAAATATTACCAGCTATACGTTTTTGAAAAAATAAGTGTAACCCGGATATAAGAGATTTTCTCTGGTCCCAAATTAGAGCCTGTGTTAATAAAACAAAATAGACCAAACCCGGATATAAGAGAAACCCGGATATAAGAGACTTATTATCCGGTCCCGACAACTCTCTTACATCGAAGTTACACTGTATTAGCAGCTATACGTTTTGTTTTGTTTTTTAAATAATATTAGCATTATAATATTGGTCTATTTACGTCCAGGGTCAACTGATCACTATCCTACTTGTAACCCATTATACTCTTTATTGAATGAGATTGAAAGTAACACTATCTTGAGTGGCCTTTGAACTATTATTAAAAAAAATAAATAAATAAATAATAGAAGTATTTGGTGTAATTTCTTGCAAAAAATGAAAACTTGTCCGAATAAAATGGCCGTCTTTCTCCTCTCTAAAAAAGAAAGAAAAAATGGCTCTTCCCGCATAATTAATTTTCGCAGACATTATTCTCAGATGGCTAGATTTAAATTCACTGGAACGAGAAAGGGTTTAATGTTCGTGAGATATTTGAAAATATCTGATTTTTGAAGTGCAAAAATTTGTTTAGTTCTATTGAACAGTAGCTTTTAGAGTAATTAATGAAAGTAGCTTTTAGAGTAATTAATGAAAACGATGTTTTCGTTGCTTTTTTTTTTTTAACTTACGCCGAAGGAAAGGATTTTTTTCCCTAAAGAAAGGCCTCATAAAAAAAATGTGAAGTTGTTGTTCTATTAAAAAATATAAATTCACAGCCATCTAAATGAATGTTCCGAATTTTTAATTTTGGAAACTATGGAGATTTAATGCGGTATTTGGAAAACAAAATTTGTCTACTACAAAAAGTTGACAGCCGAATAGAGCGCCAAAAAAATTCCATCTTTTATAAGAATTTATTAAAAGCAACTGAATAAAAACTCCTGTAGTAGCGAATTTCCTCTAGGTTATGTGAGACTTTCTGTCCATGTCGCCGTAGGTGCAAAACAAAAAGATCATTCGTTTGCGTTTTGCGCCGGTTTAGGCCCACATGATATCAACTTGAGGAAAGCGTTCGGGGTAAGACGAAAAAATACATCTGACAGAAAGGCCTCTGATCAGGAGATTTTGAGGAGCGTGGATCCACCTCTTAAATGCTAGTGTTCCCAGGTCCAACCTGACCCGTAGTGCTAGCATATGTTAGGGTCACAGCTGTGGGCTAATAGTTAACCGCCAAACTGAGGTCAAAACACTATGAAAGTGTAAAATACGTTTTAGTACCAGGAATAAATTTTTGAAGAAAAAATTATTAAAAGCAATACAATTTTTGAGAAAAAATATTACCAGAAATACAATTTTGTAAAAAAATATTACCAGAAGTAAGTCTTGTCGGTATTAAATAACACATTGGGACTGATATGTCGTAAAACAGACCAAACGAAACATGGGGAACTTAATTTTGTGCTATGAACATGATTCTATTTCCTATTATACTGTATACTACACTCTCAAAATAAGGAGCGTATCTCTTGTTCTATCCGGGTTTTCTTTCTTTTAAATGTAATTTATTTTAATTTCAACAAAGCACACGTAGGTAAGGTACAAGGATTTTAAAGGTTAGAGGCTCGGAGTGAGGAATAAGAGAATCGATTTCGAATTTCGATCGTGATCATAATATTTACTTTAGTACAGCTACCCTTCGGAAAGTTACGAATCGAACTATTCCACCAGCCATGAGTTAAATAGTAACGTAAACTGAAATTTATAGCCAGGATTGGCAGCCAAGTAAAGAAGGATAGTTCACATGGGGCTCTGATAGGTCACATCATTGAACTCTAGCAAAGATCCGCTTCAACATATTTGAAGTATAAACTACACTTTG
The DNA here is from genome assembly GCA_964036315.1 of Acanthosepion esculentum. Taxonomy (NCBI): domain Eukaryota; kingdom Metazoa; phylum Mollusca; class Cephalopoda; order Sepiida; family Sepiidae; genus Acanthosepion; species Acanthosepion esculentum. The sequence goes on along the minus strand of OZ038495.1, from coordinate 32,702,891 downwards.
GTTGTGTGGATGTTGAAGAAGCAAAAATGGGTATTTACAGGTACGCATGCTTGGAAACGATCAACCGGTCGAAATATGTTGATTTGAATCGAAACAGCTAAAAGGTCTGTCCATATCTCTGAGATGAAGTATGATTATGTACATTATTCGGACTGTAATACTCATCTTCATTGCTATATTCACAACGTTTCGGTCGGCGTACACTCCGGTCTTCTTCAGGTGATTGGAATTTTTGAACCGGACCCATTATTTCGTCCACCGGTGTAGGTTGTTCTAGTTCCACGTGACATGCCTCTTCCGCATGTCTCGGTTATTTCTCTTTAACTCAACTCCCCAAGTTTTTGGTTCACCACTGCTGTGGGCTGGCATTGAACTCGCAATTCTTTGGGTCTAGTCACTGGATCTAACCAAATTCGTTATCCATTGGGTTCATGTGTCATTGAGACACCCGGAAGAGGCATGGTACGTGGAACTAAAACAATCTTCTCCGGTGGACGAAATAAAGGTTTTGTTTTGAAATTCCAATCACCTGAAGAAGGCCGGAGCGTACAACGGCCGAAACGTTGTGAATATAGCAATGAAGATGAGGATAACGGTCTGATTAATGTAAATAAAAATGTATTTCTTACTAAAAATTGAATGTATTTTTGCTAGAGTTTACGTTATTCACTCATAGACGTTATTTCATATTGATGTGTGCATACGAGGGCCATATCTTCTGTATATTGTTAAAACGAAGAAAATTTATTATTCAGCATATAATTTTAGAATTCTATACAAGGATTAATTATACATATGTTAAATTTTATAAATTTCCGAAGTACTAGTTTCATGTCATTGGTAAATTTGACAAAGTACATATTTATTTTATTTCATATTTTTCTTAGTGAACTCAAAATTATGGAGTCTGTTCTAAAAAAAAGAGAAGCAGCCGATATTAAATAATTAATATTTCTCCATATTGAATTGCGTTTTAATAAAATCAGTTTGGCCATATAAATGGCGTCGTTTTCAGTAATTTGTAATTGGTTGCATGGAACAGGAGAACGCGCGATTAAATTATAAAAAAAAAAAACGATTCCTTAATTATACGCAGATCAATCCTTGAAAACGAATGTAGTAATATTCAAAAGTACTCTATCTATATAAAGTGTGGTCTTCCCTCCTCTCTTTTACGTATACGAAATGTGGACATTGTATCGCAGGCCTATGAAGAATCTGGAAAAGGTTCACATGCGAGATTTCATTCCATACCAGTAGTCATGTTACAGGATCGCATCACCGACCTTTAAAATTTCGGACCGTGCAACCTTGAACTCGAATCAATTCTCATTAAGGCACAAGTCCAATGGAATGGCTACATCGTCCGCATGGAGCAACATGCCATTTCCAGATGCCTGTTTTCCGGAGAGCTGCTATGTAGAAGACATCAAGACCGACCAAAGAATTGGCACAAAGACGCAATCAAAAAACTAACTTCCACTGGTGCAAGATTAGACCAAAGGAACTAGATAACTATGTTGGCGAACGATCGCGTTGGCGTATCATTATCTACCAAATCTTAGCAAATTTCGAAGGAACTCTGTGTCAAATAAATATTTAAAAGAGAACGGTCGAAGTGGTCAATTTTGGTTACAATATTGACTTCTTTTAAGCTAAACAAACCAATGACACCCAAAAGATATGACAGAATCTTTATATCGCATTAGTAAAATAATACGAGGAGTTATATCTATAATGAAAGAAGAGATCGATTTGGAAGAAACAGAAGAGTGAAATTACAAAAGGGAATGACATAAAAAAAAAGACACTGACATAGTTCAGAGAGGAAAAGTAAACGAGAGAACAATGAAAGAAAGAAACGTAAAGAATATAATTAGTAAGCTTATATTAGTATTTACAAGATTAGGTATTCACTTCTTAAGTAAAGCCTTAGTATTAAGGCTGCTCGTCAGAATCAGAGTGGCTTGTACTATAAGTTTAATCAACATTTCGCTAAGGTATAAACAGAGGTGAATAATGGAGAAGATAAAAAGTAACATTACAGGAAAAAAAAGAATAAAAGGGAAATGACATTTGGACATTAAATATACCGAGTCAGAAACATACTTTAAAAATAACTGAACAAAAATGATCAGTATCTGAGATAGACATGAAGGGGGAAAACACTAGACAGGATGAATAAAAAAAAAATATCGTTCTTCGGCGCATGCTCAAGGCGCCAGCAACCTGTCACAGCTGCTGAAAAGTATTACTGTGTTCCTGTCCAAAGTTTGGTCTCCTTAAACTGTCACCAATCATCAATGCATGTCAACGGATACAATTTATTAGTGTTGAACAGGATATATCTCATATGCCCACATCGTAAGTTTATGCCGGATGACCATTTCCCAGACTAGCGAGTATTTGTTATCGGGTAAGGTAACAAGGCAAAAACATTGTGTTATCCTTTGAATACTAGCACTGTACAATCTACATCATGCACAATCGTCCCCTTATAAGTTTAGGGGTTTACGTAATAAAATAAGTGGCATTATATTTGGAGCATCTTTCGTAAGTGCATATATATATATATATATATATATATATATATATATCTCACCAAAGCTGAATATTAACGATTAAGAGCAAGACTTGTTATAGAAAATTTGAAATGTCATATCTGCTCAGTTGCATATTCTAACGTAGTCAAAGCAGTTTCTAAAGTATTGGATTGTATTAATATATTATTCCGAGAGAATTTAAAACTTCAAACCTTATTTTTCGTGGGTACTCATATTTGAGAAGACGCTCTGTTTATTAAATATATTCTTTTTCTCTACCAGGCACAATATTTGAGAAATCTTATTAAAGAAAATTATGCATTCTTCGGCAAAATTCGAATCGACTATCTCCTCCGCAGAGGGAACTGTGGGTAGATCCGACATCCTTGATCGGCAAATATTCTTCGTGGCCAGTCGGTTAAGTCACAGCATATATATATATATATATATATATATATTAATAATAATTTAGTAATCCCATGTTTGAGCAGACGTTTGTGCTAACAAAATATAATATTTGTAGCAATAAGAAAATATCTAAATAAAGGAAGGAAAACTCGAGACAGAATGAATAAAAGAATATTGTTCTGCCTACGAGGCATTACAAATAAAGGAATAGAATAAGTGAAAGCCACAAACCCCAAACAAAAAAAATATTAAAGGGAATGAGATAAAAAAAGGTAAAGAACACGCGAAAGATCATGATGATAAAAATCGAAAAATATACAATATAAAATAAAATTTGGAAGCTGAAAGAAAGAAGCCTAGATTTTAAAAAAAAAAGGAAGAATTAGCATTAATGTAGAAATCTTCAGAAAATGTTTGCGCTCAGTAGATATGAGTGAAGACTCATATATATTAATGAAAAAGCAGCCAGAAAGTGAGATAATTGTTTGAATAAATATAAGTGATTTTATGACAATAGGAACGTCTATAGAAAACGATCGATATTTGTGAACGTTGGAGCATCTAATATTGAATTATTTGAGAGGAGTTGAAAATTATCAGTGCAAACGGCTACTATTTCGAAACGTTTCAATGAGTTTGAGAGTAAGCCTTACTGAGAGTAAGCCTTACTGAGAGTATAAAGTAGAGTGGGCCCAAAGTAGTGACATTTATTATTTGTTTATTAATATACCCGCGATATGATAATAAAATATATTTTTTTTATAGTACTGAAATTGAATACTTACAAATATTTTATCAAAGTTACGTTTTATTTTCATAGAAAAAACTGAAAGAAATATTAGGTTGGTCAGAAAGTCCTGACACACATAGGAAGCGGAAAAAAAACAACAAAATGTCATGCAGCAACATCAACATTTACTCCTTAAAATAAAGTCCATCATTCTCAACAATCTTCTGTCAGCATCCGAATTCGTCCCAGATTTCATTTAAAAAAACAAAACAAAACACTGTAAGCAGGCTTCCTTTACTTTATCAAAAGTGTTGAGTCGCGGAGGAAGTGTGTCATTGAGCGGACTTGGCCATAGTCACTCGCAGGAACATCGGAACTGAATGGGGGAATCTCAAAACTGCCCGGCTGTTTGAAATTCTCTTTAGTCAAACTGGCAGTGTGTGGTCTCGCATTGATTTGCTGAAACAAAACCCGATCTGGATTGAACAAAGCAGAATACCCCTTCTTTAAACCCTCTCTGAAATTATTACGCCAATCATATAAACGACAATAATTCAAATTCGGTTTAACAAAAATTGTCCAATTTTAAACACTAAATTTATATATGAAAACAAAGCCGGTGTTAAAATTTGAGGTAGTATCGATGTTTTATTGTCGTTATTTGATGTATTGTAAAAAAAAAAAATTGCCGTCTGAATTTATTAGGCAAATCCAAATAATCACATTTTACTTCAATAAAAAGATAATAAAATCATAAAAATTGATCAGCATCTATAATAGAATAAATAGCAAACATATGATAAATCTTTGAATCATTTGCATTTTAATATAGTGACGCTTCTTCTCAATAACAGTAATCTATTATCCACTTTGTTACTTTTTATTTTATGGTAGATTTAATAGTTTCTCATAAGTCTGTTTTGCTATTATATTGTTTGCCACCATCACATAATTTCATCTTCACAAATGACCATAGATTTTCGATCGGATTCAGGTTAGGACTTGGTAGCCATTCCATTATCTTCGCTTCTGTAAATCTTTTATGCTCAACGAATTCACGGATAAGCTTACATATATGAGAATGAGCATTATCTTGCATATAAATACACACTGGGTCTTGTACCATGAAAAGAAAATCTGCTTCCTAGAATGACAAAAGCTCGCACTGTTCAGTTTAACTCATTCAATTTTGAATGGCCTAATATTGGTTTGGTTGACAATTTCAGCCCATAGCAAACACTACCCACTCGCACGTCTGAATTGGATAACGTCCGTACTTTGGCTCATCCATCATGTCCATCGAGATTTATCCGTGAAAAGTACTTTAGAAAAGTTAATTTTCATATAATTCTTGGCTCAAATTTGAAGCTTTAAAATATGTTTTAGTGAGATGAAAAGGCTTGAATTGAGGTAGTCTAGAAGGACAAAACTGTAGACTACTTTGTGAATTGGGATCTCTTACACAAATATTTGAGCGGTGGTTAAAAGTGGTAGTTTCGCTATAGCTCACTTTACATTACGTTCATCTCGAGGCTGAAAGTTTTTAAAGCCTTTAGCTTTGCTTCGATTTCACTCGTTATATTTTCAACAAAAAATAGGCAAATTTTAAAGCGCTGTCAAAGTTCTACTGGGGTATCAAAACAGATAGTCACACATCTGCAGTAAATTGGGAATTCATCGCTAAAGTCAATCCATTTTCAGGCCATTGGGACAGATGCAATCTGTGATCACTAGAAAATAAATTCATCCTAAAAAATATTAACGATTTTAATCTATTTAATTAGCGGAATGAGGTTGTCTGCATAGAAAGATGTTTCTCTTAAAATATTGTAATCTTGAATAATTTAATTTTCGTTTAAATTTAATTTTCTGTTCGCCTTCATTTTAGTGCATACACCGATTAACTCCATTTTAACCATTCAAACGTCACATTTCGAGCTGCGCCTCCGTTCAAATTTAAAATTTAAAACGTACTTCAATTCTTTTTTTTCTAACGACTCATACCTGCTCCCCATTTTCTGCACTTAAAGCCCAGTATTGCTTTTGTACTATTTAATTTTCAACTATGAATCGGCGTCCTTCCCTTGAACATCTTTATATTTAAAAACAAACAAACAATAAGCTATATTTTTGCCCGGCGAGTTGGGGGAACAACAAAACGGTTGCTAAGATCTAGTTAATCCATTTACCTAACATATACATATATATATATATATATATATATATATATATCAAACCTAATGAGCCAGACAAACCTACCTGACGATCTACCTAAGTGAAACTTTGGTAGGTTTGTTTGGCTCATTAGGTTTGACTAGGTTTGCTCTACGTTTGTATCGAGCTCTTTATTTAGTTGTTTACTCGTATCGTGGTTTTTCTTCTTTGGGGCTTGAACCTGTATCTGTGCGATTATTTTCGACATTTTCATGTTCCTGGCTCTTTATTTAAAAAAAACAACCTTTTTTTTCCCTTCGAGATTGATTTGGCTACTGTTAAATCAAGAATTCGAAGGTTTTTCGACACGAGTATACTTACCTACCTATATATATATATATATATATATATATAAAGGGTTGGACAAAATAATTAGAACACTTGTTAAATTCAAACAAAATTTATTTAATATAGAGTTCGTCCTCCTTTAGTCTCACAGACAGCTTTAATATGTCTAGGAATCGAATCATACAGCTTCCTGACTTCATCCAAAGAAATCTTCAGTCATTCTTCCATTAAAACCTTCTTCAGCTCTTTACGACACGACGGTGGATGATAGCGGCTCCTAACTTGTTGCTCCAAAATGCACCACAAATGTTCAATAATATCGATATCTTGATATTGGGGAGGCCACTCTATATGTTCTAGCTCACTTTCATGCTCTTCATACCAATTCTTAACCATTCGAGCGGTATGTATTGGAGCATTATCCTCTTGGAAGATACAGTCACCATCAGGGAATAAAGTCTGTGCTATCGGATGAACATGATCTCCCAAAATGTTCAGGTAATCTTTGCTGTTGATTCTACCATGCAGGACAACTATTGGACTAAGACATTTCCATGATATGGCTGCCCAAACTATCACAGATCCACCACCATGCTTCACTGTTGGAAGAAGGCAGTCAGGGTTGTAAGATTCTTTGGGCTGCCTCCACACATAAACTCGCCCTGAAGTTGGGAAAAGAGAAAAACTGGACTTGTTTGAGAATATGAATTGCTTCCAGTGGTCTGCAGACCAGGCATTGTGATCTCTGCACCACTTCAACCTCTTTCGAATGTTGCGAGTGGAGAGAAGAGGTTTCCTCACAGCGGCTTTTCCATGATATGCAGCCTTATGGAGCTCACGATGAACATTTTTAGTAGAAACCGAACTATTCAGTTGATTATTCAATTCAGCAGTCACTTTGGCTGCATTTACCCGATGATTTTTTGCCACATTGCGTTTCAATGCGCGTCAGTCCCTGTCAGTAAGTTTGCAAGTCCGATCCGAATTGCTAGAGGTCTTGCCCTGTTTCTCGAATTGCATCAGTGTTCTTGATATGGTAGCTCTTGAAAAACCAAACATTTCAGCAATCTTAGTGATCGAGGCTCCTGCCATGCGAGCTCCAAGAATTTGCACTTTTTCGAACTCGGAGAGGTCACGCATTTAGCTTAAATTTTATTAAATTATAAAAATAAATAAGACAAATAGAGTAAATTAGATAAGTAAACGTATTTGCAATAGATATAACCTGCAATTACGAAGTTTTAGTTAAAGTTCTTAATATAATAGGTCTTTGAAATATAGGTGTGGATTTTGAAACTGTTCCAATTATTTTGTCCAACACTTGTGTGTGTGTATATATATATATATATATATATATATATATATATATATATATATATATATATATATACACGCAAACCATCTGTTTAATGAACACTGCCTTACGTCTGTCGGCTGGCACATTCGAGAAAATGAAATAATAAAATTGGACACTTCGGCATGTTTGAACCTCCCTCAGCCTTTGTAGCAGAAAAATTTTCATCAGGCGTAATTTTCCTCGCGCGGCCACGAGAGGCATCACAGACTGCAATGTTCTATTTACCTTTATCACACATCAATAATACAGTCTTAACATTTTTCATAAAAAAGTTAATTCTCTTCTAAACTAAAGACAGCATTTTTTTAAAAAAATAATTTCGAGTGGAATATTATACCGTCAAAGCAGTTATGCTAAAATTAGTTATTATTTTTGACCAGACTCGCTAGCACTGTAAGTGTAATAATATAGACACATATTGTCGACCAAAAGTAAATATCGACTAAACAAGTTAATTTCGTTCTATATAATTATCACAATTACAAATCAAACATAATTGTGATTCGTTTTTAATACGTTCGATATTTTTATGATTTTCACCTCAAGCTAAGCGGTAGTGCTATTAGCACGCAAGGGGTTACAGAGAGTGGGAGCAAGAGTAAAGAGGCGTGAAAGAGGAAAGGATAAAGTGAAGGACGGGGAAAAGATCAAGGCATCTGGAGATGTCGATTGACATTACATTTGAATAGTTGGAGATTATAGCTATCAGGGAAGGAAGTAAAAGGACGGGCGTTCCACAGACGGGAAGTGGGGGCATGAAAGTACTGGAGTAGAAGAGACGGCTATATTTAACCGTTTCGACCGTGAAAGTGTGGGCATGATGTGCCAATCTAGTAGCACTTTTAAATCCATGCAGTCTGGGAACTAGCGAAAGTAAGACGTCGGAGCAGTTAGCGTTATAAAGAGAAAAGGTAATGTTTACAATATTTGTATAAAAATAAATACCTTAATTTTGAGAAAAGACGTTCTCTTTATTAGTTCAAAAAAGACACCTACTAAATATTGTAAAAATAGATAGAGAAGTGGATGAAGTACAAAAAGTAATAACGAATAGACCTTGGAGTCAGTCTGTATGATCGCCGTGATATCAGGAGACTTGGTTGAAGATAAAAGAAAATCATGTATGGATGTTTATAATAAAGAAAAAAAAATGCCCTGGGTAAGAGGACAAATTGCCTCCAAAATCAAGACCTCTGATCAGGAGGTTTTGAGGAGCGTGGAACCACCTCTTAATTGCTGGTGTTCCCAGGTCCACTATGACCCGACGTGGTAGCACCTGTTAGGGTCCGAACTATGGGCAAATAGTTGACCCGCAAGCTAGGGTAAAAACACTATGAAAGTGTAAAAATAAGTTTTAGTACCAGCAATACATTTATGAAAAAATATTACCATAAATAAAAGTCGTGTCTTTATTAAATAACCCATTGAGATTGATACGCGATAAAACAAAATAAAGCAAATTAGACTGATTTCTTACAAAGAATATATATTCTATTCGTAGGAACCTATCCTAAAAATCTTGCCGGCATTAAATAACCCATTGAGCTTGGTATGCTGTAAAACAAACCAAACCAAACATGGGGAATTTAATCTTGAGCTATGAATATGTTTTTTCTATTTACTATTATACTGTATACTATACCTTCAACATAAGGAGCGTATCTCTTGTTCTATGCGGGTTTTCGTTCTTTTAAATGTATTTTATTTTAATTTCAACAAAGAACACGTAACGAAAATACAGTGATTTTTTAAAGGTTCAGGCAACGGAATAAAACTACTTAAGTAGAGGCTTTCTCTACAATGTGTGAGCCTTTCTGCCCATGTCGCTGGAGGTGCAAAACAAAAAGATCATTCGTTTGTTTTGCAACTGTTTAGGCCCACATGACATCAACATGAGGAACGCGTCCTGAGTAAGACGATAAACTACATCTGACAGAAAGGCCTCTGATGAGATTTTGAGGAGAGTGGTTCCACTTAAATGCTGGTGTTCCCAGGTCCAACCCGACCAGCAATACGATGTGAACAATTATATTAATCTTACTACTAATGTTCTATAACTTGGTTCAGTATAATTACAAAGATCGATTGTTTAACAGGAAATAATATATTCGAAAATTTTGATAAAACTAAAAAAAAAAAAAAAAAAAAAAATTGTACATTCTTTATATATATATATATATAAAAAATTGTACATTATTTATTTATATATATATATATATATATATATATATAGTAATGAATATTCATTACCGTTATCAAAACGCGGTGTTTCAAGCACAATCTTCAATCCAACAATATTGATAGATTAGATTATACATATATATTTGATTTAAGAGATATATATATATATATATATATATATATATATATATATAGTTGTATGTGTGAACGTGTACATCGGAATATATATTCATAGGTACTTAAATGTCGCCTAATACAGTCTTTAATCTGGACGTTTATACAATTTATATCAAAAATATACATATCACTTGAAAATAAATCAGAAGAAATACGACGTATCTTGCTAAATTCAAAGCATATTTAAAGTTGCAAATTACCTTTCCCACAATTGCAATCTTAAATGATCTTTTAAAAATACGAGATTACAAATAAGGGAAAAGATTTTTATATAAAGATGTGTGGAAATGTTCTGAATAGAAGAGCAATTTAATAACTGAAAAAGATTAATCCTTCTTGTATCACGTCAAGATTTGATTAATTTGTAATAATATATGATGAGAAAAACATTCAGAATAATTTAGCGACTCCACAAAATAACAATAATACAAATTTTATTAATTTGCCGTCACACCTGGAAAGTGCTTATTCTTCCAGTTATTTTGATGTTATTGCTCTAATAAAAAACTATGCGACAAACAGCTATTTATGCAATGTTGCTGTGAGAAACACAGAAAGAGACAAACAAATCGGAGTGTTATCAATTTTGTAAAAATAATTAACAAGAAAATTGATATTGGATTACTAAAGTCAAAAATGCAAGCTTACCTACGTTTTACTAGTATTGTCACTGGGTTGTAATGCACATAATTTATCTGTGAATAATTAAATGTTCATATATATATATATATATATATATATATATTATATATTTATATAATTATTTATCTATAATATTAATCAAATTTCAGTTTCTATGCGCTTCCCTGGCTTTACTTTAAAATTTCCTTGTTTGTGTCAGCCGTTTCTATAAAATCTTACCTTTGATATTATCGGAAAGCACCCTTATCTCCGTTTTAGAGAATATAGATTATACCACCCGATGCGTCGTCAAGAACGTAAATGGCAGCTGGTAACCGTATACTTGATTCGGGTTGAGTTATAGAAGCGAATATCATGGCTTAACAAGTCCTACAATGACCTTATCAAAATTTAATTTTCAGTTACTGAACATAAACACCTATGAATTAATGAATATATATATAATTGATTTATTTTATACGTATGTATATATGCACAGAAATATATATCAACATACATATGTGCCCCCCCCCCACACACATATATATATATATATATATATATATAATATACATGAAATAACAAATATATGTAATGAATATACAAAGGCAAATATGTTCAACGACGAAACGTTTCATACACCCATCAATTTTTAATATTTTTATCCATTTCTCAGAATCTAATGCCAATATAATGCCAGGTTTTTTTTATAATTTAATAAGCACCAAAAAGCAATATAAAACTCAACTTTCAGGTTATATACGACACATTTCATAGCGAATGATACAAAATAAGAAAAGAAGCTATTATTCTTACAGAATGAAAAATAAAAATTACGTTTTCACAATATTAATAGTAGCATGAACCCTCATCTTTATAACTCACTGTAATCATTTTTTAAAGTTATTAATGAAATCGTTAATTCGGAAACTTTCTCTCAATTCTTGCCATACATTTTATAAATGATTCCAGTCAAGTCCCATGGAAGGTCATGGCAGAACTAGAGCTTTTTCTTAATCTACACTGTCACTGATTTAGACGTATATTTGGGATCATTATCTTGCTGGAAATTAAATCAGTACACTAGATGAACATTCTTTCGCTGATAGTTGTAGTTTTAAATCCAGAATTTTGATAGTCTGCGGTTTTCATTATTCCTCTTATTATATTTAACTGCCCAGTCCCCCTTGAGCTAAATCAACTCCAAAACATCGCCGAGGTGCCTCCATGTTTTAATGTTGCCACTGTGTTCTTTGGGAGGAAAGTTTCACCTTTCTTGCGCCAAATCTTCTGTACATCATAATGTCCAAAAAGCTGAATTTTTGCTTTGTCGCTACATAGCACTTGATGCCAAATGCAACGTTTTTTGTCCAAGAACGTTTTGCAAAATTAAACCGAGCAACAATGTGGCATGGTCTGTGAAGAGAGGTTCATTCTTGTCAGTTTCCATTCAACCTATTTTTATTTAAACAACATTGTATTGTGCGAGTATTACGCTGAAAACCCATCGTATCTAAACTTTTGGCGATGTCTTTCAAAACAACTCTGGGGTTTTTATTAATATCGCGACACAGTTTTCGTGCAGTTCTTGGTGACAATTTAGGTTTTCTTCCACGTCCTGACTAATTCTTTGTCGTGCCAAACTGTTGAAACTCCTTTATAACGGACTGTACCGTAGATCTTGGGATAGCCAACCGGTTTGAAATACTGCTGTAACTATTTCCCGACTTGTGGAAGTTAATAATTCTCCGTCTGTCTGAACGTTAAGATTCTTTGTTTCCCCATCGTGTTGTTAACGTAAGAATAACAATGGTGAAACTCTATGCACCACGTAATGTTCTTTGCTAGAATTATCACATATATTCTAGTGAATAAATAGCGTAGAAGCTTCACCGATAAAATGGCTATGAAAATTACTTATATTTTCATCAATCAATTTAAAACGATATTTTGTACTGTACGTATAATTTTGTCTTTTTTATTTTGTTTAATCCAACTGTCAAATTTTTTGTATTTAACCTATTGTTCTGACATTTGATTTTTATATTCCTTTCCGAGGATTATTAACATATGAAAACCAGGCATCCTACGAGCATGAGATTCTTAGAAATGAATAAAAATTTTCAAATTTGATGGGTGTGCAAAAATTACCTCGTTGACTATATATATATATATATATATTGTAGTTTGCATGTGTGTTTATATATATATATAATATATATAATGTTCATTATACGTATATATATATGTTAATTATACGTATATATATATATATATATATATATATATAATGTTCATTATACGTATGTCTCTATATAATGTACATTATACGCATGTCTCTCTCTCTCTCTCTCTCTCTCTATATATATATATATATATATATATATATATAATGTACATTATACGCAGGTCTATATATATAATGTAAATTATATGCAGGTCTATATATATATATAATGTACATTATACGCATGTCTAAATATATATATATATAATGTACATTATACGCATGTCTATATATATATATATATATATATATATAATGTACATTATACGCATGTCTCTCTCTCTCTATATATATATATATAGAGAGAGAGAGAGAGACATGCGTATAATGTACATTATATATATATATATAGAGAGAGAGAGACATGCGTATAATGTACATTATACGCATGTCTCTCTCTCTCTCTATATATATATATAATGTACATTATATATATATATATATATATAGACATGCGTATAATGTACATTATATATATATATAGAGAGAGAGAGAGACATGCGTATAATGTACATTATATATATATATATATATATATATATAGAGACATGCGTATAATGTACATTATATATATATATATATATATATATATATATATATATATAATGTACATTATACGCATGTCTATATATATATATAAAAAAAAATAATAAATCCTGTAACTGCAGGAATCCCAATAATTGTCCACTAAATAATAACTGTTTAACTAGATCTGTAGTTTATCTCAGTACTATATCAACACTAGAAAATCCAAATATAAAGAAATTCTACATAGGTTGCACAATGAGACCATTCAAGGAACGCTGGCGGGGTCATCTGCAATCTTTTAATAATAGTAACTATAAATATATGACTTCATTATCCAAATACTTTTGGAGTCTAAAAGAGAAAAATAAAACACCTAAGTTTAAATGGAAATTAATTAGAAAGGCCCGGACATGTAACTCACTATATGCCCCGTGTTACTTATGCCTTAACGAGAAACTTGAAATAATTAGATTTAAAAATAAGACTGATCTTTTAAATCAAAGATATGAACTAACAGTTAACTGTAAGCATCGTCTTAAATTTAACTTAGTATAGAAATCATATACTTTCTATGATAATGATAAATGAAACTTAATAGACTATTACCTTTTTAGCATGATAGTCGCCTTATCGATATGAATGTGTACTGGGTACTTACAAAGTATCATACGTGTCTGTATTTAGATGTATATATTTGTATGTTATGTAGAGTTATTTCTACTGTAGGATATGTATATGTGTATATAGGGGTATATATATGATTTTTTTTTTTTTTTTTTTATGAAGGTATATCGTTGTGTATATTGGCTTCTATCATAGGTTAATCTGTTTATGTGTATGAGTAAGGGAGTAAATTCTGGTAAGTGTCTACCACTAAATGTGTGAGTATATGTATGGGTATATGGGGATATTTATATGTACTTGTGTGAGTGTAGATATGGGTATGCATATTGCATATGTATGTATGTGTGAGTGTGCATATATGTATGTATATGTAGTATGTATGTTTCTATGTGTATGTATAGGTTTATATATGCATATATATGTATGTTTAAGTATTTATATGTTTATGTATATGTGTTTGTATATAGGTGTATATTTATATGTATGTGTGGGTGTTTATATGGTTGCGCTCGACTGTTTCTGTATTGTTTATCTGGATGTGTCGATATGGGTATTTATATAGGATTAGATATTTATATATATATGTTGGTGTGTCATTGTATGTGTATTTGTATGTAGGCTTTAGTGTCTTGGAGTGTATCATAGATACAAACTAAAATCTACTTTTGTTGATAAAGTACCTTTAATTGCTTACAAACCGTTGTTCTTTTCTTAAATTATGATTAACTTTTAATATATTTTATCATAATGTTGTTGGAATATTATTAGAATATAAGTTGGTCTATGTATGCTTATTTCTTTTTCCTTTTTTATGCATGTGTCTATATGTTTATGTATATGTGTTTGTATATGTATGTATGTGTGTGTGCGTATATGTGTGTGTGCGTATATGTGTATGTGTGTGTGTGTATATGTATATGTGTGTTTATATATATATATGTATATATGCGTATATATATTTGTGAATATGTATGTATGTATGTATATGTATGTCTGTAGATATATATGTGTATATATCTATGTGGAGTTGCGTATGTATGTGTGTATATATATGTACTAGCGGATGTGTATATGCATTTTTATACTCATGTCGTTTTAATTTACGTTTGTTTAATTTTTCATGTATACACTTGTATTTGTAAATGTCTATATATATATTTAGTGTATATGCATATATGCATGCGTGCTTATGTATGTACATCTAGATGTGTATGTATGTGTGTGCTTGTATATAGTTGCATCTTTATATGTATTTCTTCACTTGCCTTATTTACTTTTCTGCGTCGACGTATGGGTCAATATATTTATATGTGCTTATCTATGTGTATGTTTATGTACGTAGGTCTGTATATGCGTACCTATTATCCTTATATGTGTCTGTGCGGGTGCATGTATTAATTTATATGCGGATGTGCGAGTGTTCAATTATATGTGGAGGTGGTTATTTACTTTTGTCTGTAAATGTGTCGAAAACTATATGTTTTCAAAAATGTATATATGTGTGTGTGTGTGTGTATATATATATATATATATATATATATATATATATATATATATATATATAGTTATTTGTTTAAATTTTTCAAGTTTAAATTCGTTTAATAACATATTAAGCCACGAATAGCTTCGACATTTGACCGTCTAGATCATATTGAATGTAGATGTATGCGCCTGTGTGTATCGATGTGTATGTGTAAGTATAGTGCATTTGCCTATGTGTGGTTTGCTTTTTTGTATGTGTGTGTATATATCTAAATACGTCCGAGCGTTTAACATGCCGTTGTTCGAATGATTTCACGTGAGAGGCGACTAACATGTTGAAATGAAACGAAAAATGTATACATCTATGTCTGGGATTCTGAATACAACTTTCAACTTAATTTCAATGAAAATATAAATTAAATAGCATATATATCTTTTATTTTTATTTTTATATTTTTTCTCCTTGGTAATTCTACAATTTAAAACTTAATAGAGATCTGATTTAGATTTCTAAATAGGTAATTTTAATTTTTTAATTTTTTACTTTTAATTTTAATTTCAAATTTTATAAATCTTTTAATATCTAGATAACCTTGCTTAGTTGTCAAATTTTTCGAATCATCCTATACTTGTTTTTTGATTGGCCACTCTAGCTTACGTAACAGCGTTTACTCTTAGCTAAGGATCGTTGATTAATTTGAAACTTTTAAAACCATTTATTCTATATTATCACTTGACAAGACACAAGAAGTGTTGAAACAAAATGGCTACTTTTGTCGTGATTTTATAACATATTTATGTTGTAATATTCAAATAAATAATTATATATATATATATATATATATATATATATAATATGTACATTATACGCATGTCTATATATATATATATATATATAATATGTACATTATACGCATGTCTATATATATATATATATATAATGTACATTATACGCATGTCTATATATATATATATATATATATATATATATAATGTACATTATACGCATGTCTATATATATATATATATATATATAATGTACATTATACGCATGTCTATATATATATATATGTGTGTATTGATTGTTTCAATAAATATTTTTGCCATTTTATTTCCGGATTTTAAAAATTTTCAAAGCAATCAGTAATTATAGTCCTCGATATCAGCATATGAACTTTAATAAGGATAATAAATAAACTTTCAATTATCTGTCCCCTACACTGAATTTCAATGTGATCATATATTCTTTAAAGTCATGACTAAATTCCATCTCTATATAACACAAAAACACGCACAGATGAATTAATGCACGCCTATATTCATATATGAATTCATACACTCAATCACACATACGCTCATTTATTTATATATAATATATATATATATATATAATATATATAATTAGGACGCTGTTTATAAAGCTTAAGAATAAGCTTAGATTGATACGATATGCTTAAATTCGTGAATTACATTTATCTGTTTTTATGAGGTAAAACTATTTACAGTAACTTAATGATTTTGTGATTTTTGTAACCCAATTTATTTTTGGATCGCAAAGGATAGTATAGATTTTGTCATTTTTCATTTCATTTTTATAATATTTCCATCGGTTGTATATGACATGAATCGAGGCACAACGTATTTTACAATGATCTTATGATAGAAGCGCAACTTTTTAACTTGTCGAACCATTGAATGGAGACCAAAGAGATGGGAAATATATTGTCAGGATAAAATAAGAGAGAAATTATGCTAACTATAAAGAATGTATTGACAAGTAAATGTTTGTGGTGTCGCATGTCTTGAGTAAAGATTGTACATAAAAATAATCCATCCACCTTTTAACAGCGTAATTGGAATATTGTATGCAGGAAATTTATTGATCTTTTCAAAATTGATGATGCCGTGATCATAATGTAGAAATACCTTTGTATAAAAACAATATCTTTTCATTTCCTTTCTTCATTTGATTTCGGCTCTATAAATCTATTTATCAAATCAGAGGGGACGTTTCCGAGCATGTATATTCACACAACTATGGGTAAATAGCAGGACAGACTGGGTTCTATAGCCTTGGATGGCAACTGGTCTAGGAGAAGGACAACTCTGAATTCAAAATCTGCGGAGGGTCGTTTGGGGACCTTGTGGCATCCGTTGCACCAGGTCCCTGTATTCGTCCCTCCAAAAAGTGTGGATGCACAAAGCCTTCATCACTATAATCAAATCCTGTGTGGCTGTCGGGCTTTCAGTTTCTGGGAACTGATCTGTCTGACCCTCATACGTCGAGTTCGACGGGAGAGCTATAATAATATTCACACATTCTTTGGAAAATACTTGTACGCTGCATGATGACTGAATTCGAAATTGTAGACCCTTCACGGGGAGCTCAAAGATTGGATAAAGGTGTTAGTTAGATGCATTGTGGAAAAAAGGCGTTAGTTAAATCCAAAAAGTGAGTTCAATACCCGGTTAAGGTAGTGGGGAACTTTCAGAGGGAAAATTAACAGGAGATAACTGATAACTGACATCCATTAAACATGGCACGTGGAACTAGAACAGTGTACCACAGTGATCGAAATAAAGGGTTCATTTCGACATTCCAATCACCTGAAGAAGGCCGGAGCGTACAGCGGCCGAAACGTTGTAATAAATATGGCGACAAAGATTCAGACAATAGTCCGAATAATGTAAATAATACCTCATCTCAGAAATATAGACAGATTCTTTTCTTAATCATCGCGTCAGCCAATATATGTGAGAGATAGAAAAATCCAGATGGCTGGTTTAACTTTTGGCTTTTGCCCATGCTAAAATCTCTCTTCGAACATCGTGAAAGACAGCGAGGAATCTGACTGTGATCTCGAATGATTGTTTAGAAAATTTTAAAAAAAAATCTCGCATAAAATGTGATTGATTATTTGATTTACCTTTTATGCTGGGTTACTAAATGCCAGAAAATATTCTTTGGTTGCAAAAATGTTTTGGAGTTAATCCTTATTTACTATTTCATACACTATTTAACCCATAGCTGGAGAATTATTTTCTAAGGCTATATGCGCGTAAGAGAATATAACGAACCTCGACTGGAATTGGAACTCTGAAACCCGAGTTCCAATATCGAGCCGTTAAGAATTGCATCACCCGCACATCCAAAATTACAGCACCTGGTATTCCCAAGCGGGCACTCATTTAAGCTCGACGTTGCTTAACTCCGGTGATCGTAAGATTATCGGTGTTTCAAAGTGATGCAGCTGTAAGCCAAAAATATATTTAAAAAAAGTGAACTTCGAAATAAGGATTTTCTAAGCGTAGCTCAGATGTGGCACAAGGCGATCGAACTCACTACTCAGTCGTAATTGATCTAGCGAGACAAGCTTTCTAACCATTACAACACGTCGAGGTGCACCGCTTTTATAGGAAATAAGTGCGTAGTGAACTAAGGCGCCATTACCCGAGAAAGAGAAATCTTCATTAATAAATTCTTGGATCCTTTTCTTCTATCAAAGAACAAAAGTCTTATGGTTTTGAAATGAACAAAGAGAGAACGGCATAAGCGTATCAGTAAAAGGAAATATTTCAACACTTGTTAATTTACCAGAGCTATTTCTAAGGTAATTGCCATGAGAATCTTGTTTGAATGTTAATTCAAACAAATCGTCTTGTCTCTCGAGTTATTTAAATCTCAAAAACTCCATACATACACACCTAAATCCATTCATGCCCGGATATGCGCACATATATATATATGTGTACATTTAACGTAGGATAGCAAAAGTGTGTCAAAGTTTGATAAATGAACACGACTGGCATAATTAAAGCAAGCGAAAAAAAAAAAAGCTCCACCGTCAGGTGATGATTTAAATTTGTTCAGAGAAGGAGACTCAGTGAAAAAAAGTTACAAAAAAAAAAAAAAATCTTTGTTGTTACCATCCATCAGCTGTTTTTTCTTGCACCCCTTTTCTGCCACTGCGCGTTTTCGTCTGATTAGTAAAGACATTTGAGGTTAAAAGTTCTCAAGTTCTTTTATCGCTTTTTCCTACGATAAGATGCCAAGTGATGCGAGATAATTCTGGTTTGTTCCTAGCTCAACTATTTTTCGTTTTTATTCTACTTTCTCCTAAATCAAAATAAATAAAGCTGTTCATAAACAACATGTGGTGTTTTATTTCAATATTATTCTCGCTACGATAGACATTCACAGGCTCAAAAACACTTGTGCTCCCCGAAAACACTGTTTATATGTTAAGTTTTTTAAATGTTCTCTGATAAAACAAGAAGCCCTTATCCAAGACTTGGTGTTTGGTTACTTGGTAAAATTTTGGAACGTGAGCATAAACAAAATCACTTTGAAATTCGCTCGTGTAAAATAAAGAGTGCGGCAGACATACCTGTAATACCTCCCACATAATGGTAGTTTGCTTGGCCCACCATCTTGGACTCGCCCGGTGGTATAAGGGTTCCTATTTTCTGAACTACAGCTACTGATCACCTATTGCATTAAAGCGTATGAAATTGGAAGTCATGGCCGCTCACTGCCAGCCTAGAATTTGACTTAAAGTGTATGTATATAAATATATTTATAAAGTGTGTGTGTGTATATATATATATATATATATATATTTTAAAGAAAAACAGACCACTTTAAGACTCCATTGTAATAGTTTATTTCAGCAAGGAGCCTAAAGTGGTCTGTTTTTCTTTAAATTATTCGCTCTGAATTAACATTGAGCTCTCAGGGTTTCATCCTCCATGGGATTATCCATACGGATCACCAAGATTTTCGAAACTTATATATATATATATATATATATATATATATATATATATATATATTACATGAATCATTCATACAAAAAGCAGATAGTGAAGTTAATGATATAAATGGCAAGAATCACTATCGCAAACAATTTTTAATAAAATACATTAACTTCGAACCCGTAGATGAATGTTATGATCCCTGTTTACAAATTCCAGTTGTATAAGGTCTTTTTTTTTTTTTTTTTTTACTACAAGCTTTCGATTGTGCATATAAGCATCCTCAGGTATAGGAATAGTTATGTCTTTTTTACATCCAGGTAAACATATTTCGGAGTACATCTTAACTTTCGTTGTACTGTTATTACCTGGATGCAAAGAAATACATCTATTTCTATACCTGAGGATTATTGTATGCACAATCGAAAGCGTGTAGTAAAAAAAGACCTTATACAACTAGAATTTATAAACAGGGATCATAACATTCATTTGTAGGTTCGAGGTTAATGTATTTTATTAAAAATTGTTTGCGAGAGTGATTCTTGCCATTTATATCATTAACTTCACTATCTGCTTTTTGTATGAATGATTCATGTAATGTAAATTGAACTGCACCACATACTTGATATATATATATATATATATATATATATATATATGTCTGTACACGGGCATTGAAATCAATAAATGCATAAGCTGTTGATAGCAAATACATGTTATTTCACACAAGATAGTTAGAAACGACATCACTTTCTGTCAGTGCACTTAATTCACTGATGAAAAATAATCGAACACAATTGGCTATATTATTCTATGGCTAAGCATGGCTAGTCATACCAACATCAGAGAAGGAGACTCAGTGAAAAAAAGTTACACAAAAAAAAAAAAACTTTATTGTTCCCCTCCATCAGCTGTTTTTTCTTGCACCCCTTTTCTGACACTGCGCGTCTTCGTCTATTTCTTCAAAGAGTTTTTTTCCCTCTCGTAATCGCATAGATATTCATACAAATATATTCGCTACAATCATACGCGCTTAAAGATAAAAAATATAAGATGACTCATTCTCGCTGTGATTTTATGACAATGTTCTTAATATTCGACATTATTTCCTTTCTGTTTATCTCCGCAACAAAAGCATCTTCAAATAACTTCTCGTCTACGCACAATTCTTTTTAATTATTTCATTCGTTTTATGTGGCGTGTCCATTCAGAACGGAGGCGACCCTGGCTGTCCACCTCCCTCTATCCCTTGCAACTCTCAACAAGTTATTTCCTTCTGCCACCTAATCCAGCCCATATTCTGTCATCCACTTGCTTAAGGCCGCTAGGTATGTCATGGGTTATTTTCCCTTGTCTCTCTTTCCCTCTATTCGACCCGTAAATATCAGATTCTCCAGGCCCTCCTTCCTCATTATGTGTCCCCGGAAGTTCAGCTGTCTCTTCCTGATGTTAAATATAAGCCTCCTCCTCGTTTCTATTCTCTCTAAGATCTCATCGTTGCTCCCACGCTAGGTCCATGATATCCTGAGCATCCTTCTGTAGAACCACACCTCCGTCGCCTCGAGTCTCCTCTGCATCAGTGTTCGCAATTTTTTAAAATATTTGAATTCATAATAAATATTAGATAATTAGTATCTTTATTTATTTTCGCATTTAGCAATAATGATTTTGCATGACAGAAAAGACTGCTGAAATGTTACGGGATAGATGTCCTCATATATGGCAGCGAATGCTGGACAATCTCTTCATAGATTGAAGAGACTTTAAGCAAAAGAATTGTTTCTATAGAAAAATTCTAAGGATACCGTGAACCGAACATGCGAGCAACGACAAGGGTTTGAACAAAATGGAAACTTATAATTAACATCAGTAAGAGGTAGTTGAAATTTCTGGGGCATGTAATTATGAAAGAGAGCTTGGAAAACCTGATACTCACTGGACAGATTGAGAGACTGTGTAACATACTTGATGATATGCAGTAAATGGATGGTAGAACAATGTTTGGGGGGAATAACAAAATGATAAAACTTATTAAGAGCTACAAGGAAGAGGAAGATTTGGATGGCCATAATTGCCTACGTCCCGAAGAGACACGGCACATAAAAGAAGAAAATAATAATCCTACTTCAAGCGAAAAATATATTTCATTTGAATTTAGTTTATAACAATGTGTATGAAACACTATTTACATTATGAGTCCCAGAAATCTATACAGAGATGTCCTTAAGAACAGTGGATAAAGGCGTTGGTTAGATCCAGTGACATGGACCCAAAGAGTTGTGAGTTCAATATCTGGTTAACGCAGTGGAGGAATTGGGGATTGGGAATTAACTGATAACTGACATCCATTAGACATGGCACGTGGAACTAGAACAGTCTACCCCAGCGAGCGAAATAAATGGTTCAGTTCGACATTCCAACCACCTGAATAAGGCCGGAGTGTACAACGGCCGAAACGTTGTGATAAATATGGCAACAAACATGAGATCAATAGTCTAAATAATGTAAACAGTGTTCATTCAGAAGGTTGTAATGCCCATCGTCACTTAATTTGACATAACAGTAGTATACTCAGAAGACCAAAACAACCTATGTTCAAGCGATATACGTTGAAAATTCGAACCAAAACTTATAGCACCACCCGCATATCCAAGCTTACATGACCGTGTATTCTCAAGCGCGCACCCATCTAGGTACGTTTCTTAACATCGGTGATTGTACGAGTACCGTTGTTTCTAGGCGATACGGCTTTAAGCCACAACCATAAAGCGAACTTCTATGGAAAGTATGAGAAGCGAAGTAAGGCGCTATTGAAAGACAGAGAAAAAAATAAAAATTTTGGTTAATAATAAATGATTGGATCCTTTCCTCTCATCAAAGAACAATTGTGGTTTTAATTTTAAAATGAACACAGAGAGAACGGCATAAGCCTATCAGTAAAAGGAAATATTTCAACACTTAATTTGTCAGAAAGACTTCTAATGTAACTGCCATGAGAATCATTTAAATCTCGGCACAGAGGCATGCCCCAAATCTCTCTCTCTCTATTTTTATATATATATATATATGTATGTAAGCAAATGTGTGGATGTAGATCCGACGGTATGATGAAAATGTGGAAAAGACAAAGCAAAATCCGAATATGTGAATTTACTGTTTTTTTTTTATTTTGTTTTTGTTATTCTGTCGACGTCAGACGTTCGGTCAAATAGACCTTCTTCAGGACATGGTTAATGGAGACATATTTATATTAGATTTAAGTTAGATGAAGAGAGGATATATAAAGGACTAGTCAGAAACAGAAAAACTGAAATTCTAAAGTCGGAGTATTCTTTTTTGGAGTCGGATACGCTGGCGCCGTGTGGGTGGCGCTGCGAAAACCTGCTCCCAGGGAAGAGATTTTATCCTAAGTGGAACGGGGGGACCTATTTAAAACTATAGATTATCGGTACGTTTGTCAAGCATTAATCTTGCTAGAAAAGTTGATATATTAAAGAAACCCTGTCTGGTGTTTGTGTGTGAGGTGGCTATCATGCCAGCCTCGTAAATCTGCCTAAGGATTTTATTGTGGATATATTTTAAAATCTTCACAGAGTCGAAATCAAAACTGTGATCAGATTTGGCTACGTGTACAAGCAAAGCACTACTTAAATTACCGAGGCAAATATCTCGTTTATGTTCGGAAATGCGAGATTTCAAGGACCTCCCTGTCTCGCCTACATAACTCAAGTTGCAGTCTCTGCATGCTATCTGATAGACGCAAGCATCGGATGTAATATGCTGTCTGCTGGTATTATTTAATATACTGCGAATAGTTTTAGTGGGTAATGTAGTAGTTTTAATTTTTAGCGCGTTTAGATTGTTGGAGATGTGTTCGGTCAGAGGGTTATTCGGTAGAAAGATGCGGCCAATAGGATTATCAGGGGCAGCTGAAAGTGTGCCTCTCCCTACCTTAGATGTAGTAGTAGTAGTCGGTATGTTATTTTGCACTGATGAACGAACACTGAATTTTAAAGGCTTTATGCTTAGCGCCGAGTATTAATTGTCTCGGATACGAAAGGCTTGAGAAGGTATCCTCGATATAACTAAATTCGTCATCTAAATACTTTGCTGAACAGATTCGAAGTGCTCTCAAGTAAAATCTAATAATAACACCTCTCTTAGTCCTAGTATTATTGTGAGAGTAAAAGTGTAAATAGTCGTTTTTACATGTGGGTTTATGATATACTTTGAATTCTAATTTGTTATTATTTCTAGTAAATAGTATGTCTAGAAAAGGTAGAGAATTATTCGATTCATGTTCGTGGGTAAATTTTATAGTAGGTTCTACTCTATTTAATCTATCAGTGATTTTGTTTAAATCATGTTTCTGTGGGTAAATGAATAAAATGTCATCGATGTAACGGAAGTAATGTGTATCATCAGGGATTATATATTTGAAAGGTCCAGACTCATATATATATATATATATATATATATATATATATAAATAAATAAAATGTACACACCTAAATACATAAAACAACCGTGCACTTTATTTCATCCACGGTAGTACATTGTTTTAGTTCCACGTGTAAAACTTTTTTCTGGATATCTCGGTTCCAGTTAATTTCCTGTAGTCACTCAACTCTACACGTTTTTGTTCACCTGTGCTGTGGACAGGTATTGAACTCACAACTCTTTGGGTCAAGTTTCTACTTAAACCATCTCGTTTATCTTCTGAAAATAAAAAGGAATGTTATAGTAAATACAAAATCTAGCGTATATGAGAGCCAGGTCATCAGGGTTTCTGCTTGGAAAGGAAAATAGTCTTTCGTAAATGGTTTAGATTGATTTTGTACAGATTAAGAGTCGAAAGTACCATTTCAGTGATGGGGAAGGCTTCAGGAAGTTTACGTCTATGTGTAGTGATCAGTTCCAAAGGAGCTTCAAGTAAGTTTTAGTTCCAAATTATGCAAAATACATTATAATAAAATATATTGGGAATTTTGGGATTTATTTTGTTATCAAATCAAATTCCTGAAGAGTAAGGAAAATAATCGACATAGAGCCAACGTTTAAAAAAAAATGTGGATATTCTACCGACGTTGAACCCAACTGCCAATGCGGACAATAACAAAATATGGAAGATCTAGTTTGCTCCAATCTTGAAGATCCTGGCACATTTCACGACGTAGAAAACATAACACCCCAGGCAATGTCTGTGTGCAACACTGGATGGGTTTGGTGTAGCGACTCGAGAAGAAAACGATATACATTATAGGATAACATATTATCGCATTCCTTTGCAATTATTAGGACCTTGAATAAGATCTTGCTGTTTTCCAACAGATGGCATTCCCTGAACTGCGCGTTGTTTCAGATGGTAACGCATTTCTAAGTATTACACTAAATTCCAAGCATTTTTATAGTATGTAATTTCGCCAAAGTGCAAAAACATTGCTTTTCATAGCGTTGTCAGATTTCGTGGCAAAGAAAATGTATTTGTGGGGAATTTTACTGCAATACTTTATTCAGCTGAAGCGCACCGAATTCTTGTTGAGACTTACGGCGACCATGCTCTGTCGGAAACAACACGCAGAGATTGGTTTAGACGCTGCAAAAATAATGATTTTGATGTTTAAGACAATGGACACTCTGGCGCATCGTAAAAGAGGTATCTTTATTTTTGTCGTGTAATTCAAATGCTGCAAGAATGGGGGGGGGAGTAGTAGTAGTAACTAGCGAGGGACAATATTTTCAGTGACATATTTCTGACTATTTTTTGTAGATAAAACATTACTTTTCATGAAAAATCAGCGAGAACTTATCATTATTAGGACCTTCAATGAGTAAATTTCATAACTTCGTTGATTTAATAAACTCCTAAGGTAGAATGCTGAAACTATTTAAATAGCACAGGACGTACCATTGAAGAGCAACAGAGATTAGGCAAAAAGAGATATTTTAATGTATCTTTATACAGTAATAACTCAATTGTGTTATGTTATATATAACAACTCGGGAAGGGGAAGTCACTCTGACTTGGATGAGCGAGTAAATAAGTTTTGAAAATCACGCAACCTTCTAATTGGCCTATAGTATTTAGAGTTTTACGCAAACTATATTTACTGGTAGATGTGTTCAATGTCAGATAGAGCGCGTGTGTATATATGTATTAGTTTATAAAAATAGATTTACAAATATTAGGGGCGTATTTCTCAAACCAAAACAAGGACTAGAGTTCATATAAACACATGTCCACAAATCTTTCGTTTTTGAGTTAAGTTTAAATAAAGTTTACAGTAGAGGACATTGGGTTGCCATTCGACTAGGTTACATTTGTTATTCGTGTACATTTGTAGCTAGTTTGTCTTCAACGTTTAACGCGTATAGTAGTGAGTTAACTGAGAAGTCTTTCTGTTTAAGAATGGCACGATATGCATATCGTGAGGAGGCAGATATGATTTTTCATACGTCCAGGCGAAGGGTAATGGATGCGATGCTGCACGGGCTTATCAGATTGCGTTTCCTGACCGAAGGCAGCCGAGTCATCCAACATTTACTGCTGCTTATCATCACGTTGCGGAGACAGGATCTGTGGCACCACAAACACATTCCGCATTAAAGTTTACGGTAGATGCTGTTAAACTTAACACAAAAAAACGAAGGATTTGCTGACATGTTTATACGGTCTTTTGTCCTTGTTTTGATGTGAGTAACCTGCCGTCAAAGTTTGTAACTGTATTTCAATACAACATTATATATATATATATAATTATATATATCGTTGTATTTTTTTTTAAATTTCAGATCAATAAATGCGCCTATTGGTCGTAGGCCAGATATAACCTTCATTATGATACAAAATATCGTACAATTATTAAGTGATGAATACACAAATTTCGTGGGTTTAATTAACTCCTAAGGTACAATGTTGTTTTAATTAGCACATGATGTACCAGTGAAGAGGCAACGTAGATTAAGCAAAAATATATTTTAATGTATCTTTTTACAGAAATAACTCTATTTTGTTATATATATAAACAATTCGGGAACGGGAAGTCACTCTGGTTGTGGTAAGCTAGTAAATAAGTTTTGAAAATCCCGCAACCTTGTAATTGTAGGTGATTATTTTAAATCCTGAATATCGCACCAATCTTTGGCCTAGAGTATATAGTTTTACTCATACTATATTTCCGGGTAAATATGTTCATTGTCGGATACAGCGTAAGTACATATATATGAAAAAAAGATGATAGAGATATATATATATATATGCGATGAGAACGAAAGTAATATATAAATTCCAACGTTCGCAGCGTTAATTCCAAAAATACCTCGATACAGATAGTAGAGCGATAATTAATTATTTATTTATTATAATTTTATCATATAGACAAAACGATTTTACTCACTACAAAGATGCAACTTAGTTTCAGTGCATTTCAACTGCACATCGACGGGTGAGGGTCGAAAAATTTTTTGACCCTCACCCGTCGATGTGCAGATGAAATGCACTGAAACCAAGTTGCATCTTTGTAGTGAGTAAAATCGTTTTGTCTATATGATAAAATTATTATATATATATATATATATATATATATATATCGTTGTATTTTTTTAATTTCAGAAATATAAATGCGCCTATGGGTCGTAGGCCAGATATAACCTCCATCGTGATACAATATATCGTACAATTATGAAGTGATGGAAACACAAATTAGCGAAATAATTGAACAGTGGTTACAAAACACTCAAAAACCTTGTAAAGATTAGCGAGATAAGAAGAAATAAAAATCTGACTGATTGTCCTAAAATTAAAAGGGTAATAAGCAATGAAAGTAGATTAACCAGAAAAATATTTGTAGAAATCGGTGATGCGATGGTAAACATAGAGATGTTGAATAATAATTCCGTCATCTACAGACATGAAAGCAAGTAAACGATTCCCTTTTAAGTAGTCATCACAAAAAGAATCGAGTAAGTTCGGTAAACAATGTATAAAAACTGATTTCTCGAATGCAATTTATAGTAATGACATCAGAACTACGATAAAGAAAGCTGATGACAGAACAAGAGACAACAGTGAAAAAAAAAGTGTCTCGGATAGTACTGAAGGCAGCGAAATAAGTTTCATAAAAACTGACAATGGTATCAAGATAGACGCAGAAAATTAGTCTGAGTACTTGAAGTCGTTTTTGAGTATTACAGTCACATCGAAGAAGGGTTAAGTTGAAGTTTACATTCATTGAAAGTTGAATAGTACACACTTTGTCAAAAAGCTTTCAAAATGTAAGATTAATGAAATGGTTCACAACCGCAAATGATTTAAACCATTTAAAAAATACATTCCATAATCAATATATATATATATATGACATTTTTATGTTTATACATTCTTTTTATAGATACAAATATTTAAGTAAATGCCCTGTTTATAATAAACAGAATTAAACAACATTTACCGGGCTAGATGTCCGAGAAATTTTCATAGAAAATATTCGTTCTCCGACAGGATTTGAACCAGTATCCTATACGGAACCGTCATTTAGCCTGACGTGCCTTATTCAATCGAGCCACGGAGAATCGTTCGATTAGCAAGGTCTAATTTACTGCCTTTAAACTTCAATCATTACATTTGGATACGCCATGAGCAGATATGAATGTACGTGAGAGAATCATGGGAGATTGAAGTTTAAAGGCAATAAATTCGAACTTGCTAATCGAACGATTCTCTGTGGTTCGATCGGTTAAGAACACGTCAGCTTAAATGACGGTTCCATATAGGATAGAGGTTCTAATCCTGTCGGAGAACGAATATTTTCTATGAAATTTTCTCGGTCATTCACAGCGGTAAATCTTGTTTTAATACTGTTTATTATAAACAGAGCATTTACTTAAATATTTGTATCTATAAAAAGAATGTATAAACAAAAAAATGTCTTAAAAACAATTGTCGGACTTTCTCCATTTCATATATATATATATATATATATATATATATATACACTCTTATATCCCGATGGAATCATATTTTAAAAAATCAATTATTATACATTATAACGTATAATAATTATTTTAAAAAAAATATGATTCCATCGCGACATGAGAGTTTTCATGTTTCAAAAACAGAAGCTAAAAACTTCAATTTAATTATAAAAGTTATATTAAAGTACCATGCTCTGTTTAATCCTCAAGCGAATTTTGAAATAACTAATCATCATATTTACGGAGCTTTATAAACATATACACTCTAAACTATTGAATTTTATTTTTCAATCCGACACCATTCGAATAATCAAGCCGGTAGACAAAAATAACTAAATATACTGTTTAATAAATAAACGGAGCGACTAGTAAGTATCCACTAAAAATATCGTTTAAAGTGTGGGGTGTGCACACACACACACAATATTATATATATATATATATATATATATATATATATATATATATATAATGTGTGTGTATGCATTATAGAGTTTAAAAGTTTGAGGGAAACCCGTTAATTTTTTGAATTGGCATAAAACGTTTGTTTTTTGTTTTTTACTTTAAATAAGAGAAAATTATTATACATTATTCAAAAATTGAGATGATTTTTTTTTATTAGAAATTTTATTATGACAAAAAGAAAAAAAAATTGCTCGCTTCAAAATATCCTCCTTTAAACTTGATTATGCAGCGCAAATGTTTGACATTCATTGCCAAAAGCTTCTCAAGGTATAAGTTAATTTATTTCATTCTTTTTTAAGAACCCTGAGAAATTTTTTTTTCGCTCTTCTGTTAAGTTCATTGCCATACTAATTCAAATAGTGGCTTCAAAATGTTGAACTCTAATGTATGTATAATGAATAGTTGTTGAAAATCCTTGACGTGGTGTAATGGTTAAGGAATCTTGTCTTGCTGCGTAGTGAGTTCGATCCTCACTGGGAGCAGTCTACTTTCGGGCTTCTGTCACATCTGAGCTACGCTTGGAAAATGACTAATAAATACGGGTTATCTGAAGTGGTGTTGGATTTAATTTCCTTCTTAAATATATTTCTGATTGCTTCGGAAGGGTTAAAACCCAACCATCTTATTATAGATAACTAATTAATTAGATAGTGTTAGAGGGAGGAGATATATATATATAAGTCAGCTTTAGAATATTTTCAAATTCAGGGCAAACATACAAGGTCATGAAAACGGTTAAAATATTAGATACGTTCACCTATTGTCCAATTCACTCCTGCCTGGAATTTTGAAACCAGTTCAGGTTAATACCTTGTTTCCTGGTTAGTATTAGGTTTCCCGTTCCTTCTGAAGTTTATTTCAATTCTATCCTTATAACATCTCCGCCTACAATGTGAAATATTATTTATTATTTTTTTTCAATAGGAGTAGATAGGTTTGCATATCGTCCTGTTCACACTCCTGCCTGATCTTTTGAAGAGGTACTCTCTTGTTGCTTGTTTAGGATTGGGCTTCCGTTTTCTTTTAAGGTATTTTCATTCTCGTACATTCCCTGTAGCCTCTTGCGTCTTAGTGACATTATCGCCTTGCTTGGGTTGAACTGATTTAAAAATACTTTAACATAACTTTAAAAATATAAAAAAGTAATTACATAAAAATAAAAATATATGTACATAAATAAATATTTATAAACAAAAATAAAGTAAAAATCAATAACAATATTTACTCAATTTCTTTTATTAGGCAATAAAATACATAACTTAGCCTCCTCTTTTATTTCACAGTTGACCTCAAGAAAATTTGAGCCTTCTTAAAATTTGTTTTTGAAACGTAACGTCATTTTTTTTACGTTTGCTTATAAATGCATTTTGCAAAATAAAATCCTTACATTTACCTTGATGAAGTCCATGAGAGGACGGAATGCTTGGTAAAGAAAACTTTTCCTTTTTTCTTTACATACATTTTCTTTTTACAGATTTCTTTTATTTATATCTGGATTTCTGCGTATATATATATATATATATATATATATATATATATAACCTAAAGAGCTAGGAACAAACTATCTAGCTTTAACCAGAAGTTCCATTTAGGT
Organism: Acanthosepion esculentum; assembly: GCA_964036315.1. Taxonomy (NCBI): domain Eukaryota; kingdom Metazoa; phylum Mollusca; class Cephalopoda; order Sepiida; family Sepiidae; genus Acanthosepion; species Acanthosepion esculentum. The sequence continues at coordinate 32,671,667 of OZ038495.1, read as the reverse complement.
GAATCTGGTTAAAGAGAAAATGACGAGAAAGAATTTTTTTTTATTGCTAAAACCACTAAAAACTAATTAGTATAAAACCACGTGACAGCAGAAGATAAAAAAACTCAGAGACCCTATTCCAATAACCAGGATTTCCTAAGCCTACCTAATTTCACATCTTTGATTTTACAAATTCTTAGGTTCCTTGGAGATGGCTATTGCTTTATACTTTTGGCATTTTCGTTTAGTATTTCCCATTTTAAAATGCTGTCAATACCATCTTCCTATTTAATGTTCGTATTACTATTATTAGGTTTACTTCTGTGTATTTCATACTTGTAAACCCACCGAGTATTAATATTAGTATAATATATATATATATATTAGTTATGGATAATATTATACATTAATTACTACTTTTTTTTTAATTAACTATTTGTGCTCAGTTGTTGATATTAATAGCTATCTGCTGATGTATTAAAATTTTGGAATTTCCGATAGATGTCGCGATTAATAAACCAACACGCCTACACAAGGTCCTTATGCATAATTTTATTTATAATCTATGAGAATCCAGAAAACATTTCGAACACAAGTTGGTTTATATCAATGTTATTAAGAAAGCATTGGCTTGCATAATAAAATGTTACATTCTCTGTCTTTCTATCGCTCTTTGTAAATAGTCTTATACATTCAATTCTTTGAAAACGTGGATGACTACTTAGTATGCTAACAATGTCCTTTTTTATGTTTCTCAATCTGCGTCACTATCCATCTATATTCGCCTGTCCTCTATTTTAGGTGCAGTGCACTTTCAGGAAGTGTGTGAACATGAATCCCTACAACTTCCTGCTCTTTTGGAACTCTCAGAAATGTTTACCTTTTTGCTATTCATCTGTCTAGGAAGTGAATTTCAGGACACTGCAAAAGCGCAAGAACTGGCCAACAAGTGAAAGTTTTTGAATTTACGAATTTCTTTAGAATCATAATCTCCTACCAATATATTCTAGCCCCTTTATATATGTATCCGCCTATTCTTAGAGTTGACCAAGACACATCAACAAATGGTGTTTACTCAGCATATGTCGTAACAATAATGGTCAAAGCAATTTAAATACGGTTGTAGATCTTTTGGATTTCATTGCATTTCATTAAAAAATACATTTATTTTCGTTTACCGGCCTGAATATTCGAGGAATCTCTTTAGAGAAAAATATGCGCTCTCCGACAGCAATCGAACCCTGGTCCTAATCCTGTCGAAGAGGTCATATCCACTTTATATATATATATATATATATATATATATTGAAAATGGGCTAGGTTCGACAATTATTTTAATATATTTTTTGTTTATACTTTATATATATATATATATATACACAAATATTTAAGTAAATGCTCTGTTTATAATAAACACTGTTAATGTTAACATTATTTACCGGCCTGAATTCCCGAGAAATCTCAAAGAAAATTTGAGTCCTCAGACAAAAATTGAACCTGTATCTTACGCCATATAGACTGACGTGATATATCCTTTTACTACAGAGTTCCAAACGTGTACGGTACGGAAAGATGGACCCTGTATCAATAAAATATCGTTTACATAGCGCGGTCTGCTAGTCATTGTGGCTGACTGTGTTTCAGGCTTACGGTCAATTAACCTTGAAGCAACGGATCCCTTGTGATCGCCGAAGTTTTCCAATGTCACACCTGGCCAGTATGTAGGTGGCTGACCGCTGTGGAATATCAGGTGATCTACGATTGGATGCGTGTGTGTGGTGTAATGGATAATGGTTCGAAATTATTAATTGGAGATCAAGTTGCAATTACCCTTGCGTTCGTTAAATTCACTTACATGCAAAGTTTGGATGAACCTCTTCCCAACTCAGCTATGAGTTAATTAGTAAGAATTGTTTCACAAAAAACTTTATTACTCACCCCCTTCAAAAATATTATTACAATCTAAATTTTCTGACTTTAAATAACCTGCAAAGGGTTGCTGGGCCGTAAAAACTAATCAATCGAACCCCAAATTATGTCTACGATACCCTTATCAAAATGGTGGTAATTTCCAGCCTGAGAACACATGTCCAGATTAAAATGATGGCGGATTGACTCTTGGAAAATTGTAATAAGTTTGTTTTTCTTTCATTTTTTTCTGTTAATATGTTCGACGTAGTCCTCGGGTATCAATCCCCATAGGGTACATTTGTGATGTGGTGGAAATGATTTCAGTCGCTGATATGACATCCCGCAGTTCTTTTAGATTGCTTGGCTGCACAAGTGTCTGTTCCCAAATTTTGAAAAAGCCTTCCCAGTATGTCGTCGAATCCATCTGAAGAAAGAAATATTGCAGTTCAAAATACACAATGCTATCTCAGAATACATCTCTGATATAGTAAACGGTGTGTGCATATACTTGTTCCTGATTGGTCAAATTTATCACCATATTTCATAAAGATATATCTTTATTTATCAATATGAATATTTCGCGGAAATTTTAAACCGGTCAGGCATTTTCTACTTGTCGGTTTATATCGGAATATCTAGGTTGTTACATTCATTTTAATTGTGAAGCAAGGATACAAACTATTTTCCAAAATAAATTGAACTTGAATCACATATGCTTTCCCGATTCGCTCAATGTACACAGTACGTCTAGCAGAGACAAATCTAAATTAAATTATTTAATATTCATCAATATTTCATGCCAGGCTATATATAAAAAAAATTATAAAAGAAATTAGCCACAAACAAGAAGTTACCAGCAACGGAACAGAAAAATACTGATAGAGAGAAAAAATATAAATGTAATGTAATATAATTTAAACTATTATCCCCAAATGCACTCCAACCACACACACACAGATAGATAGATAGATAGATAGATAGATATATCATTAAGATATATATAAGGTATTTTAACTATAAAAAAAAAATCAAACCTAATCATTACCAGTATCTATCAACATCAAAAATCCCCATGTGAAGATACCATTGTTCAAGAGTTCTCGTGTCTGCTTAATGATTTTAAAACTGGCGATGTATCATATATATATATATAACCTAATTACCAATAACTCGGGACTACAAAAGTCCCAATACGTAAAAACAATTTTATCAATTTAATTCTCTTTCCCTTTGGGATATTGCATCTCCGACACCATAATCAAAACACAACATTATACTTTTATATCCGTCATACAACAACTAAACTCTCTTGTCATCGTAACTTTGCGAAATTCGTGCACATATCGATCATAATTTATTTGCATAAACCCTATCAGATAATATCAAAACACTATAGAGTAATCTCTATAAAAAAAAAGACACAAAATACGAGAAGCTATCATATACACTGGCGTGCCAAAAGTAATGAGAAGTTGATTTGTACAAGGGCTCCCTAAGCCTAGCGATATGCCCGAGTTATACACTGATGCGACTAGTGGTCTGAAGACCTCAGGATAAGGTTTGCGATTTCTATCATTGTCAATAAATCTCTTGTATTTGTGAAGCGTGAGATCAGGTTTGCGAATAAATCATTCCAGCACGTCACATAATTGTTAGATTTGTTTCATGTTTGACTTTGTCACACGGCCAGTCGAGAAATCCCAGCATGCTTCTCCCCTATTGAAAGCGGAGGTTCACTTGAGCCAGTGTCTGACAATTCTGGTGAGACGACACTGGGTACACACTGTTGACAAATGTGACGATCATAATGCATTACCTCAGCTATTCCTAGTGCGTATGACACGTCATAGATCGAGCAATAAAAATGATTACAAGAACTTCAGAAATGGAATATCCGAAAACTTAGTTACCTACTGGAGTATCTTTATTCTCTCCAATGTAGGTTTTCGAGGGCGATTCATGACTATATATATATATATATATATATATATATATATATATATATATATTAATCAGACAGAACTTTACTGGATACTCGTATTTCAGTAGGGGCTCCGTTTATTTATTAAAAAATACATTTATTTTCGTTTACCGGCCTGAACATTCGAGAAATCTCTTTAGAGAAAAATATGCGCTCTCCGACAGCAATCGAACCCCGGTCCTAATCCTGTCGAAGAGGTCATATCCACTAATATATATATATATATATATATATATATATATATTGAAAATGGGCTAAGTTCGACAATTATTTTAATATATTTTTTGTTTATACTTTATTTATATATATACAAATATTTCAGTAAATGCTCTGTTTATAATAAACACTTAACATTATTTACCGGCCTAAATTCCCGAGAAGTCTCAAAGGAAATTTGAGTCCTCAGACAAAAATTGAACCTGTATCTTACGCCATATGGACTGACGTGCTATATCATTTTACTACAGGGTTCCAAACGTGTAATTTAACCCTGCTAACCAGACTCTTACTCTATAACGATTCTATAGGGCTTTAAGCTTTTTATAGAATACTAATGATTTTGTATATATTCATTAATTATTTCACCGTTAGTTATCGTGATTACAATTACTTAATTATATTTGTGTTCATTCGTACAGTTCGTTAATTTGTTTAATTTATATTTTTTCCTTTTAGAGGAGTGATTTTTATATATAGTGATGGTTAAAATATATTGCATCATTTGCATTTACATATAGTGAATATATCTAGATTACTCTTGGTAATACTTTACCTGAAATTCGTATTAATGTTCGATTTTTAAGTAACGCAGTAAATTTTCTTTTCTTATCTGCATTTTGAGATAAGTTCTGATTTAGTAATTTATGTTGGCCTGTGAAAGTGAATATAGCTATATTCTCCTTCAGACTAAGTTTAGAGGTTTTGAATTTAATGTGCGGGCTGGTGTAGTTTTACTTATTTTTCAAGATACACACATATTAAAATTCCCAGAATAATTCTGTGGATAAGACAAATTGGTACGAAAATAATAGGAAGAAAATCTTACTTTTTGCCGACACGTTTCGTCTTCCGAGTTTATAAAGCCAATAATGAAAGTGAAATGTTTTTGTTTTCATAGTTACATTAAATCCAAAAGTTAAAAAGAGCGACACTTTTGCGTAAGCATCTTTCTGGCTAATATTAAGATTTTTTTCTTTCCATGTCGACGATATCGTAATATTCCAAGAACAATTCTGTGGATAAGACAAATTGGTATAAGAATGAAAATAGAAAAATAATCTTACATGTAACTATGAAAACAAAAACATTTCACTTTCATTTTTGCCTTGATAAAGTCGGAAGATGAAACGCGTCGGCAACAAGTAAATTTTTTTTTCATACTGTCATTCTTTTATATATATATATATATATAATGATGCGCATGTTTATATTTATTGAATTGGAATCGACGAAAATAGCGGGGAGGAAATAGAAAAACGGACAGTTATCGATAAAGCGAGCAATATTTTGGTCAGTAGAAGCAAACCCATACAGACAGAAGCAAGTGTGTATCTTCCTATCTAGAAAATGAATGAGAAAATGAGGAAGAGAGACTAATAGAAAAGGAAAGCTATTAAATGACAAAACAGTCCTTAAGGGCCCAATAAACTCTGCTGAAACAATTAAAGCGAAGTTAGATAAATTCTACCAGGAAATTGTGTAATGCTACCTCAAGCCAAACATATCAATGGCACTGCTTACTGCACAGTCGAATGAGCGAGGCAATTGATTCTTTAAAAGATAGCCTGTTTTTGTGCCAACAAACGGGTAAATTTGCATTTTAAAATGAGCTTCGCAATGTTGGGTACATTTCAAGAAACTTGTCATTAAAGGAAAATGTTTATCAAAGTAGATTGACAAATATTTAGAACGACATAGAAACTACAGAATTGGTTGTATGTATAGAAAGCTACGTCATATTTGGTGGGAAAAAATAGTCCTTTAGATGTACTGGTTAATAAGTTAATGAAAAGAAATAAACAGAAAAAAACAGACGTTTATTTGGAAACTAAACTGATTCATTTGGTAAATACCGATACATGTCTATATTAGGAGTGCGTACATATTATTTTTCATGCAATTTCTTTTAAATTAATAATTAAATACATATTGCCATTTAAAAATATATATTTTTTAGAGAGAGAGAGAGAGGCACGGTGAGTAATGTATAGCGGCTCGTATTGAAGAATCGGAGAGCCGAGTTCGAATTCCAGTCGAATCCATTACTTTAACTTATGTGCTAATACAGTTAGAAAAGGTAATATTCTTCTTCTCCCTCGTATGGATAAATAGCAGGACAGATAGAACAACAACCGCGGATGGTCATTTGGGAACCTTGTTGCCCATAGTGGACCAGGTCTCTGTATTCGGCTTGTCAAAACTTCTTCACCACTATTAATAATCATATGGGCAGGTGTCTGGCTGTTGTGGCTTGACCGTCACACGTCGAATAAGACGGGAGTGACCAGTGTACGCACACATATATATATATATATATATATATATATATATATATATATATATATATGAGTGACTATCACCACGCTTGTTTTGTCAGGTTACTTTTTTGATGATATCAGATCTGGGATGTGATCCCACCGTTGGAAAGTGCCTGACAATCATATCACCGATTCTGAATTGAATTGGATTGACAGAATTTTCAAAAGTCAACATGAATAAGAGATATCGCATATAATCATCAATCAAACAGAAGATGCACACATTCCCAGAAAGTGTAACTAAGGCCGGCTCAGCTTAGATATAGTATATACTAGACACGGAGTTACTGAGTGTGAAAGAAATATAAAAAAAATAACAGAAATATTATTAAGGGCGAGAACAATAAAAGAATAATCAGGAAGATAACGATTGGCATTGTATTAAAATTTTTGAACATCGATTTTGGCTAGAAAGCAGGAAGAATGTTCCAAAAGTGAGAAGTGCGAGAAAAGAAACTGCTACCATAGAAGTTACGGTTATATCTAGCAGATTCAACTCTAAATTGATGAGGCCTTGTTGGCAATCTATTACTGCGCTTAAATTCATATCGTCCTGATATTATAACAAAGAGCAGATCCAAACAGTTACTATGGTATGTTTCTAGAAAAGGCATAGGGAAGCAATTTTATGGCGGTGGAAAAGTGACTAAAGCCGAGACCCGAATAAAACTGCTCATTCTTCTTTGGATTTTATAAATCTCTAAATATACAACAGGAGCATCAGCCCATATATGGCAGCAATACTAAAAAGCATGTACGAATAATTGACGCATAGATATGTAAGATAGCTTCTGGAGAGAAAAATTATCTTCCATGGTACAGTGAACCACATTTCTTAGCGGAAAATCTGGAAATGTAGTTGATATAGACTTTCCGCCTCATATCAGAGTGGAATGTTAGACCCAGAATATTAGGTTATGGAGAGTAGTTTTGTTTTGAAGGTGTTAAATTAATAAGTCATTTGCCCCAGGTAACAAAAGACAAGGTCACCTTTGAGATCAGCTACCATTTTGACATTATCGAACAGTTCAGACTTAATATCGAGCGTGGAGTGAATGGTTGTGTCATCAACATAGATACCAAGCTGATGACCTCAGAAAATCATTAATGATGATCAATGATACAACTGTAGGAGACACCTCTATAAAGTATAAAATGATCTAGAAGACTGGCTGTTCAAGCTTACTTTCATTTTGCGATTTGATAAAAAAAAAAGACTCAGCCGAAATCACCATAGTAAGACCGGTACGCCAAATCCTGGCGAGCGTTTTCGAGATGTCCAAACAGACTAACCTTCACTCTTCACTAAAGCTTGATAAACTTTCTCAGCAATAATTGTTAACACCTCACGAGTTGAACTCGGGGAATGAAAGCCATAGAAAAAAAGGGCCGGTGTTGTAAGATTCTTAACCACTTCATCATTGATTAGGGCCTCTAGTACTTTACCAAAACGACCTAGAAAGCTAATACTTTGAGGATTGGACGGTTCTCCCGAGGTCTTAAAGACTGGAACAACAGATAAGGATTTCCAACAAAACCAAAAGCAAGAATCAGCGAAACATTTCTTATAGAGTTTAGAGATCTAACACTTTCGCCGCAGCCCCTCAACCTCCGAAATTAAGGGAGTGGCCGTAGTCCCCTGAGCATCTGTAGATCATTCGACCGGTCCACTGGTTTAATCCTGCTTCCTGCCCACGTTGTGTTTGGTTTGATCCAGAAAGCAGAAATGAACGGATGTCATTATTCTTTTCAAAAAAGCCACCCCACCCTACCTTGACTGAACCTCTTTTCGAAAGTAACTAATATGTTGATACAATAGTTTACACTGAAAATGAATACCTTACCGCCCCTTTTTTTAAAATGATTGTTTTTTTCCATATCCATAGAAAGTAATATTACGAATGTATATGCTTATAAAGCTCCGTAAATTTTAAAATTAGTTATTCCAAAACTCGCTTGAGGATGAATTTGAACTAGTTTCTTTAAATTAATTTCTATAATTTAATTGGAAGTTTTTTGCTTCTGGTTTTGAAACATGGTAATTCCTATGTAGGGATGCAATCATTTTTCTTTTTAAATAATTATAATATAGGTTCTTTTTGTGTATCGAGCACTTTTTTTTTTTTTTTTTTTTTTAAATAAAAACAAAAATACTAAAGAACTTCGAATTATTAACCTAAATGTTCATGCCTATTTCTCAATTTATTTACACACACAAATACAGAGAAGAGAAAAACGAAATACCGGTTTATTCAAATAATCGGTTATTTATATATACATAGGACGTTACCGATTTTTGCACATATATAGATAACAAGATATGATGCGTCTTATATACATATGTGTTGACACCTACATACATTCTAACTTAATGTAAATTAAACAGAACAGTGTGAACTGCAAAGACATTCACACAAGTGCTTCGAGCAGCAAAGACATACATTTGCACGCAAGGAATGACATGTGATGAAATGAAATAACATCGAAATCTTGAATTTTGGGAATCCAAAGCCGTGCATATCAATGGCACTAAGTACTTTTGAATATCGTGTGAATGTTCAATTCGAAGTTGACTGAACCGAAATGACATTTGCAATACGATTTCGTTCACGATCCTCGACATTGACGCGTCCGTGTACGATCTTTAAACAAGATGGAATCGAGCGGAATCATTCCTACTATCAGCTACTTGAAACTATTTCACTCGCCGACTGAACGCTTGCAATTTCGGGTAAATCGACCTTACATACTTTCATTTATCTATCTCTGTATAGACTGTGAATTATCAATCTATCTTTTCCTGTCTACACGACTATATATTTCACCATATCTATTATTTCCTGTTTACTAGCCTATATATTTCGCCATAAATATAATTCCTGTTTACTAGACTGTGTATTTGAGTCGTTTTCAACGAATGCTGTTTCAGTCGTTCAGTTCTTACAACTGAACTGCCAGGCTGCCGCACAAATCAAACACTTTTTGGAAGGATCGAGTATGGGGAACTGGCACATAGTGCGCGACAATATCATCAGACTACCCTCCTCAAATCTATTTGTCATAAATTCATTAAAAACAATGACTGTGGGACCCAGTCTATCTTGCTATTCACCCATATGTGGAAAGAGATGAGATGGATCCACACCTTTCACAAGGGTTTTTGCGCAAAATTGTATGGAAAGAACTCAACTGGAATTCAAACTCCTTTTCATAATATATATATATATATATATATATATATATATATATATATTTGCCACGATCCTCAATAGGTGGTCCAAACTTTCGGCCTAGAAAATCATTGGGCACTTCGACGTGATGTAAAGGTTAGCAAGCTTGTCTCGTTAGAACGATTACATCTGAGTAATGAGTACGATCCTCACTGGGTGCCACATAATTTCGGCCTTGTGTCATATCTAAGTTGCACTTAGAAAATTCGCAGAAATATATTTGCCGCCTTTCCCTCACGTGGCACCAGTTTATTTGTGGCAGGAGGTGTGTCCTTGTTTGTTTTCTGTGTGTGGATTACAATACATAATTGGAATACTTTTCAAAAAATGTGTCTGAATCTTCAACTGAGGGACACAACAAAATTTACATCTTTATTCCTATTTCGTCTTTTGTAACGACGTTTCTTAAATTATATATATCTGTCATTTGATATGTACATGTACATGTCAAATGACATGTACATGTCATTTGACATGTACATGTAAGTGTAAGTGTAACTCGGATATAAGAGAGATTTTCTCTGGTCCCAAATTAGAGCCCGTGTTAATAAAACAAAATAGACCAAACCGGGATATAAGAGACTTCTTCTCCGGTCCCGACAACTCTCTTATATCCGGGTTACACTGTATATGTAATTTGATATGTACATGTAATTTGACATGTATATGTATGTGTGTAGCTTATCTGGTCAGCAATCCTTCTTTTATCCATGCTTCGTTAAATACAATTGTCAAGTCACTGTGATCTAGTTTTATTTAATTTGTGCTCGTACAAGTATTTTATTTTCTGGACAGAAAACCGTGCAAACTTTCGGCATATTCAAGGCTTTTCTGTAATTCATTTAGCCATTATCAAGGACGATCTTTGTGTTGTTGTTAACTTAACGTGTGAATTATTTTATCTATGTGTCTGAAGTTAGAGGAATGTTTTATTTTCTGAACACGGTCAAAAAAAAAAAAAAGGAAGCTCCGGCCTTGACACATGGCACAGTAGGGAAAAGCATTGGTTGGATCCAGTGATTTGATCTAAAGTGTTGTGAGTTCAATAGGTTGCCATTGAAGTGGTGAACAAAAACTAGGAGAGTTGAATTAAAAGGGAGATAACTAAGACAGTCCGGAATTCATGACACGTGGAACTAGAGCAATCTACACCGATGGACAAAATTATAGGTTCAATTCGATATTTCAGTCACCTGAAGAAGGCCATAGCGAACAACGTTCGAAACGGGAATGTGACAATGAAGATAAGGACAACGATCCGAACGATGTAAATAACAGCAAAATATATTAAATAAAACAATTCTCTGCATCGACGTGAGCAATATTTCGTCGCGGGTAATGACTACATGCCCAGATCTGAATATCTTATTCTTATTGGCCATCCTGTCCAGGACGGAGTCTTTCATCGCGTCCTTCTTATTGTGCGATCGGTTGACCGACCTGTTCCTAAAAAAAGCCGAAGGAATTCAAATTAATTGAACTATGAAGTTGAATGCTGTATTCGATATACACGTCAAAATTCCGATATTCCATTCCAAGTTTATTTGAATTAAAGTCCTGAAAGAGTGCAGGTTTTTTTGGCTACCAGCTCCATCTAGGGCTTAAACACCACGATTTAGTCGATGATATTAACCCTGAGGCCTTATGCGAAGATATGACTTTGCATGATATGGCCTGCGTTGATTACAATCCGAGGGACATTAAAGATGAGGGAAAATAGGAAGTCCCCACCGTAGGTACCTCCGTTCCGTCTGAACAGAGCCATAAGCATTCCTCCCCTTCATCTGTCCTCTTCTTGAATCACGCTATCTCTGAGTCACTATTGTTGGTGGTTAGTGCCACAGACAAGATGGAGCTTTTCATTTCCTCTTTTAGATTAATTAATTCATTTCCTGTTTTCAGATTAATTCACTGGATGCAGATTAAAGAGAAATAAGAATGTGAGGAAAGTTGTTGCATGCCACGTAATAATGCGCTACGTCAATAAATATGAAGCACAAAAGATTTGTTCTCGAATATATAACATATTTTATGTATGCGTGCAAACATACACACACACACTATATATATATATATATATATATATATATTTTACCACTTATATATATATATATATATATATATATATATATTTTACCACTTATATATATATATATATATATATATATATATTTTACCACTTATATATATATATATATATATATATAAGTGGTAAAATATATATATATATATATATATATATATATATATATATATATATATAAATATATTAGTGGTCAAATATATATATAAATATATTAGTGGTCAAATATATATATATATATATCTATAAATATTAGTGGTCATATATATATATATATATCTATATATATCTATAGATATTAGTGGTCAAATATATATATATATATCTATAGATATTAGTGGTCATATATATATATACATATTAGTGGTCAATATATACATATATATATCAATAAATATGATATATATATATATATACATATATATTAGTGGTCAATATATATATATATCAATAAATATGATATATATATATATAGATAGATAGATATTAGTGGTCTATATAGATATTAGTAGTCGATATAGATATTAGTAGTCAATACATAGATATATAGATATTAGTGTTCAATATATGTATATAAATAAATTCCCAGGAAGAACTCAATGTCCAGAACAGAGTAAGAATATAATAAAAAAAAGGGTCAAACACTAATATTCCATTGTTATAATTTATTACATTCGAATCACGATCCCATTCATCAGACCTACAAATTCAAAAATAAATCGAAAAATATAACTTCATGTATAAAAAAATAAATTTTTAGTGAGTGTATGTGTGAGAGGGAAATGTCTGAAAGCTTTAGAGAGAAGAACGGGAAGGCCTAAAGACGAAGGTGGGGATTAAAATTTAACAGAGAAATTTTAAAGAGAGGGGTTAAATAACGGTTTAAATCAATGAGATACAGATAAATATGAATTATTTGCATAATTAGCTACCGATTCGCTGACCTTTATTAAAAAAAAAAAACAGACACCGGAAACGTGTGTATACATTTGTGGTGACACTACGCGCAATCATAAAACAATATGATCTAAACTTAAAATACAGGAGATGACAGAGAGAGGGGGAAAAAAGAGATTGGGGGCGAGATAGCGTAATCTCTCATTTATCCATGCTTCGTTAAAGACACTGCAATTTAGTTTTTATTTATTTTTTATTTGTGTTCGAACAAGCATGTTCTTTTCTGGACATAAAGTGTGTAAAAGTTCGGCATATCCAATTTCGGTTATTCTTTTAGTCATTATCAAGTACGAAATTATTTTCTTTTTATTATCTGAATGTGTGAGTTATTTTTATGTATGTAACTGAAGTTATGGGAACGTTTTATTTTCCGTACACTCACAGAAAATATATATACATTATGAAATGGACAATTATTTAAAAACATTTTTATGTTTAACATTCTTTTTATAGATACACGTATTTAAGTAAATGCCCTGTTTATAATAAAATTATTATTAAATAAAATTTAGCCGACCTGAATGTCCGAGAAATTTTCATAGAAAATATTCGTCCTTCCACAGGATTTGAACCGATATCCTATACGTAACTGTGATTTAGCCTGACGTGCCTTACCGCTCGGCTACATTAGCAGTAAATTCGACCTTGCCAACAGAACGATCCTTTGTGGCCGAGCGGTAAGGCACGTCAATGACGGTTCCGTATAGGATACAGGTTCGAATCCTGTCGAAGGACGAATATTTTCTATGAAAACTTTTCGGATATTCAGGCCGGTAAATGTTATTTAATACTGTTTATTATAAACAGATTTATTTAAATACTTGTATCTATAAAAAGAATTTTAAACATGTAAATGTCTTTATATATATATATATATATATATATATATATATATATATATATATATGAAATGGAATTACCAAGAATAAAAAAAAACGAAAAAACAACAAAAAACAATACTCAGTAACATTAACTATGAACACGGCTACAACATGCTGACCGTATTTGGACAACAAAAAAAATCCTGTACCTTCTGATACATAAAAAAACACGCTCATTTAAAAACAAAAACTAAAAATCGTCCTTGATAATGGAAAAATGGATAGCTGAAAGCGCTCGGATATGCGGTGCATTTGGACAGTTTTTATTCCCTTTGTGTCCAGAAAAGTAAACACGCGTATGAACACAAGAAAAAGTAAATAAAGAGATTATCGGTTTCGGTTCTTTCTGAAGTTTCCTCATTCTGCTTTCACTCCCAGGAGCCTTTTGTGTGGAATGAATTGATTAAAAAAAGAAATGACAATAATAACCAAACCGGAGTTGGAATTTGGATAACATGTTCAAAGTTGCAGTTTTTATGTAGTTGTTTTCAACTACATTCGACAGGAGTCAATCATTATCGGGAACTTGATGCTGTCAGTGTGCTTGACAGAATTATATTACATTTTTCTCCATTTATTGCTTTTTATATATATATATATATATATATATATTCCACGACCGTTATCGTCGCATACCAATCTTCTATGTAAATGTAACAGGATGTCATCTTTGATGAGGAAAATGTCCATATAACCATTCTGATGATGGCTGATGTAAGTCGAAAGCTTAGATCGAGGACTAGCATAATAAAACAAATATCCAAATGTTGGACAGTTTTTGTCTTCATTTCTCCCGAAACTAAAGCCCCGATTTTTCTCGATCGATGGTCTGGGTTTATAATCAATAATTCGAATTTGCTAACCAGATGATAATCTATGGCTGAATGGTTGACAACACGTCAGATCAAATAGCAATTCCCATTAGTTTTACAGGTTCGATTACTGTCGGAGAGCGCATATTTTCTTCGAATTTTCTCGAACATTCATGCCGGTATATGTAATTAATATCGCTTAATTAAAAAAAAATACCCCCCCACAAAAAAACAGAGCAGTTACTGAAATATGTTCTATCTATAAAAATAACTTATAAACAGAAATATATATTTCCTTCGCCGGTAGACTGAGTCTTGCTAACAGTCAGGAAAATATGTATATTTATTTATACACGGTGTCCATAAAGTTCGTGTGCACATTAAAGAATTTATAACTTTATTTGTATTTGCGATAGAAATAATTTATAAAAAAGATTAGAAAGAAGTAGATCTATATTTTTTAAGGTTTTATTGAAATTTTATTTAAGTTTCCACATGTCCTCCATCATTAGCAATACAAAGGGTAATACGATTTTGCAGTTCACGGAAAACATTTGCCAACTGATTTACAGTAATGCCTGAAATCACATTAGTTATTTTAGCTATATTTAAAACTAGGTACATTAAACTTTATAACATTTTTTACAGATTATTTCTATCGCAAATACAAATAAAGTTATAATTTTTTTGAAGTGCACACGAACATTATGGGCACCATGTATATGTAAATATTCAACATTGCCTGCCACCGTAGGAAAATATAGAGCAGTATGTGAGAATCGAACTCTCAAAAGAATTAATTCTCCTGGAAAAACATTTCAACGAAATCCGATCCTTTTTAAATACACGGTAACATTTCTCCGACTGACTTAAAAAAAATTGTAACTTTATTTGTATTTGCGATAGAAATAATCTGTAAAAAAAATCTTATAAAGTTTAATGTACCTACCCCGTATACGTTATAGCTCTGTTATATTACACTGAACAGCCAATATGTGATAGTATATAAATGAGAAAATGTAGTTTTAACTTATGCTACATTTATGGGTAAAAGTGCTTAGTGTCATGTATAGAACGAATGTAAATATAAACGTGGGCACTGAGGTGAACACCAAACGCCGACAATCCGTATCATGCTCCACCTCAATCTTCAGGCCATGTGTTTTGGCTCGACTATTTATATGTACTGGTCAGTGATGCATTATGGGTAGTAAATACACACACACATATATATATATATATATATATATATATATGCAGAAATATAGTCTTAAAGTGTGCTATATTTATGGGGTAAAGTGCTCAATATCAGAGATAGAGCGCGTGTAAATATAAAAGTGGACATGGAAGTCAGCACTTAGAGGCGACAGTCTGTTTCATGCTAGTGCAATCGTCAGGCGACTAGTGCTGTTATTTTTCTCGGCTGTTTATATAAGGGTCAGTGGTGCATTGTGGGTAGTATATTTTGGCGGGTACTTTTACCGGAAGTCGCTTATTTGTTTATTTATTTATGTCAAATTAATATAAGCAAAACAATTTGACCCAAATAAATAAGCGAACAAGCGATTTCCGGTAAATGGCGGCCATTATAGACTACCAACAATAAGCTATATAAACAAATTTTTTTACTACGTTAACCAAAAACACCGATCAAAATAAAAGAATAAATAAATAAATATATAAGATAAAAAATAAAAATAAAAAAACAAACAAAAAAACAAGCAAAATAATTTGACATAAATAAATAAACAAATAAGCGACTTCCGGTAAAAGTACCCGCCAAAATATACTACCCACAATGCACCACTGACCCTTATATAAACAGCCGAGAAAAATAACAGCACTAGTCGCCTGACGATTGCACTAGCATGAAACAGACTGTCGCCTCTAAGTGCTGACTTCCATGTCCACTTTTATATTTATATATATATATATATATATATATATAGTGTGTGTGTGTGTGTATGCATGTATGAAAATTTTTGGAAATTCTCTGTATATTTTTGCGGTGAAGAGTCTATGTATATAAGTGCATAGAGAACTGCATGGAATTCATTTTTTTCGTATCCGCATGAAAAAAAAAATTGCTTCTAAAAGAACGTCACGTTTGACATTTATCTTAGATCGACGCTCGTATTGCAACAACGGAATTCTCTAATCATTTTCCTTTATGTAGCAGGGAAGAAGAAATTCCATCCATCTTACCATTCTTAAGCAAAAGTCATCCACAGATCGCCCCAGACATTTTCCTGAAATCCCCGAAAGCCAGACTGTTATTTCCGATGCGTTTATATCTATTGTTAGTCCCAAATAACAACGTCTCCATTTTTACCCTGTTCTGGGTCACCTCTGCCAAGTATCACGTTTTCAATATCCGTTCACAACGAGGCTATAAAGGGGGGAAATCATTCAGCAAATCTGAGCGATAAAAAAAATAGATTATAAGCGTTAGGGAGCCAAGGAAAAATAAGAAAATATAATCAGATCAGTCTTGACATTTTTCCCTCCATCCCGTCAGTGGCATTTGCACATGTGTCTCGCTGAATTTATTTTCAAAATACGACACTATTAAGCATTTATTTTCTCATTTGTTAGATTTTCTTCTTTCACCTATTTAAGCCAAAAATGTTGATCAGAAAAAAAGTATATAGCAGCGATGATCTTTTTTTTTTTTATAAAACTATAAGATGATAATGAAAGAAGTTATTTCACACGTTTAATTATTAAATGTCACAATAACTAGCCTCAATTCCCTTGACATGAGAAATACATTATTCGAATTGTTATCGTTACTAACGCCAATGTGACTTTGAAAATAAAATACATTATTTTATAGTTAAATTGAATAATTCATTCCCAGAAGAATTGGACAGTTGGATCAAATTTATTGCTGGCAATAGAAAAACTCACTAAACCCGTTTTACACAAAGTGAAAATGCTCCAAACACAAGTCTCCAATTCCCATTATCAATTAGCTGAAGTTCCTTTTTGCCCATGATGCGGGTATCTATTCAATATGCATGAAGATATAAGTATACATAAATGACATTGCTTGCTTAGAATTGCGAACTATAGAAATATTATCGAAATGTATTTCTATGTTGATGAGCCAGTCACTGAAGATCAATATATGGGTAACTTTACTCCGAGTTTTCGAAAGTTGATGTTAATATATTTTCAGCAAATATGGAAAGACTGGAGCAAAAGAATAGTAGAATGTTTTTTGTTTGTTTGTAGTAATTGTTAAAGTAATTGCATGTGAGCAAAGACACTTTAATGGAGACAAGCACTAAAGGCTGTAAAAAAGCCACATAATGTTGCGAAATATAATTCAAGGAAATCATATGTAATTGATGATTGCTCTCATGTATGGCCCACAATAATGTTATGCGCTGCAAATGATTTTTATGCCCATTTCTTATTGTAAATGTGAAAAGGTTTATGGGGGTGAGAGAAAATTGCAAATGTGGTAGAAATTATAGGAAAATATCTGTTTTTTTTATGTGTGTCTGTATTGAGTGAAGATTCTATCAATTGGTAAATTGAGATAGGGGGTGTGTGTGTGTATATATATATATATATATATATATCTTGGTATAGCTGAATGAATAAATTATTTTCAAGCAGATAAAAAAGTTTTATCAAATCTACCAAAATTATAAGCGCGCGCGCACACACACATTATATATATGTATATATATATATATATATATATATATATATATATATACGTATGTATGCGATATTTATATGAATATGTGTGTGTGTGTGTGTGTGTGTATATATATATATATATATATATATATATACACACACACACACACACAAACACATGTATGTATGTATGTAATATATATATATATATATATATATATGAATGTGTGTATACGTATGTGATATATATATATGTGTGTGTGTGTGTGTGTATACATATGAGATATATATGTGTATACGTATGGGTATATAATATATATATATATATATAAGTATGTTTGTGTGTGTGTGTATATATATAATTTATTCGAAAATTACAACAAACATTGTGTAGCGATTTTATAAAATGTTTGTTACAATTTCCGAATAAATTATATTTACTCTACTCTATATTGAGCACTTTTTAAAGAATGGTATTTTGGGGTTATTGACATTTATTCTGTATGCACAAATCTTATAGTTGAAGATATATTTCTTTTCTTCTTAATAGCTTTACGGTTTACAATATGCGACTAGTACTATTTGATACAACAGTGAATCGTATTTTTTTTTCTGTGTGTGAAACGGACATTACATACTAGTTCAATATGTTACAATGGCGGTAGCAGATGTGTATATAATATGCACACAGGAACTAAATTTCCCAAGGCGAGGGGTGGTTTATATCGGCTGAACAGAAACGGCGAAAAATCGCCATAAATCTTGAGGAAAATCAAAAGCATGTCTAGAAATGTTCTCGATAGCTTCAGAAACAATTAATTTCAGAGTATGTTATTTAAGCAGTTTTCAAAGAAATCAACTCCTAAGAGTGCAAACCTTTATATATATAACAAACACATAGTATGTAACAACATCACTGTCCCTCCCACAAAATTTAAATAGCTAAAAAAACACTAAACGAATTGAGTTCCGTTTTTCAGATAACTCAGTTAGCCATCTTGACACTATCTGTCTCTAAGAATCACTGAAAAAAACTTTGAGCTATTCAGCTCGAAAGAAAGTAGGTTAAGATCGTTTTTATATCAGCCCCACTGTCTTATCAAATGAGCAATGGTGAGAGGAATAATATCATTAACGACTTTAGTAATGGTACCAACATTCACATTCTGACTTCCATCTTCAAAGTCCATTCAAGTGAATAGGAAAACTGGATCGGGAGCTAACATAAGGAAGAGTGATCATCATTCCAACTTAGAGCTAAAGATTTATCGCATAGCCACATAAACCCGACTTCTTGCTTTTGCTTAACGCTCATACATCACCAAAAGTAAGCATCAATCTTCAATGCCTCCTTGGCCTTATATTAGGTGAAAATTATTATCTGAGGAGTGGACGGTGTAATCCCAAGAGGGTCCGTCTACGAATCTCTGGAGTCGGGATGCTGAAGGTAACACCAATCAGCTATGTGACACACATAATACTTATATATTATTACTGAGAATATATATAATAATAATAATAATTGAGGAAAATATATATGTAATAATTCAGACAAAAATATATATTTCTTTATATATATATATATATATATATATATATATATATATACATATACTAATAATTGAATATATATATATATACTAATAATTGAATATATATATATATATTAATAATTGAATATATATATATATATTAATAATTGAATATATATATATATATTAATAATTGAATATATATATATATATATTAATAATTGAATATATATATATATATTAATTGAATATATATATATATATTAATTGAATATATATATATATATTAATAATTGAATATATATATATATATTAATAATTGAATATATATATATATTAATAATTGAATATATATATATATATATTAATAATTGAATATATATATATATTAATAATTGAATATATATATATATATATTAATAATTGAATATATATATATATATACTAATAATTGAATATATATATATATACTAATAATTGAATATATATATATATATATATACTAATAATTGAATATATATATATATACTAATAATTGAATATATATATATATACTAATAATTGAATATATATATATATACTAATAATTGAATATATATATATATACTAATAATTGAATATATATATATATATATATATATACTAATAATTGAATATATATATATATATATATATATATACTAATAATTGAATATATATATATATATATATATATATACTAATAATTGAATATATATATATATATATATATATATACTAATAATTGAATATATATATATATATATATATATATACTAATAATTGAATATATATATATATACTAATTGAATATATATATATATATATATATATATATACTAATTGAATATATATATATATATATATATATATATATATACTAATTGAATATATATATATATATATATATATATATATACTAATTGAATATATATATATATATATATATATATATATATATACTAATTGAATATATATATATATATACTAATTGAATATATATATATATATACTAATTGAATATATATATATATATATATATACTAATTGAATATATATATATATATATATATATACTAATTGAATATATATATATATATATATATATACTAATTGAATATATATATATATATATATATATACTAATTGAATATATATATATATATATATATATATATACTAATTGAATATATATATATATATATATATATATACTAATTGAATATATATATATATATATATATATATACTAATTGAATATATATATATATATATATACTAATTGAATATATATATATATATACTAATTGAATATATATATATATATATATATATACTAATTGAATATATATATATATACTAATAATTGAATATATATATATATATATACTAATTGAATATATATATATATACTAATAATTGAATATATATATATATACTAATAATTGAATATATATATATATACTAATAATTGAAAATATATATATATATATACTAATAATTGAATATATATATATATATACTAATAATTGAATATATATATATATGTATGTATGTATGTAATTCAGAAAATAGTATGACAACTTTTAAAACATATTTGTGATACGTCTCAACTATCAGGACTTCATCGGCTTGTGTTTTGTTGACGTTCATATGACTGCGCATGAACGGGAGGCGCTGGTAGTTTCTAAATTTTGAAATGATATTTTTCCTTCTCTTAGTAATCTAGCCAAATTCATCTATATTGCTTTTCTTATTCTATCCATCCTCTTCTTTTTAACTATTCCCCATTTGTTTTAAAATCTAACAAGAATGGTGCTACGTTGTAAGAACTTAGACGTACATTGCATTGGAGGACTTTCTAGATATTTTCGTCTGAGTGACTTGATTTCACTTTATTTAGAGTAGCAATTTCTGTGTCAAAACTGCAGCCTGTTTCGCCGCGGTGAACAACCAATGTCGTCCATTTGCATGTATGTAGTCATAAAATCGTCAACACACCCAGTCTAAAAGTCCTAACGGATGAAACACATCACAAAACCTTTTTTCTAACTTGTCATATTATTTTCTCATTACTCTTCTTGATAAAAAAAAAAATATTCATCGTTCTCTCCTATCATATATCATGTTTACAGCCAGACAAATGCCTAGAGAAAAATATTTTTAGTATCAGAATACACTTATTACTGTTACGATACAGACGTTTTGAAATTTTCGAAGCATATTTTAAACTGATGCATATTTCGCCTGACCTATTTCATGATGTCATCAGCTTTACGCAAAGTAATATGCAACGAAATATTTCACTGCTTGCACATAGGAATTATTCTCTTTGAAACTACACTAATATTAATCCAATTATAAGCAGTCGAATGTGCATCATCGTTTGTAAAAAATATATCATAAATTTCATTGACTTAAACAAAAGGAAGTCAATCGAGAGACTTTCCTTATTAATACCCCATTACTTGTGTTTAGGAGACTGGGTGGATATTATAGATATAAAATGTTTAAATAGATTTACTTTCGCATGAATTCATTCTAAATGGCCGATTTGCTTAAAAACAGATTAGCAATACACTGACGATTCCTCAGAGGGACATCGGATGTATTGAAATACACAGTATCTATTTTAGTAAGCCCATTTAGCCCAAATAGATAACGATAAGTATTAATGGTTAAACTGAAAATATTTCGTCAATTTCAGCAAGAAAATGTTTTCATTTATAGTAGTTGGAGGAAACGTTCCTACCGATATTCAACAACTACTGTTTGAACAAGTGATTTCGTTTACAGCCTCCGGGAAATGTTATCACGTATGTATATATTCCAAAAGATAACATTTCGACGCATCTTCCTTACCGATTTGTGTGCAGATTGTGGATCTTACTTTATTTTACGTTAAAAGTAATAATCAAAGAAAATGGGAAGCATTTCTGTAATTCGATTTTTATTTACAGAAAGACTAAAAAAAAAAAAAAAACTGAAAGAATAGTAAAATGTATATATGCCGTTCAAAACAAAAAAAACAATAAATAGCACCACAGCTGAAAGTTCTCTTTCTATGTGGAGCAATATGTTCAATGGCGGGGATTCGGATCTGGAAGACTGAAAACGTTCGAGCAAGTAGAAAGTCGTTGATGATGACCAAATCGAAACGGTAACTAAAAATAATCCCGGTTACCCTTCGGGGATTGGTACTCCATACTTTCGGTATTATACCACATATAAGCTACGCTTAAGTCGCTATAGTAAAGAAACTCTGTATATCCTGTATGAGCGTTGGAAAGCATTTGAAAACACTTCGATCGTTATAATTTTTGGTTTTCTCACGATTTAACCGAACAAATAATTAAGGGAATGCAACAGAAACAAGCCAAACAGTTTAGAGCAAATAGACTCCTGGGCAAAACGAACGAACGAACTACATAATAGGGAATCATCATCATAAACAGAATTGAATTCAGACTAGTATTTCTTCGAATATACCGATAAAAATCAGTCGATTTGACAGAATAACTGGAAGCAATCGAACAAGTTGGCTGAAATTACTAAGAGCAATCGAACAAGTTGGCTGAAATTACTAAGAGCAATCGAACAAGTTGGCTGAAATTACTAAGAGCAATCGAACAAGTTGGCCAAATGTATTGGTAGTAATCGAATAAATTAGGCACTGGGGAGGATGTCATCTTCCATTGGATCGATTCCAGACCAGATATCTTTATGTCGGCCTGGCAGAAATTTGCATTGCTTTGCATTATAATGGTTTTAAAATTTGCGTCCATTCATTTTCACCGTGTTCTTCTTTTGTAGCATATCTTCCTGTCGTTATTCATTGTTGAAGATGTTTCGTAGATGTTACAAAACTCTGTATTTATTTGTATATGAATAAATTCTAGATCACATTGAAATAGAAGGAAATTTCCTCTTTATCTAAAAATAGCAATAAACAAAGACATAACCACATTATTAGATTCTTGTATCACACATACAGACACTAAGATATTTGCATGCTGCATTTGAATTGATCGTCTCCGATATATAGATTCAGATGAACAGGGATCATGGGACACTACTTCTGTAATCAAGTGTTAGAATTGCAAACTAAAGACGTTGCGGGTATTTAACAGACCTTTACTTTCTATTTAATGCGGATGTCGTGTAGATTTAGAGAATACCAAATTACTTCTTCCTTAATGTCAAATAGCAATATATGAAAGCAAATCTTAAAAATCGTTCTCACTGCTAAATGATGCCCTGTGGCTGTGAGTGAATATAATATATTCCCGTGTTTCACTTGTTAACTACTTTGCCGTAATTTGGCCTGAGTTACCCGCAAGGTAATCTTAGGCACGCGATCAACTTGTAATTCCTTGAAGTAAAATGGACTTTGCATCAATAACACTTTATCATTATTGGACAGAAAATATCTATTTTATAATTTCCATTGGCTAATGAGTGCTAGGCACGTATGGACAGACATATAATCACATAATCATGTACAGACGCAAACAACCATGCACAAACGCACACATACGTGTGTGTGTGTGTGTGTGACACTAGAATGCATCAGCACGTACCTAAGAAAAGTGGGGGAGGTACATTCCAATTTAATGGCGTAGTCAACAACACGTATGGATCTGCCATTACGGAGCACTTTAATAATAAGTCTAAATTGTGCCATCAATTGCGGCACTAACTCTTTCACCATCTTGAGTTGTACTCACTCATTTTTACAGGTGAAGTCATTAAAAACATTTTATGTCAAGTCCAGACAGCCCACCCTTTGTAAACAGAGGTAATGCCCGTTAGAACTTGATGTTATTTGCATCTAAAATTTGTCGCCATTTGCACCTTGTATGCCTTTTATATTTCGACACTTATTCCCTCGGTTCCAGCTCTGTTGAGGGAGGGCAAAACCGGTCGACTGGCTATTTTTATTTTAATCATGAAAGGTACAATTGTCCTTACCTTTTTTATTTCCTTAATAAAGTTCTGTACCCCCAAAGAAAATTATGAAATATATGTGAGTGAGTGTGTCCGTGTGTGGTTGAGAGGTAACGTCTATTAATATAGGAAAAAGAAAGTGAGGAATTGGGATTAAGAAAAGAGGAAAAAAGGAGGAGTGATACGAGATGATATGCGAGAGATTGTAATGAAAATAAGGAAAACGTGAGAAGCCGCAAGAAAGAATGGAATTAGAAAAGGAATATTAGAGAGAAGATAACGGAGAAAAAGAACAAAGTTGACATTTAAATTGGGAAAGAAGATGGAAGAAAAATGATAGTCAAGATTAAAAAAGCAAAAAAAAGGAACTATTTGAATTATTCGTGCTGTTGTCATATTAACGAAATTTCGGCCATTGTACGATTCGGCCTTCTTTAAGGGATTGGAATTTCGATCCAGGGGAAGGATAACTCAATAACTGGAACTGGGGCGAATAGTACTCATACCTTCCCCAAGGATATTAGTACGTAAGTGAATGCAATGGATTCGACTGGAATTCGAACTCGGCTCTCCGATCCACTGTATATTATATATATATATATATATATATATATGAGAACAAAACATCAAAAATAATTATTTGCTTTGGAAAAATCGAAAAGAAGCGTTATCTTTTAGGAAAGATAAGAAATAATAGGTGGGAATAATATAGAGTTAAAAAAGTGGAGCATGAAAGATTGAGATAATACGGAATACGCCAATGAAAAGTGTAGCGCGGTAAGATAATCGAAAAGAAAAGAAGGTGAAGAATGAAAGAAAAGGAAAGACGGAAGAGCGGAAACAAGAAATGAATTAGCGACGATGGAAAGCGCAAGAAATGCAGAGCCACGAACAATTAACACTGCCTATATTTCGTTGGCTGCCTGCTTAACGCTCTACTTAAGGCTTGTGGAAACACGCTACTTGAATTTTACAACCGGGAAACAACGTGCTTTCCTGTATTTTCTTTTTAGCGAAGTATATGGACGAGAGCTGTGAAATGTAAGACCCACCTGTTAGTCTTTTGGTTGATCTCTTTTCTTACTTGAGTGTATCGAATTATAAACGGGAATATATCATTAGATATTTAGTAAGTTTAAATAAGTCTGACAGTTCTTCTGTGATGACCTTCTGCAAAGAAAAGAGAAGATAATTTTTCATGCAATTTTGATCATAATTAAAATTATACGCAAAATGTTAACTAAAAAAGAAATCCTTCGCGAAAACGAGAATGGAAATGCTTTTATCGATAGATTGTAAATTTACGTCCAGTTTCCTAGAGCATTTCTTGCTAGATCCTCTTTAATCACAATGTGTAATGACTTTTTTTAAAGAAACGATAGAAAATAAAATCAGTTAGACTATATGACGCGTTCGGTTGAGAATGGGCGTATTCATTAAAAATTGCTTTTTTTCCACTGCAAATTATTCATTATATCATTATCCAAGTATTTTACAAAAAAAAAATCCCAGCCGATTACACAATATTTCAAGCTCAATTTAGATTCATAGTTCGTAACCATGCAATGAGATGAGTTAACATAAACAATAAATTTGTCTGTGGAATATCATTACGTCATTGTTATAGAATTATAATGAATTCCTTAAGGAGTTTGTCAAAAGCATTTTATTTTTGCTCGTATATTGATTTAGAATATTCTTTTTTACAGCCTTTATTTTTTTTAAATGGAATAAGATCATTCTAAATTCCAGAATTTTGTTATTGCCCTTCAAAATGACTGGAAGAAAGCGATTTAAAAAAACCAATGGAAAAAGTGAAGTAACAAGGCTGAAGTGAAATAGCTTCAGTCAGTTCAACTTAGGAACCTTAGCATTGCAGCCAAAGTATTGTAAAATGCTGCCAATAACAAAGGAGAAAATCCTTCACAATAAATAGAATATAGCATCAAAAGTTATATTTTTCTTAATTATTTATGTACCTATATTCAAAATTGTCAACAATGTTTCCGTAAAACTTGATATTTTCTGTTAAAAGAAAATTCGTAATAAATATTATTATTGTTATTATTTTACTTAAATATAAGGTAGCCCTACATTTAAAAATCCTTACGGCTAACCATAAAAAGTAATGTTGTTCAAAACTGCCTAAAACCTTTAAGCAGGTACTGCCGAAATATTATGAAATGTTGAATACGCCCCTCCTATTTAGAAAAATAAATATATTTAAAATTTCAGCGAACTCTTATCTTTAAGTTGATGCGACTACACATGCATCCAAACTTTATTCCTAAGGAATGAAGGCGTCGCTCGAAATCTTTTCCACTTTGTCATAGATTTCTCTAAAATAATCCTTGATATATAAAACTTTAAATATCGTGTTTCCATATAAAATATTCCAGTCTGTAAGACGTTATTTATATTGATATTTTAGGAAGTGTTGCTCTCTGTCGATAGCTATTATGGTTTAGATTAAGGAAAGATTTTGCGGGTGGTCCTTTACGTTTGATACAGGTTCTCAGAGTGGCATTGAGCTCTGTTGCACAACCCGCAGTAGATGATCTTGTATAAGGGGAAAGGAACGGATTTTAAATGTTGACTATATTCTATCAATTTTCTTTTTCTTCGTCACAAACGAAAGGTATGTTTTTATAATTGTATCTAGTTTACTTATTATTCCATAATATGTAATAAATTTATTTATTTACTAGATTAATGCAATCAACCATAATGAAAAGTTTGTATATATGGAATTTGTTTATATCGTGGAAATACTTACTTAGCTTCATATTTTATACGATAAAAAACGCCTTTCGGCTACAAATTTATAAATTTTAGCCAGAATTGACATTGATATGGGCAATAAACTGAGGACAGGTTCACACGTTTCTCCTGTTAGTATATGATTTTTAAACTAAGAAGTTCGATCACTATCAGCTGTACTCATTGAATTAATCTTAAGGAACGTCGCTACAAAAGTGGAAAACGTGAGATGAAATAAAAACAGGTAGTAATTAATTTTTCTACTCTGTTCGGGAATTCTACTAATTCTATTTACAATGTCATGTCTTTATTCTCTATTTATTAGACTTAAACAGAAAAAATTAAATAACAATCTAAGCAACTCATGTCCTTGTCAAAGTCCTAAGATTACTATTAAAAACGTTGTGCAAATGAAAACCCAGTCACACCCATATATATATATATATATATATATATATATAAAATTGAATCAAGTCCGCCCATACGAAAACCTAGTCAAATGAGTCTTCAGCAGTCCTCGGCTAACACAAACCACCAAGTTGATGGTCTAGCGAGCGGTTGTAGTCCCGATTCTCCTGTACGCCTGTGAGACCTGGTTGCCCTGCTTAAGGGAGGTCCACAAACTTGAAAGATTCCATCTAAAAGAAACTTCAAATCCTGAAGAACACGTGGCAGGAACGATTCACGAAAAACGAAGTTCTCCGCGCAAAGATGGAGAGCCTTTAAAAGCCATCATGACACGCCACCGAATTTACTGGGCCAGACAACCTCATTCCAATCAAATTCTCTTGCTTGCGGAGCTTGCATTTGGTAAGAGACCAGGTGGAGCCCCACGTCATCGATTCAAGTATCAGCTAAAAACACCTTGCTGAGGATAGAAATCGATCCGCTGAATTGGGAAATGGTAGCTGCAGAGAAACCAATTGGAGAAGAGCAGTCCACGAATTCACAACATCCTTCGAAAACACTAGAAGGCAAATAGAAGAGACGAAGATAGTCCAAAGAAAAGCCAGAGCACTCCCTCCACTGAACACTCCCATGCGTTGGGTGGGGGCTGTGTATATGTCTCTTCAGCTCCAACATAGGAATTATTTCACACAGAAAGAAAATGTTGATGAGCGTCGTAATACTCGGCTACGATTTTCGCCAACTATTTCATTGAATGTGACAGGCAAGAAATAATTTGTTTTTCATTCAGTTTACCTCTTATTCTGTTGTGGTAAACGCTCCTACAGTAGAATGAACTCTTCCTCCTCTTATAAATACAAACTGCGAGTCTCGGATAGAGGGGAAAAAGTGTAGAGTAGTAGACGCAGGTCTAATCTACTTACTAATAACACCATTGTTTTGTGCCAATTTTTCTCCCCGGAATCAATCCTCCAAATCTATAAATCAACGATTCGCACTTGCATGGAGTATTGCTGCCATATATGGTCTGGAGCCCCTGCTGTTTGCCTCAGTGTTCTTGATAAGATCCAGAGACGGATATGCAATGTAATTGGCCCTGATCTGTCATCTCGTCTGCAGTCGCTCTCTCACAAACGCGACGTTGCCTGGCTCTGTCTTTTTTACAAATAGTTTCACGGTAATTGCTCCGATGGGCTGCTTTCGCTGGTTCCTAGGCCTCGTGAATTTAAACATCCTACGAGGCTGGCATCCCGTTCCCACCCCTTCACCGTTGAAACTGTTAGATGTAGACGTCTCTTCTACTCCAACAGCTTCATGTCACGCACATCTCGCCTGTGGAACTCCCTTCCTTATTCCTGTTTCCCTGACAAATACAATCTCCAACTATTTAAGTGTAACGTCAATCGACATCTCCAGTTGCCTTGATCTATCCACTTCCCTTCTCCACATCCTTTCACCTTTCATTCCTATCTGCTCTCGCTCCAAATCTTCTGTAATCCCCTTGCCTTGATCGATCCACTGTCTTTCTCCACATCCTCTCCTTTACCACTCCTATCTGCTCTTCCTCCAAACCTTCTGTAACCCCTTGCGTGCTAGTGGCTTCCAGCCTTGCTTGGGGTGATAAGCTTAAAAAAAAAAATCTTCAGTATACTTTTCCAACCTACCGTCGTCTTCCGTGTCTTTCTTTCTGGCCTTTAAACAGGCCACAAGATATTCTTACAGTGTTTCCTTTTTTGTTATGACTAACAGTGTACAGAAACTGGCCGTAGTGATTATTCTTCCAAACTCTTTTAAGGCAGCACCAAATTACAGCTAATTTTATTCAAGACACTATACTTTTGTTGTTTGCATTGTAGCCTAACAATGAACCTCTTGCAAATGGTTAATCAATTAGCTGGAATCTAGTATTGATAACTTGTAGTAGCCTTAATTTATAAAACTTACTACTCTCCTCTTCTTTTATGCGCCTTGTTCCTTCATGACGTAGGCGATCACGACCCTCCACATCCTTCTGTCTCTTGTATCTCTTAATAAGTTTTGTCTTTGATATTTCTCCCAAAACCTGTTCTTCCATCCATTTGCCCCAAACCCATCAAATATGTCACGCGCTGCTTTTCTCTGGCCCTCTATTCGTCCTGTGACTATCAGATTTTCCACGCACCCCTTCCTCATTATGTGCCCCAAAAATTTCAATTGCGCCTTATTTCTTCTTTCCATTCTCTCCAAAACTTCGTTGCTCACGTGATCGGCCCATGGCATCCTAAGCATCCTTCTGTAGGACCACATTTCTGTTGGTTCAAGTCTTTTTCATTTTTGAGGAGATTGTCCAGCATTTGTTGACATACAGGAGGACATATATCACGTGATAGTTAAGTACTCTTTGAATTCTTTCCATGGACACTTTTCTGTTCTTTTAATACGGTGCATAGCTCTGCAATGCATCTTTCCCATCCGAATACGTCTTCGCATCTCGGTTGTACTGTCGACGGTAATCTCATCATTCGTTGTAGAACCGCATCACTGTGTTCCTGTCTCTTCTTCATCTGTTAGGATATTGTGCAAGATTAACTACCTACATTGCAATTCAGCATTATTTCCTGTGTTTCGAAATGCATTTTCCTATCTTTTAATACATTGCTTAGTTTCGTGAAGGCATTTACCTATTGCTATGCGTTTTCGTATTATACTTCCCGTCCTAAGTTACTTTGTAAAAAGAATGTTAAACGTAATTTTTTTTTCTTATTGGTGAGCCAGTCGCATTTTTGTCGATATTTTTATAGAATCCCCAGTTCTTATTAAATCTCAATAAATGTTTAATTAAAATAATACACGGGGTCCCCACAAAATTGGCACCATTTTAAATGATAATACCTTTGTAACTACATGTCCCCGTCAAACAAAATTAAATAGGCTTCATGTTGAATAATGAAAAAAATTCCCTATTAAAATTCGAACAAGATATTGAAAGGGATGTAAATTTTATAACCGATTTCACAAAGCTTCACAAATGCTCAATATGCGCACAACTTGTGCCACAACAGTCGTCGAATCTTTAGTCCAGCTCCTGCCAAACACGCAGTAGCATGTCATGCGTAACGTTCTCTAGTGTCTCAGTGTGGACTTATCTCAGTGAGAATCTACCAGGAATATAGATCGGGTGTGTCAGTGATAACGTCTACGTGCTGCTGATATGGCCACCACGTTCACATGACTTGACGTGATTTTTTTTTCTATGGGGCTGTGTGAAAGAACAGGTCTATATTTCCTTCTTACACGCCTAGAAGAGTGTTATGGTGACCTATCTACATTAGAATGAACTCTTCCTCCTTCATAAATACTTACCTGCGATACTTACTAAGCAGGCAGTCGAGACGCAGTCTTCTGACTGTTTACGGCTTCTGTCGATCTCTCTGCTTTGGCAGAGAGGAACCCGGACAAAGCTTTGCCGAAGTTAAACTCGGCCTTGTGCCACATACATTCCTCGTGGGGGGAAGGTTAAATATCGGCAGTCGGGACGCAGTGTAACCTGACTGTTCGGACGGACACTTGTATCTGCTGGATAATAACACACTTATTTTGTATATATGTTCTGTCATTTCAATACACTTGTTCAATCTACCTTCTTATTTCCGTGTCTTTCTGGCTCCTAACAGGCCACAACAAGGAGCTTAATCAGAGAATCAGTAAGCCGCTAGAGAATGTTACGCAAGACATGCTACAGCGTGTTTGACAGGAGCTGGACTACCGACTTGACGTGTGTCATGCGACAGGTGGTGCTCATACTCAAGCTTTGTGAAACCGGTTATAAAATCTACATCCCTTTTATTGTTCAACATGAAACTTATTTAATTTTGCTTGCCTGAGAGATGTCACGTTTTAATTAATATCAATTCGTCTGGTACGCCCTGTATTATAAGAATATGAATATTTATAAACAGATTTCATCTGACGGACTCGGAAATATTTTTAGAAATATTTTACATTTGAAAAACAAGTAACAAAATCCTGCGTATCACTTAAACTTGCAGTTAGCGAATATTGCAAATCGCTTACAGAGAGAGAGAATTCTTCAAGTATCCAAGAAAACAGTTTGATTTTAACACGCATGGATTTTACTTCTTTGTAGTGTCTACCGTTCACATTTTATGGAACCACAATCGTGCCATAAAACGCTGAGGCATCCATAACTTAACCGACTCCTTTTAATACGCTCCTAGTTTCCAATGAAAGCACGCGAACACCAGGGAAGTCCTCTTTATTTATAGCCGGAATAAATGTGCGGATATCTCTTTAAAACGTTTCTCTTACATTTTGTCGCTTTTTCTTGCTCTTCCATATTTCTTTTCTCAGGTTCTTCCTTGTATTGCCGAGGATTTGACTACGCTAAAGATAGCGGTTTTTGTGGTTCTCCTGTCTCACTTCGTTCCGTCACGGCATGGAGATTTACAGCTTTAAGTAGTGTGGTGGCGTAAAAAAAACCAAGGGAGGGAATCCGTCCATAAAAATGTTGTTCTGGAGCCCCTAGAGCGACTGCATTTCATTGTTTGTCATTTAGCTGGCAGCTGTTTAACCAGAAACACTATTTCTGCCCAGTTTAACATCTTTATCTCCTTACGGTGTTAGTTTTGAAAGACAACCAAGCTATTTTCAAGCATACTAAAAAGCCAAACATTTCCCTTTTCAACGCAGGGCATGTGAATAATATCAGTTACCGATTGAGCATGGTTCGACATCTGACTCTACCTGTTGCGACATTCACCTGGTCACTTGAACCGGATCCGTCAAACAAACCCGGGGCATCCGAACGTTCACATCCAGTGGGAATTTGCATTCACACGCGGTCGCCAGCCGCATGTATACATACTTTTAGGACAGTGCGATCTGATTTAAAATAAAAGTTTGCTTCTCCTAAACTGGTTACCATCCAAGACATATGAGCCTGTTATTGTACTCATCGCATGGCCGAGTGGTTAGAACGTTCGATTCCTAAACATGAAAACCGGGTTCGAATCCCACCATGGTCGAGTTGTCAGGAAGGAGTCTCACTGATGTTATCGGTCCTGAGGGGGGGGGGGCGATCCCAGCGTGCCTAAAAAAAACATACCATAGGTTGACCCAAACATTGACAGCGAAATTGGGTAGACGGAACACTTGTGGCCGTCGATAACTGTGCTAGCACGAAGTCACAAGTCATCGTGACCGAGGGTTTGAATTTCCGGGTGTTGTTCAGATTGTTGATTATTCTAGATAACACGCTCGCCCCCAGAAACTGTGACTAAGGTCTGCTCAGCATAGTTGCAATATAAATCACAGGTTGGCTCTGCGGGTGTTGAACAATAAAAAATGTGTCTGAGCAAGCGTCTGCAATAGGGATTGGCTAGCCGCCCTAGTAGACGGGTATCCTCGAAAACGTGTGGCCAGCTATTATTAAATTCCGAGAGAAGATGTGTATATATATCTTTCTCAAGGGGCCTTAGCGCGTAGATGTAATAAACTCGACATGAATTCGAACTCCGCTTTCTGATTCCACAATTCAAGTTGCTCACCATTACTCCACGGAACATTCACAATTCCATCGTACCTATACTGACTGGGGATACTTTTGGATTAATGCATTTAGGAAAAGCAAAAATCGTTTCCGTGCATTCATTCCTATGATAGCGAAACACTTTCGTCATTGGCATGTCAAAATTGTTGCTGAGGAACCGAATAGAGGAGCGACAGTTCGGTGAATTATTATCGCATAAAAAAGCTACCAAGAAGGAAACATTAAAAGCTAAGTCTGGTCTATTAAGAGTCTAATTCATATATATGCTTGTTGGGTATTGAAAAATTATCGATTTGACAAAGAAGCCTTTCCTTCCAAACGACGGATGCTTAGAATATAGTTAGGCCATACGAGTAATGGGGAGGTTTTACGGTGAATTAGAACTATAGATACGATGATAAAGCGAGAGCTATAATTTCTGGGATTCGTAATAAGGAATGAAAACCTAGAGATTTTAACAGTTACAGGACATACTGAAGTTGAAAGAAGCAGAAGAAAACTGAATAACATACCTTACGTGATTGGGTGAGTAGATGGTAGAACAGGGGCACATAGAAATGGTTTACTATTTCTATTTGACCCTGTTCCGCCTAAAGTAAATTAGAGAAAGGAAATACGCGATGTTGTGGTGAGCCATGTTCTCCTAGATCTTACTGTACATAAATGAAGTCAAATTTCGAGATGTAATGAGTCATTACACTTACTACTGTTTATGTGATATTTTAGTAACCCACTTTCCTATAACTATTTTTATACACGTCCATCACAATAAAAGCATCATGGCATGATGCTTAATGGAGATTGACGTGTAAAATAATATTCATGGACACGTTGATATAGTGTAATGATTAACAAGCTTGTCTCGATAAATCAATCAAGACTGAGTAGTGAGTTCGTTCCTCCCCGACTGGCCATAATTTCGGCCTTGTGCCACATCTAAACTATGCTTACAAAACCCCCATGGTTATCTTGATATGGTTAACAAGCCTGTCACGCTAAATCAACTACGACTGAGTAGTAAGTACGACCATCACTAGATATCGTATACTTTCGGCCTTGAGCCATATTTAAGTTACGATTAGAAACCCTTCATGGTTACCTCAACATGGTGTAATAACAAACGTGTCCTGCTAAGAAAATTACAACCGAGTAGCGAGTTCGATCCACAGTGTTTGCCCTATACTTTCCGCCTTGTGCTACGCTTAGTACTCCCCCATGGGTAACTCGAGGTGGTACATTGTTTTAGCGGGACAAACTTCCTAAACAATTACAACTGAGTAGGAACTTCAATCGTCAGTGAGTGCCCCATATTTTAGGCCTTGTGCCACATCAAAGCTACGCTTACAAAAACACAACAGGCAATTCCATTTTGGAACCGTTAAATGATACCCTAAACATGTGCAAGAACGCATATATTTTTCGGTACAAGCATTCATATATATGGATACATGTGTAATTCCATATTTTATGATCTCTTGTTAGCTGACATAGAGAGTAAGTCTGTCAATAAGAGCTTATGATGTTCAATTAAAAGCCTGAATTTTGAATGAGTATTTTCTGCGTAGCCAGACAGTCTCCTAAGAACACAACACGTAATTTAAGATCATGAAGTAGCTACAATATTGTTTCCCTGTCTACCATAAACCTGCTTGCTGAGAGAAGAGAGAATTCTACAAATAAGAACCCAATACCGATACTACTTAGAATTGACTTATAGGCCGAAATTGAAACGATTCTTATATTTCAATATGTTCGTCTACGTTTAAAATGAGTGATATCCAAATGTATTTATCTACAATTATTTCTGTTAAAAATTTATATTCGATTTTATATTACTATAGTCGTGACTCCTATATTAATCATCAATTTATCATTTTATATATAATATAGATGTTAATATATTTACATGCATGCAAGAAGATTCATAATTAGATACGAGTGCAATTACGATTTCTAATGCCTGCAATTGATTGATCTGCGCAGAAGATTTTTGAACAACGTTTTTATCAGAAACTCACCCTGAGGTCATTCAAGTTTTTGGTGTCGATACATATGAGCGCAATACGATTGACAAAGTTAACAGTCACTGTTAGAGTACTGCATCTATCCATTTCAAGATAATATTTCGGATAAAAATTTGGTTAGCTTTATTTCTCGGACCACATCACATATTGAATCTGGCCACCCAACTCCCCAGACTGCAACCACATTATTATATGTGGGTGCATTTGAGCGACAGAGCAATATATCTCCTAGTGACCACAATTATGAACAGAAGGCAAAGAATATGCACCAACTAAAACAAGGATACCGTCCATGAGAGATGGTGGAGGACGTGTTTGAAGCCAATGGTGATTTTATTGAAAGAATTTACTCTTTCGTATTTCAAGATATTTTAGTGTAATTTTGGTAAATATATCGGCTAAAATGAGATGTCACTATTATTTTCATTTTGCGTGATGTAGACGAATATAATCCATAGGGTGCCTATGGTTTAAAAGCTACATCAGAGACGGTATACAATTCCTTAGCTCCATACCACAAATGTAAATCCGGGAAATCTGGCGAAGTTTAACATCAGTAGCTTATAGAGAAACATAACTCATGAATTAGGTAAACCGGCAATCTCATTCTGATTAGCTTACCTGGAGGAAAAACTATATGAAAAGATAAAGCAAATATATTGGAAAAATATAAAAAACCACTTCACTAAATCTTGGAAGCAATACTTAGATGATTGCTTCATCTCTGGAAATGCTAATAGGGCGATATTAACTAATTACACAATCTACGCCCAAATTACACCAGAAGATCACATTCATACAATAACATAATTTTAACGAACTGCCATTCTTAGATATACTCATTAGAAATAGAAACAAACACATTATCACAGATATCTACCACAGACCTACAGACACCCAAAATATCAATAGCCATCACCCAAAAAGCTGTCTAAAATCCATCCCCTGTTCTGTAGCACGTAGGATTTGCACTATAGTGGCCGACAGATATCTCCGAGAAAACTGCCTAGAAGAATTACATGAAACTATCAAAAAACGAGGATAACCGACACCACTAATAAGCAAAGGTTTTGGACTAGCAGAGAAAATACCTTTAGACCAATCAGGAAATCTAAAGAAACGCAACGTCGAACAAATTTAAGAATATGTTTCAACATACAAGAACTATCCTGAACTATTTACAGAATTTACAAGTATTATAAAACTACTAAACAGGAATGATAAAATGAAAGATATACTAAAAATAACCAAAATAATTAAAATCAAACGCCAATCAAAAAACTAAAACACATATAAGCCTCATTCAAATTTCTCCAAAATACACAACACTGGGTGGGGGAGTCACAACATTCAACAAGGAAAGATGTGGGGTTTGTGATATCATTATATGAGAAAACCTCTATCTACATTTTTGAAAATACTACAACAAAATTCACAATACAGAAAAACTTAAACTGCATGTCCAAAATTGTGACTTATACACTCAAGTACACAAAATGCAACAACTTCTATATAGGTATCACCCAAGCACTATACAACAGAGTTTCCCTTCACAAAAGCAACAGTAAATTATCAGACTCCAGGAAACTCCTTGTCACAACACATCTATAATTGAAACGAAGGTAAATTTAAAATTATACCAGTATATCAAACAGACAATTATTCTTGCCTACAAATACAAGATAAAAAAACAATCATCATAGACAAATTTAAACCAGCACTAAACAAATTATAAACATACACCAAACACAAATAGTGGCCAAGCATACACACAAATGTGTATAGTGAACAAATATATACACAAATACTGGCAGAAACAAATATACTAGACGGATTACACGCACACAGACGAACCCTAAACACCATACTATATATATATACGATTTACTTGTAATAAAACCTTATATATGTGTGTGTGGAGAAGGAATATGTATACACACACTAGCAAAAATACACACACAATACACAAAATAGAGATAGGTTTTAATAGATAACTAGGTCATAAGAATATAAGAAAAAAGACCTGCTTCCTTCCCATTTTTTCTGACAAATTCTAATTGTTTTATTACCCTATGCAGTAGAACACTTTCTCCACAAGTTCAAGAAGAATAAGAATTAATACTACACACGAAAGACAATGGTTAGACATGAGCTAACAGAAGGAAAAAATTGATTCTTTTAAGTGATATGTGAAAGTAACCGTTCTTCGCCTGATGATGGTAACAAGACCAGAAACCTGTGTAACAATAACAATATGGGAAATAAAGTATAATGTATATTTAAAAAAAAAATCCATATTATAACCCAAAACGTTTGCTGCTTCCCTTTTCTCTCATTGAACCAGCTATAATCCATCCCTTATATATATATATATATATATATATATATATATATATATATATATATATATATATATATTTTACTCTTTTCAATTTCAGTGTGAAATTTCTGGGGATATTTACTAAGGAATGTTACGTGTGTTATTTAAGAGTATATAGATATATCACGTTGAAACACCGATTGCCATATCATCTACCCCCAGTTCTGGGTTAATTACTATCACTTGTATCACTAAATGATTATTATACCCCCTCCTATGGAACCATATATCGTCAGTATAGCCTCCCCTCATCTTGGTTCCTTGGACTTCAGAGGCATCAAAGAGCGATGTTTTATCATAGTATATACGTTGTGGGGTATAGTACAGTATATTTAAACGTCTTAGGCTCATTTCTTTCGATGTCTGCTCCTACAAGCTCAACCCATGGTCTAGGATGTTAATTAAGAAATTGGGGTTCTTATTTACTGCTTGTCGAACACCTGACTAACTTCGAAATTATGCGATTTTCGGATTTTCACCTGAACACGTTTTTATCAAGTAAAATCCATATTTCTAAAATTTGTGTTGGATTAATTTACTTAAAATAATTTCAAAGTGATGTAAATCGTTTAAGTACATTTTATAATTTCATTTACCTACATATCAGGCAAAATAACTGCGATTAATTCTTTGCACCGAGAACTTGCCGATAAAACGTAGATATACGACGACATACAATCTGTCAAAAAGCCATCAGAGTTTACAGTTTTCTAACGATTAAACCAAAGCAGGTGGGACCGAGTTTAACAAATGTGGCATGGAAAACATGACTTAAAAATACATTTTACAAAATTATGTAAAATGTAATTAAATGTTTCCCTTTTTATCCTAATCATTTCAAATACGCAAATAACATAAGTTATCAAGTTCAAACTGTTTCCATCTCATTCATTGCTGGGGTTATTTCTTGCAAATAAGTTTGGTGTAACGATATTAAATTTCACAGATTCGATGTATTCGACGCCCGCACATCCCCCCCCCCAAATTTTTGAAAGGCAAAATAGGAAATTCCCCAAAATATGTATATGTCTGTGTTAATACGCCCATGTATACGCACACGCACACATTTATTCACGCACTTATGTAGGTATACGTAAGCGTATACCTGTAGACAAATGTGCGTATGTATGTGCCTTGCTATTAATAAATAAGTGCTGAAATGATAAAGTTATTCACTTACATACATACATTATATATATATATATATATATATATATATATATATATATATATATATATATATATATATACTCTCGCTCACTCATGCTTGGACCGCACGCACGCTACGTCCATGTAATTATTAAATAGTATATATGTATTTAAAATAAGTGCATGCATATATCATGTTACCATTTATTTAATGGTTTGTAGCTTATTTGTTTTTGCCTTGGTGTTATATATTGTGTTATTAATTATGTGCATTTCTTCATTTTTAGTGTTTATATATATATATATATATATATATATATATATATATATATATATATATGTGTGTGTGTGTGTTTGTGTGTGTGTATCCATATGTACATACACAGGAATAGGTGTGTATGTTTAGTATGTGTTCATTTATTTGTTTATTAATAGATTAAGTTTATAAGATACTTGTTTTAATTTATGTATTTAAAGTTTGTAATATATATTTATTTCATTTATCTATTTATATAAAGTTTATATTATTTAACTTATCTATTTATTAAAGGTTTATATTTCTTTTATTTATATTTATTTGTTTATTTTTAGTTCGTGCTTAGATGGCAAGGCAAATATTTATTTATATGCCAACCTTATCCCATTATTTTAGTTTTCTTGTTTAAGAGTTTATTTTGGCTTTAAAACTGTTCATAATTATTCCTCTAAGCATAATTGACATTTTAAAAAAATGTATACTGTATGGGGCTGCTGATTTTATAATTTCCCATTTAATTTTGTTAGGGAGATTGTCTGCTCCGTATGTGTTTTGATAGGGTTGTATTGTTTGTGTATTTTTCTTTCGAATAACATTTTGAAGTTATATCTTTTTTCTTTTTCTTTTATTCTGGCCCCAATGTAATTTTTCCGACTTAATTCTATTATTGACGATGGCTTTGTATATTATGTTATTGGTGAAACATTTATTTTAAGTGGGGAATTTTCTTTCTTTCCGTAGCTGCATTTGATAGTGTTATATTGCTGCATGTTTTTGTAATGGTTATTGTTTTTAATGAGTATTTTTATTATGCTTAGTTATTATTTTCTCCATTTTATCCATGCTGCTGTAACTAATCTTAATAATATATTTGTTGATAATTTTTTATATTTTGTTGTTTCTAGGGAAGTTTTTGACAATTATTTTGAAGAATATTTTCCTATTTTTGTTTTTATTATATTGTTGCAGGGGTTGAAACCGATTATATTTCTCTTTTTCTGTTGCCTATTTTTCTTAAATATACGCTGTTTCTTAGGGATGATTCATATTTCTAGACTACTAGAATGTTTTGAAATTATTTATAGATATGAGTATTTGTAGAAATAAGGGGGATCGTTAGAATTGTGGTTATAGTATATTGGGCTGACGTTTGGTTTTCTGTATGGTATGTAGGATCCGTTATTTTGGTTGAATGTTATATCTAAGAAATTTCCGATTTTTAAATTGATTTTATATGTATTATAAATAGTCGAGTTTAAATTTTGTTTCTGTAGGGCTGCGCTTGCAGTTTCATAGAATTAAGAGAGGGTCGTCACTGTGTAGAGCTATATCTTTTGGATAATAATATTTGTTAATTTATTGATTATGTATATACCTACGAGTTCGCCAAGGCACCGTCATAGCTACCCATTGTTACGTTAACGTTATTATTATTATTATTATTATCACACCTTTTTGTCCATACCATAATTTGGTATAATATTGATTTTTGGTAGTGTTAGATTGTATTTCTATCCTCATTGCGGATATTCATGTATTGGTTTGCTAAGTTTGACGAGTTATTTAGAGCATGTCCATTAACAGATAGGTAAACGTCTTCCATGCTTGTGTGAAGGAGCAGTTTTCTTTCTTATGGATGTTATTAAACCATTATGCATATATGAGTTAACACTGAGATTAACACTGATTAAGACTGTTGCATGTTATACACACATATATATATATATATATTCAAATTTTCTTGGCAGATATGTGGCGGGTAGAATTAAAATTAATAGCGTAGAACCTACCATCGAAATCACACATGAAAATGAAAGAGACAAATGTCCTAGACATCTTATTTTTGCGTAACCATAACAAATTGGATTTTAATGTTTACTGGAAGCCTTCAAACAAAAATAATATAATCAATTTCTATTCCCACTGCAGTTAAAAAATCCAATAAGGAATAATCATAGGAATTTACTTCAGAGACCTTAGGAAATATAGCCCACAGTACCGAGACAAAGAAGAATAATACATTGAAATAACAGATTACCCATATCATGCCAATCTGAACGCTAGAAAACGAGCATGCAAAGTCCTAAAAAGTAGACACACTCTAACGTGTGTTGTGTGTTTGTGTATATATATATATATATATATATATATATATATATATATATATATATATATTGTACGGTGGATAAATTGTCGTCCACATTTAAGCCAAAAATGAAATTAACATTGATGTCTCGTTTTAACAGATATATTTACCCAAATTTACACAAAAATGTATTGAAATACAAAATAGTAAATTCATTCCATAAGTAAGCAATTAGCTTTAACCAATGCCTCCAGATGAGTTCGGAATCTCCTCCATCTCTTCTGGAGGGTATCATTGTGTAAGTTGCTGAATGCTGCCATAATTCTTGCTTTCAGGTCAACAAGGAATTTTGTTGGTCTCTTGCTCAACTGTGCCCCACACATAATAATCATCGCAGTCTGGGGAGTTATGTGGCCAGATGTAAGGGATGATGTGGTCGCAGAAATTGTCTGAAAGCCATGACTGTGTTCTGCTTGTGTGGCATGGTGCAGTGTCCTGAATCCAGACATAGGGTCTTCTAGAAGCCACCTTGTAACCCATGGCAGGACTACCTCCTCAAGTTACTTGAGTTCAGCCTCCGTGAGTCTGAGGCCACGTGGGAAGATGAATGGAGATATAAGGTCGCCGTGGCTAGTGGGGTCCCTTTTGTAATCACCATTAGCGTCCTCCAACTCTTTCTCCGAATCATCTGCACTCCTCACAGATTGACATTCGAACACTCGTATGTTCGTATGCGAGCTTCCGGCACGAATGCCAAGCAGTACAGCATGTTGTTTCGAAATTTCTGGAAAAGTGAATTGTGTCATAGTATCCTTTTGCTCACAGACGGTGCCCAACTGACCCTAATGTGAAGTAAACAAAATAAAAAAAAACAAACAACTTGCATGCTCGAAATTAAAATTATAAAATGGCAACAATTTATCGCTTACCCACTATATATATATATATATATATATATATATCTCAGATAGAAATCAGATCAAGTTAATAAGTCTCAATTGTAGCGTGAAAAATGTAAGGTTGACTGATGCAGAAAAGTATGAATTAGAAGTAAGTATATTTTCGTATAATATTTTATGAGGTGACAAATGACACAGGTGCAGAGATTAATGACCTTAATACCGCTTCAATTGCCTGCTATCTTATTACCGTCTGACAGTGTCATTAGGATTTATGATAAATACTATTGGAGTTAAAAGTGTAATAGCCTACACACCTTGCTATAGATTAGTGTCAATGATGTCTCGTTTTTCGATCGGAATCCGAGCCTGGGTGCACAATTTGTCTTTTGAAAAAGTCTCTACTTGGAAATGAACTTCGATTTGACAAATTACCGCTGCCAAATGTGAACTACTTTTCTTTCTCTTCTTCAATCCACTAACGGTTTCTATATGAAGTTGCAATCTTTACTTGAATACTGGCGCTAATACTGGTATTGGTAGTCTAACGACTGAAACAGCTTTTATAAAAAATGTTTTCAGACAAAGACTTTTAATAATTACAATTGATTTGTTCGTAGTAAATCCTTCGCCTTTCTTGTTATATATATGTGAGTGTGTGTGCGAGAATAATGTATATTTAAGCAGGAAGTATTCATCGAAATAAGTTTAATTAAAAATATCCGACAAGGTCTGAGTGTTTCATATTTTATTGTATTTTTCCAATTTTCGAATGATGTGTTTAGTATTGAGATCGAAGGTGTGGATAAACTGTCCAAAATTTATATTTTTTTCTCTTACATTCGACAATCGCAGTCAGTTTCAAGAACCAGACAGACAGTAAATTGCTTTTTGAAAAATAATTGGGGTAGTTGAAAATATTAGAACAAAAAAAAAACATATGATATTAGCACAGTTATTCCCAAATTTGAGCACAAAAACTTAAATGGAATATTGGAAAATACAATAAAAATTAAACTGATAGACCATGTTGGTTCATTTTAATCATATATATATATATATATATATATATATATATATATATGTGTGTGTCTGTGTCTGTGTGTGTGCACACGACAAAGTGGACGATGTTTTCGTGTGACGTTTTTCACTTTTAGACTTTCCTCGGACAACAGATGTTTGTGTTGATGCAACTACACATGCGCATGAAGGAGAGGTGACGTTCAGAATTTTTAATTTAATTTTTTTTTGTGTTTTGGTTACATATTTTCGCCGATTTTATTTAGATACTTTTTGGTCCATAACTTTTTCTAGTCTAATATCCCACATTGTGATAAAGAAAGATCTGCCAACGAAGATGAAATATTATAGGAACCTTGAAGTAAATTTACTCTTACTGATCTATCGATTAAAACATTTTCTATACTTTTTCGTCTGAGTAAATTGCATTCTCTTTTAATTAGTATAGTATTTTTTAAAATCTAAATTGTTAAAAAAATTTACGGTGTACAACTTATGCATTTAGTGTGTTTTTTTCTAAAAAAAAAAAAAACAACTTTTTTTTACATTTCATATAATCTTTTATTCAAATTCATATATCATCTGTCTATATTTCTGAGATGTGGTATTGTAGCTATTTACATCGTTTTGACTTTCGTCCTCACTTTTATTTCCATAATTTGGCCGTTACAGCCTCCTTCCATCTAACTGAAATGTCCCCCCCCCTACCAAATTTTCAAGCCAAAATAGCCTTGATAAATAACCTCAGAGGACGAAACGCGTCGGCAAAGGTAAATCTTCCTTTTGCGTTTATTCATATTTACCTTTTACAGATATACTCCATCTAACATTCTTACACCCGTGAACACACACACACATATATATATATATATATATATATATATATATATATATATATATATATATATATATAATGACCTACATAGATACATACATCAAAGGTAAAAACTACACACATCAACGAAAAATCCGGTAATAAATTTATTTCAGCAGTTAAGTTTTTAATACCTGCCTCAAATTTATTACCGGATTTTTCGATGATGTGCTAAGTTTTTTTTTTTTTTTTTTTTTTTGCTTTGATATCTATCATATTCTTACAATAACTTGAGCTCTCTTCATAGATCTTTTTAAAAAAAATTATATTAAAAGACCTACTTGGATTATCCTTTCCACTTACGGATTTCATATATGTATGTATATATGACTTACGTTGATAGGGATGGCCGTATATTTATTTATTTCATAGACTTAATATGCCCCATTGTGCTTGTGATATCAGAAGTTGATACGACTTTGAGCTACGGGCTGAGGCCGTGAACTTTCAGAGAAATGAGAGGTCTTAGCGAATATGCTATTTTTTGCCTCAGGTTTTTCGCAGGGGAAATTCACATTTGCTTCATCCCTGACATGTGATTATCACTTACAGGTATTTATGTCTATAGTTTGCGATCTTCATGATTATAACTTCGATGGTCTCTTCCCGATTCTAAATAAAATTACCCTTTTTGCATCCATACTATTTCCAGCATCCTTCTGTAGAATCATATCTCTATGAAATA
This sequence comes from Acanthosepion esculentum, assembly GCA_964036315.1. Lineage (NCBI taxonomy): Eukaryota > Metazoa > Mollusca > Cephalopoda > Sepiida > Sepiidae > Acanthosepion > Acanthosepion esculentum. Next base: position 32,627,056 of record OZ038495.1, on the reverse strand, counting down.
TGTTTCGGCCTTAAATAACCCACAAAGTGTTGGGAAACCGTAAAAATATATCAAACAATGACACTTAACCTATGAGGAAATTCTCAAGCACTCACTGGCCTATAGGAGAAGTCACATGATATGAGCACTTTTTTCTTTGCTCCTAACGAAAATTTTTGGTATCTTAATACCTTGTTTAGTTTCTGGAAAGCAAGTTTCGGCATTTCAATACGCATTCGAATTTCTGTCACATTATTAGGTCTGGTTAAACTTGCTAGAATCTGGTGTCGCTAATTCATAGCTCACATCTTGAACTGTCCATCTTGGTAATGACTATACACTCTGTATACTTAAATTTGATAATTAGTCATTTCTTCTCTCTTTCCTTTACTATATTTTCTTAGAGTGTTTGTAGCTTTCTTTCCGTGTCTGCCATCAACATGATATCAACTGTGCATCTTGTTAAGTTGGTGGCACGCAATAATAAATCCTGATAAGACATGTACTTCTTTCAGCATCATCTTGTAGCGTGTATTGAATCAATATGAGGAGATAGACATCGAGTAAACGATCACGCGAACTTGTGTAAATTCATGTCAGAACAGGGACTGGCAAGAATAGTAAAGCGACATACATTTCTTGGAGTATTTTCCTTACTAATGTTCACCAAATTAAAGGCCCGATAGCCACTCAAGTTAGAGTTACTGAATGATGTTAGATGAAGGTTAATCTCACCATGGTTGATTTGTCAGGAAGGAGACTTCCTGATGTTATCAGTCTGGAGGGGGAATTTAGGAACGTTAGATTACCTCCTCGGTTATCCATTGAAACTGCTCTCCACCCAAAAGAAAGAAAAGAAACCAGTCCCCACCGTAGACCATTTAAAAGATAGTCCGAACAGCGGATTGGTTGTTACAGACATCCAATCGGGTGTGCGGAAAACTTTTCGTCTTTTATCGTCTAACTCATAAAAAAGGCCAGAGTAGCTTTTAGCGTTTGATTGAATGGGGGAATCAGGGATTGATCTCCCCTGATTAGGTCGACTTCGTGATGGAGTTGTATGATGTTGAAAGACCCAAAATTCCCTGATGAACCAAGTCAAATTATATCACTGACGATCCCCCCTGGCGCCTACTTAAGATCGTATTTTTGAATCATAGGAAATGACATTGTCTAACGTATAACATTGTAGCTAATTTACAACCGTAGCGAATATGGCGTCGACATGTCGACTACGATACTAAATCTGCGAGTCATGACCTCTTACATATGTTTGTTTCTTCACTTTCGTCTTTCCCCTTATTTTGAATTTAGCTTAGGCCATTCCGATTGGTTGATCTGAATAAAAACAAAACAAACCCTGCTACTACCTCATCTCTTTTCTTTCTTACTTTTTTTCTTACATCCATTTTTCCGTGAAAAGGAAGATTATCTTGTGTCTTTCTTTCTTAGTATTTTTCCTTTCTTCCTTTTCTCGTGAAAAGTAGGTGTATGTTCATTATTTACATTATTCGGACTATTGTCCTCATCTTTGTCGCCATATTTATTACAACGTTTCGGCCGTTGTCAGCTCCGGCCTTCTTCAAGTGGTTGGAATGTCGAACTGAACCCTTTATTTCGCTCACTGGGGTAGACTGTTCTAGTTCCACGTTTTAATGGATATCAGTTATCTCCTGTTAATTTTTCCATCCGAAAGTTCTCCACTGCCCTTACCGGGTATTGAACTCACACTCTTTGGGTCCTGTCACTGGATATAAACCAACGCCTTTATCCACTGTGCCAAAGACAGCGTACAACGGCCGAAACGTTGTAATAAATATGGCGACAAAGATGAGGACAATAGTCCGAATAATGTAAATAATACCTCATCTCAGAAATATAGACAGATATTGAAGGTTTATGTTGTTTTTAAATGGCACCAGTCATTTACTAACGCCTGATAAGATGGGTTAATACGCATCGAAACAGGATCGAATTGGTGTAGCGTTTTTACATGTTTTTGATGTAATATTCTAAAATAAAGAATATTGCACTACTTTTGTATTGATCCCTCTTTTAGTTTGAATTTTACGAACGTCGGAATTGGATTCTATTCGTTTGCATATATATATATATATATATATATATATATATATATATATATATATATATATATATATATTCTTCCTATTGTGTTTGCCGTAGATCTATTGTTAAATGTAAGGACATTTCTTTCCGTTCTTTATGGGGTTCCTCCTAAGGAAGCCAGATTTAATTAAAATGAGGTCGGTTTGAATTTAAGGTCGTTATGTATGCTCTCCAGATGACAAATTAATTATGAACTAAATTTCATTTCAGGCTCAGTATTTCGGAATTTCAACGATACTTTTTTTAAAAATAGGCAGCTTCATTTGACATTTTGTTGTAACTACAAACATTTCTATGTCATATTTCAGGCCAAGTAAAGGCTATTAAATATCTGCTGGAAAAAAAAACAATATTTTATCTATTGGTAACGACTATGATGCTAGTAGTGTAACTTATTTCTACAGGAACGAAAATCTATTTCTAAACGACTATCTCGTTCATTTGATACTACAGTAAGATCTCTGAAAACCGGACTAAGAAGGCCTTCCAGAAATAAGGGTTTATATTTAGATTAAAATAAAAGAACTGAAATTATCTTTAACATTTATTTTCAATGTTTTATATTAAACAGAATAAGATAATGGTGAGTGAAATATAACGGAATGGATTTTAAAGTAAAAGAAATAAATTATGTAATGAAAATTCATTAAATTAACCATGCCACGTATGCAAAACAAATAATGTAACGAGGGTTTATTTAATCGCATGATGATTCTTTCTCTTCTAATGCCATTCTCAACTTTTTCTGCAATTTGTTTTGCATTTTTTTTTTAAACGAAAGACAATTTTTAACTCTGCGTGCGTTTTTGCAATCGTCAGAGCTGAATTCTCGCTTTCTCTACATAAAACTGACAACCTTTTCAGTAGCTTTTTTAATTTCACTGCAGGTTTCATCACAATCATACATCTCATCGCTATCTTGTAACTGATGTGTCTCGTTGTCATCCTATTTCCATCAACTTCTGCACCAATACAAACCATTAAGGTGAAATAAGCCTAAGCAATTATCCAAAGTAAATTTCATGAAAAACAGAAATTTCAAATCGGTTAATTTATAACCCAAATAGTTCAAATATACACATCAAAATCATGTCCGGATATGTGGCACTTCGGATATGAGGGATTTGAAAAGAATTAAATCTATCTTCCTTTATCTATTGTTTAAGTAACTGTGTACGCTTGAATAACTATCATTAGGTAACAGACAGTCTAAGTGATTGAAAAATTAATTTCAAACTTTCGAAAATGTTACAGCTAGCTGTGTTTCTTAGCATTGGTTGGTCAACCAATGCTAACAGAAGAGAAGACCTTAATTCGAGTATATGATATACTCACTATTCTGTTAGACTGATTGCCCAACCCTACACAAACCCGCTCAAACCACGGCTGCAGTAATAATGGACCTCTTACAATTGGGCCATGATACGGGAGCGAAGAAATACTATTTTTAAGAATTAAAATATTTATTAATTCTTTTTCAGTATAATGGCTGGCTATTCGTCTCTTAAGTAAAACCGTCTGCTCGGGCTTTTAGACAATATTGGGTCAGACCTGTTGAATTATCAATGGCTGTCGGTCTTGCCAAGAGTTATCTGCTCTTAGTTTTTGTTATCTCCTCTTGTCTTTTCTTGCACAGTCCCTAATGTAAATAAAGCGTTCGCCTCGTGCGTGTGTTAAATAAAACATGTCTATGTGGTTTTATTAAATTCGTCTTCGAGTCTGAAGTATCAAGTCTATTCAAAACAAGATATGTTTCGATCTGATTGATTCTTGACTTTATAATGATCCTTTTCAAAAGTGTGGTATAGTTTTCAGGTGACAGACGCTGTTATCGTCTCCCTACCATCAAAAAGTTACCTTTCTGACAAATCTTGGTGAGATTCGAACCAGGGACTGAAGGTCGGAAAGCCAACGATTTCAGGCTGTTTACTACTCAGTTTATCAATGCGACTATCTCTCTTGTGTCTACAGTTGAAAGCATAAACTCATAAACCTAAACCAGTCAGGATATTTACAACTCTCGCCTTCCGAGAAAACTACTTCTGAGACACCGTCGATCTAAATCCATACGGTTAAACATGAACAAAAACCTCAGCAGTAAACATAAAAATACTTTGCAAGACTATCGATTAGAAAGTTTCTCCTGACATGAAGGTAAACATAAAAAAAATCAGGCAAACAAAAGTCTTCTTTATCGGAACAGCAATCAATTTTGGTTGTTTTTTGGCTGCTACTTCCAGGCCTCTTTTCGCCTATGAGTCACATTTTCACTGCACTGGCCATATCAATATAACTTGAAACATCGATCGGTTTGGCTGTCTTTTGGGCTTCACTTCATTTTCCCCTTATTTTTCCATCGCCTTACTTGCAGAATCTAGCTCCAGACGCCGATGCGTTGAAATCTAAAAGCGTTAGACGTTTTGCAAAGATCACAAAAGGCGAAGTTATCATTGTGAATATATTCTCATGCGATAAGGATTACTGCTGGTCAAGAAGGTGCGGCGAGAACTGACCGCTTATTGATTCAGCAAAATGTCTATGTATGGAAAAAAATAAATAGAAGTCAATTGATTTGAATATTTACCTTCACTATCAAGAATTTTGTGAAAAAAAAATCAGTAATAACAAGACATTTGCCACCTGTCAAAAGAAACCCTTTTTAAAACCATAATTTCTGAGAAGCGGTTTTCAATGAAACTATAAAGGGAACGTATAATGTTTTCATTGAACGAGTCTTGTGAATCTGTTAGCATGGATTGGTTTATTTTTATTTTCGATCTTTTTTCTTTTTACGACAAGGTGAGGCCGAGATATATATGCTAATCGAAAAGAAGAATCTTGGGGGGGGGGGAAACTTTACGCGTTTTTTAAACAAATGTATATACCGTTGTAAAATATGGAAATACAGAATGTAAGTAACATCTTAATATATTCAAATTCTAGACCTAAGTTTTTTTTTTCGTCGTAACGGAACACAAGACGCACTACTCGTGGTCAGTTTGATAATTTCGGTAAGAAATATTCAATGGCGATTTGCCTGATTCTTTTTTTCTCCACTGCTTCGTCCGTCGCGTGGTTCTTACATTCTGTCTGCAATGCCTGAGAGTGTCCCACATCTTTCACGCTCTTGGGATCACATTTCCTTTCATCCGTCTTGTTTAAAGCGAGCGATCTGCTACAGCTGCGCTTACAACGGACCGCCTTTGGCAATGTTCTATCTTGTATCGTCTTGCAGATAACTTTCTATCGGTGAAAGAAAATTCATTTTAAAATTGATACCTCCTTCGGAATATAAATGATATGTCATTTACAATATATCCAGCAATTACCTGCCTCTCGAATGTACGTTTGCAATACAGTAACATGACAACTACTTGCATTGGATTCTTTCACTACATTGAAATGCTTCGTCGTCTGTGGAACGTTATGAGTGTTACTACATGAACAAGTTTGTAGAAAACTTACAAGTGTATCAGAATTTTAACTCGAGTATAAACATATTGTATCCAAGTTGAAATCGATATTTTCTGTCAGAATGTAAGAATTCATTTTTGTCTACACACACATCATATATATATATGCCGATTAATTTTAATGACTGACTTTTCCAAGTTACCAATAATCCTTCACAGACGAGGAAGAAATTCCATCAGAAATTGTCCGACGTTCATTTCTGAAGAAAATTACAGGAAATTTTGATTCAAGCTTTCGACTTTCTTAACTCATCATCATCAGGGTAGATAGATACAGTTAGTGAGTTTCATAGAACTATTGAAGGTTAAGACATAAGTAACGAGTACCGCGAATTAAGCGAATCGTGACTTTATTTTCTATTGCAGCTTAATTAATAAAGACAACAAAAAAAGTTAAAATGGTCAAAGCTCTTCACAGGATATAGTCTGTGCTGATTAGAAAAATTCTGGGAGATTTCCTGGGGAGATGATTCACCGAGGATTTTATTAATTTAATATTGGGTTCTGATCAGACCCAAAGCTCCGACCACAACAGGAAAAGTTTTATGATTTAAGTACCACATTGTCTTTTCTATTTCCATCTGTACGTCTTTTTAATTCCTTAGGCTATCAACAAACTTCGTAGAAATGCTTTTGTTACTTGGTACTCTAATGTCAATCAGTGTGCGAAATTGTTCTTTTTGTTTGGGCAATTTGATTATAGTGTTTGATCTGTGTTATTACCGCCCTACTAATCCCCTGCCGCTTTACGGCAAAGTATTCGAGACTTTAAACAATGATGAAGCGGTTTACCTCTGACGACCTACTCTGACAAAAAAGCTTCTATTATTGCCTGGTCTAGCACTGATGTGCTAACGGCCATCATTGATTATGTATATCAAGCTCTTGATGATAACGGCGAAGCTCAAGCTGTGGTTCTAGATATCTAGAAGGCATCTGACAGGGTTTGGCATGCTGGCCTTCTAGCTAAGCTCAATAACTATGGTATAACAGAAGGATTGTTTGATTTAATCCAATCATTCCTGTCAAATCGTGAAATGAAGGTCGTTTTGAAAGCGCTCTTTGCAGATTCCTACACACGAACGCGGGTATCCCTCAAGGCTCTATCCTGGGTCCTACACGGTTTCTGATCTGCATTAAAGATCTTCCTGATATCATCAGTTTCCAAGTAGGCATTTATGCTGATGACACTACCATTTTGTCCTGTCTCGACAGAAAATCCGTCAGGGCGGACAAAGTTAGCCTGGCCACTGCTCTTGAAAGGAACTCCAATCTATGTTTAAGTGGGGCAGGAAATGGCTCGTAAATTCTAATGCTTCCAAAACGAATGTGCTCTCAATTAACCGCCATATAGGAACTTTCCTGAGCGACATCAGCATGGCTGATGCTAGTCTCAGGTTGAGAACACACTGCGCCTTCTTGGCTTACGTTTTCAACTGACTTGAAATGTAACGACTACATCGAATCAACAGCTGCATCCACTGCAAGGAATATTGGATAACTGTCTCGTTCCAGAAGGTTTTTGTTCTATCTTGCACATTTAATAAATCGACCATTTGTTCGTGCAATGAATACTGTTGCCATATCTGGTCTAGTGACCCTGCTATTCATCTAGAAATTCTTGACAAAATTCAAAGAAGGACCTGTAATGTGTTCGATCCTACCTTGGCATTTCGACTTATCAATAATTATCCATAAAAGTAAAGTGCATTGGAAATAGCGTTATGCCGGTAATTACAGTGAATGTGATACTGAATAATTGCTTTCCTTTGCCATAGAATTACTTACTCTTCCTATTTTCCTGATAATTAAATGTTATTTCATGTTATTTTAAAAATGGTTTATTCATTTATAAATACACAAAATTTACTTTTCTAATGTCTTCATATTTTAATATGTTCTCGAAAGCGCTATATTCCTCTAACCTAAAAAGGAGATATTCCTATTTTGTCAGGCTCTTCTATCTGCTTCAACCTTATACAGGGTGCGATGGATAAATTGCCGCAATAAAGAAAAATACTAACAACACATATTTTTTCCAAAATTACACAAGGATGATGTGGTCGCAGAAATTGTCTGACAGACACGTTTGGGTTCTCCCGCTTGTGTGGAATGGGACAGAGTTCTGTTGCTAGACATAGGATCTTCAAGCAGACAGCCTCTTGGCCAAGGGAGGTATTACCTTCTCATGGCACATGGTGTAGGTCTCTGTATTGAGTCTTAGGCTCTGTGGGAAGATGAATTGAGACATAATTCGCTACCAATAGCGAACACTTCAAACACCTTCGTAATAATTATTAGACTCATCCAACTCTTCCTGAACCTTCAGAATAGACACCCAAACAGGCTGGGACCTACGTATTGGAGCTTCCGGTGCGAATGCCAAAGAATACAAATTTCTGACGGAGTGAAGTGCGTCATGGTTCTTTTTTACTCATAGATGGTGTACAACCGCCTCTGCTATACCATGCGATCGACAAAATAAAAAAAACAAACAACATGCATGCTTGAAATTTAAAATTATAAAATGACGGAAATTTATCCATCGCACCCTGTATATTTCTTAATATTTCGGAAGGAAACGTACAATGTTCGCATGTTTTTCAACGATAATGTTATTAAGCTTATAATATATATATATATATAATATTGTATAATATATATTAAACAATGTATATATTATATAATATATGATATAATATATTATATAATACATTGTATAATAAATATTTATAATACATTATATAATAAATATTTTATAATACATTATATAATAAATATTTTATAATACATTATATAATAAATATTTTATAATACATTATATAATAAATATTTTATAATACATTATATAATAAATATTTTATAATACATTATATAATAAATATTTTATAATACATTATATAATAAATATTTTATAATACATTATATAATAAATATTTTATAATACATTATATAATAAATATTTTATACTACATTATATAATAAATATTTTATAATACATTATATAATAAATATTTTTATAATACATTATATAATAAATATTTTTATAATACATTATATAATAAATATTTTATAATACATTATATAATAAATATTTTATAATACATTATATAATAAATATTTTATAATACATTATATAATAAATATTTTATAATACATTATGTAATAAATATTTTATAATACATTATATAATAAATATTATATAATAAATATTTCAAAATAAATATTATATAATAAATATTTCATAATAAATATTATATAATAAATATTATATAATAAATATTTCATAATAAATATTATATAATAAATATTATATAATAAATATTATATATATATATATATATATGATATTATATATATATATTTATAATATATATTATATAATATATATATATAATATATCATATATATATATATATATAATATCCTAGATAGCAGGTAATGATAGACAGTGCCCCTACCGATGGATAGGAAACAACAACCGACAGTGATGTGGCTTTATTGAAGAGGACTAAGAATAAACTGGACATAACACGTAAGCGACGAGGATGTCTTACTGGAGCTAAGAACTTTAAGTAACTCATAGCTACCATTAGAAAAGAGAATCTAACATTTCTGGGATAAATAGTACAGATAATGTATTTAGCACTCGCTGGACATATTGAAGTAGTGTGCATTTTAAGAATAAGAAGGATGATAAATGACAAAAGGTAGGAAGCTGTTGGGACGTAGGACGTTGTGATCGTGGCTCTCCACAGCTTCATGACCTTTGTAGCTATTTGCCTTTTGCTATATTTCCTATGTTCCCTAAACCATTTTATATTGATTGATTTGATTTGTAAAATTTTGAAATTTATTTAAAACCAGAAAACATGTTTTTTTTGGGGTGGGGTTACCATGTTAAAGTTTTGAAGATTTACTAATTACCTCTTAGAGAGAAGAGTTGAAATCACTCCTTTTCCAAGTGGATATAACGTACTCGGTTCACTGATTTCCACTTCCGAGAATTTATCCTTTACACCACCCGCACATCCGAGCTTACTGGTATATTCAGGCTTGAGGTTGTTTAAATTAAGTAATCGTATAGGAACCAATGTTTCAACCCGAAATGCCCGTAAACCATATTTTCTTTTAAGACAATTCTATTATACGTAATAAATTTGAAGGGAATGCCTAATTTCTTTACTCAGTGACAGTAAAAACTGTTCAAGTGATTTGATGGTAAACAGCACTACCGTCAGCTGAGAAGAAGAATTATAGTAATGACAACGTTGTAATTAACAGGGTTATATATATATATATATATATATATATATATATATATATATATATATATATACACACACACACACACACACACACACGTATTAAGCGGATACTTTTTTATTAAGTATCTTAATATAATTGATCCTCTCCACACTCATAAAGCCATTCTGAATGATTATAATTACTATGAGCGCCGAGGGTCCGAAAGTCAATTTTTCTCATACAAGGTTATTTATAAATCAAATTAGAAAATGGTGATAAAGACTTTCAGACTGTAGTGGAGAAAGAACAATCTGCTACCTGCAGCAGAACCGCAAAATCATTTTAATCAATACTAAACTCTTCACTTATGCAAATAAATTCAGATCTATCTTAAAACCGTACTTTTCACCGACATGAATTGATATATTTTGCACAACTGAATAGCTTTCCCATTAGCAAACAAACTTTGATTTTCAAGTGTGGCTTTTAAAAGAACAAAACGTTTCCTCTAAAACTTTTAGGAAGTCCGTCCATTAAATACGTAACTCAAGAGACGAGAAGGGAAGTTTATGCAAAACAAAAAAATCTTCTCAAATTCTATAAGTGTAATAGAAGCCTCGTGTTACAAGTAAAATAATTTCTACATTCGAAGAGAACATTAATAGTTTATACGCACATGCATCTCGTCTATAATAAACTTGTATGTAACTACTTCCTGTTTGATAATAAACATAAAAAGGCAGGTGCAGAATTTAAACGCAACGGAGGATGAGAAATTAGTTATTAAAGTAAATGCAAGAGAAAGATGAATTAGATTTGCTATAAAAGGTTCAAGTTGCCCTCAGCATTTAATCGAAAAAGCGGTCTAAACGTAGCGATGCTTGACTATTATATAAACGTTATCTAGCTTTTCGAAGCCAATAATTTTTAGTTATTTCTGTAAAGCCGAATTATTTTTGTAGACATTATAAAAGAAATCGTTGTAGCAAATTTTGTTAGGAAATTATAGATTTATAAACAGATCCAGTTTGTGCTGCCTATTTCTCGACTTGCTGATTCAACAAATATATATATATATATACTCACACACGCAGTTTGAAAGCAAAACACTTTTTTTCGTGTGACGCGTTTAGATAAAGTTCTAAAGGACGAAATCATTATGAGTGTTATGAATAATGAAGAGTGGTCTCACCTTGTTTTGTTACTCTATTTGAGAGAGCTATTTCTATTTACTGGGACTATAAAAGGACACTAGACGCAAACCTTGTATTCTCAGTCGAATAAAGCTTTCTTGAAGCCTACACCTGCGTACCTTTGTCATTACACTGCGATCATTTTTATAGACAAAGAGCAGCGCGTTGTAGACAAAAAATATCAACAAACCATGTTTGTTTTTTTAATTTTTTGGTTTTGTTTTGATTTTGTTTTACATTGGCTTTGTTTTTTAGGCAGAATAAAACTTTGTTATTGCAAAGGTTAAAAGTAGGTGGAGGAAGAAAAAACAGTTCTGAGAGGAGTAGAAAAGGAGAAAAAAAAGAAAGATAATATCATGCGAGATCAAGAATTGGTAAAAGGTGTCACACTCAGATAATACAGGGTGACCCCAAAAAACGAGAACTTTTTAACAATCCAATAAAACCAAGAGTGATGGAAGAAAAATATTTAATTCATAGTAATTGAAACCTTAAAGCATGCCATTTAAGAAACAATGATGGAATTTTCATTTTTAAAAAATGACCTCCTGTAGATGGCGTCCTCCTGTACGAATGCATTCTTGAAATCTGCTGTTGAGATTCCTCATTGACTGCTGCAGCATCTCAGCTGGGATACTGTGAATTTCATTCTCGTTACTAAAATGGCGAAATGTTTACTTGCTCAAGGTCACTGTCTCGCAGTGTTGCCACTTGCTCATGTCTGGCAATACGCACTTCAAAAATTCCCGTTTTGTTGGGGGGTGGCACCCTGTATAATGTGCACGTTTCATTGAATACGACAGACAAGGTGTTTTGATTTAGTTTTTTTTTTATACAATTTCTCATGTGATCTTATAATTTCTTTTTCTTTTCGGAGCGTAAATTATAGAAAACAATGTCCAATTGTTATTTCTTTCCCATCGCTTTCGTCTATACATTAAGCTATTTTCTAGGTTGAAATATATTAAATGTTAACAAAAAGTAGATTGTTGTATGTGTCTATTTATACAATGTTTTTATTTTAGAAACCCGGTCAAGATATTGTGTCCATGTTCATATTTGATATTATTCACTTCTTAGAACAAAATTAAATAGAACAAATATTATTTACAAATTTAAATCTCCATTAAGTAATTGTATTCTTGTTCAATCAAAATTCGTAAACAATTATATAGGCCACACTACATGTTTGACACGAAGATTCACACTACAGCTTTCTGACCATAGCTGAATTAGGTCGCATTTAAATACTCATGGAGACCTACCGGACCCGAATCGTAACATACTTGCTACCACACATATAATAGCATCGTCTACATCTAAAAAATACTAAACATTTTGGAAGCCTTATTAATAAAAAAAAAAAAGCTACACACAATATCAACTATGTCGTATTCAATAAAACCTGCACGAAATAAATATTATTGCCTAAATACACACACACATATATATATATATATATATATATATATATATATATATATATAACGCAGTTATAGATTTAAAGAATGAGAATGCAATTTACTAATTTGATAAATCATAAAACGCTCAAAATACACGCATTCTTGATATTTAAATATTTATCAAAATACATTTTGCTACAATATTTATGCAAGCAAAATCGGATGGGCAATTTTAAAGGCTCGTCTTATTGAACTGTAAATTTTTTCGTACAAGCTTCTTTACTCATGCATATAATTTAACTAACATATTATATCCAAGATAATTTTTCAGAAACATACAACAGCAAGAACTTGATATATTATCTCATTTCTCAAAATTGTATAAATTTTTCAAATTGTACAAAAGAGAAAAAATTACAACCGCTTACTCACACACGCATATATATATATATATATATATATATATATATATATATATATATACACAAGATATAGGAGGATTATGGCATTCCTACAATAGTGGTATTTTGAATTATACTTAAGTAATTTTCCTTTTCACTTTAAAAGGTTTTGAATTCAGAGTGCGCTGACTACATCGCTATTTAACTCTTGGATTGGGGAATGATGAGATGGAGTTATAACATACTCAAGGAGATTAGTACAAAAGTGAGTGTCGAGTTGTCCAGTTGAACTTCCTATGACTGCAACAGAGTACCTGGATATTCTATGAAAGCTTATAGACGCAAAGATGTTTTTTAAATTACTGCGAATTAATGTACATGTGATTGCAAAACGAAAGCGAATTCCTTCATATACTGCGGTAGATGAAAAATAAATAGGGACTAAAACAGTATCACAATAAAGATGATTTTACGACTAACAAAGTTTCCGTTTTTATTTAGCTTACTTACTGAAGCGTCTGAGATCTTTAATAATACGTGAAAAATCCGTTCGGTATTACAGTGGGTAACTGAAAGGCAAAATGAAAATAAAAACTACTATCGCTTTCTTTTTCGTCCATCGAAAAAAAATATTCAAATTCGGAATAGATTTTTATTGATGGCGCATTACACACTCGCACACACGAAAGTGTACCTGCGCCTAACCCAAGGTTATGGGTGTGTATGTGTGAGATAACATCTATCTATAAACATAACTTATAAACAATAAATATATTAAAATTCCCCCTCCCAAACAAACAAATTAAAAGACAAACACAAATAAATCATAAATCAATCTACTTTTGAAAAAATAAACCAGTTTGTCTGAAGATCGCGAAAGCGTGAAGTCTAAGGTCAAAATTAACTCTCCATGTCACCGCATATGTTAGTTCTTTCACGCATATTGAGCACTTTCCACTAAATAACACACACACACATATATATATATATATATGTGTGTGTGTGTGAGTTATTTATGTTTATACGTTATGTTTATATATACGGATATTTAAGTAAATGCTCTGTTTTTAATAAACCGTATTAACATTTATCTGCCTGAATATCCAACAAATCTCAAAGAAAATAACAATGTCCTCCAACAGGAATCGAACCTGTATCCTAAATATATCTTATTTATATGACGGTGCCGTGTAAGAGACAGGTTCGATTCCTGTTGGAGAACACATGTTACCACAGTACACAACTCAGCGTTCTTTACTTCACAAGTAAAAAACAAATTAACTTTCAGATAAGCACAACAATTTTGTCTTTGAAAATGAAGGACACTACACTATTTGTCTTGAAATATATAACACAGTAATGATGACATTGTGCTAATTTCGAAAGTATATATATATATATATATATACATATATATATATATAGGGAGAGAGAGATTCAGTGTTTTTCATGTTTCATTGAATAATTTAGACAGGTTTTGTGTACTTATTTTCAATTTGATCCTTTCATCTTCACAGGGAAGGTTTTCGGTTTTGGTGTCATTATTCAAGGTAGACAGAAAATTAACGTGCTATACATATTTTATTCCGAATACTTTCGAAATTAGCACAATGTCATCATTACTGTGTTATATATTTCAAGACGAATATTGTAGTGTCCTTCATTTTCAAAGACAAAATTGTTGTGCTTATCTGAAAGTTAATTTGTTTTTTACTTGTGAAGTGAAGAACGCTGAGTTGTGTCCTGTGGTAACATGTGTCCTCCAACAGGAATCGAACCTCTTACACGGCACCGTCATATAAATAAGATATATTTAGGATACAGGTTCGATTCCTGTTGGAGGACATTGTCATTTTCTTTGAGATTTGTTGGACATTCAGGCAGATAAATGTTAATACAGTTTATTAAAAACAGAGCATTTACTTAAATATCCGTATATATAAACATAACGTATAAACAAATATATTGAAATAATTGTCGTGCTTAGTCCATTTTCATTATATATATATATATATATAATCTGTGTGTGTATAATCCACCTATGGTTTACCCCAATTTATACATAGAAATTAATCGATATTATCATGTATTGATCTGTAAGTACATACCTATGAAGCGCAAAACTTAATGTGTATACGTGGATGTATGCATGCAAATAGATGCATCTGCCGAGAATGACATTCGCCATAGAAATAAAAAAAAAATATAAACTTTATTAAGCATATTCGTCTATATATTTTCATCCAGCTATGGCTGTATATGTGATTGGGTGCATGCATCATGATGTAAGTATTTAAACTTAGAGAATAAAATACATTCCGACAAAACACATAAATAATCAATAATTGATTAGGAAACAATAAAACTCTATGGATGCAGTCCCGTTGCATTTATTAACAAAATCGTGTACAGTTTCTTGTTTGTTAATTAAATATTGATTATATCGAGTAATGTTTACTTGAAATTATTTTTATCCCCAATATTTTTGAATTTCCCGATGGACAGGGATTTATGAAGACTTCAATTCAGGAACATAATCCGAAAATAATTACATACATATTTCTATCTACATATGTGTACACATACGAATATGGATTCTATCGTTTTCTAGGTTTTTGTTTTCATTCATAAATGAGTTTATTAAATAAATGGAAGATTATATTTAAACCCAGCCCAAACCATATATACAGACTCAAATACATGTACAGAGACATATTGATGTATTTATTCTAGGATTTATACTGGAAAATGTCAATAAATAAATATTTTGTTATATAACGAAGTATATATTTTTTAATATGTTCTGTTACATATTTCAGTTAGTGTGAACAACACTCTAAATAAACGAACTGTTTGGTCGCGTTCTGTGGCGTAATGGTTAGCGAGCCTTTTTAAAAGATCGGCAGTATTCATCGCGTGTTCTGGGGCCAATGGATGCCACAGAACTTTCACCAGGCTAAGCTAAATTTAGTATTTTTCTTTAAATTAATATTCAAGAATACGAATTTATATTCCTTCATTTTTAATCATATATATATATATATATATATATATATATATATATATATATGAGAGAGAGAGAGAGGTCTATATAGATATTGTGGAATCTTCCACGTCAGCCAGTTTACCGTCCGCTGGGAAACGCACTCTTCCTGTTACGATTTTACCAACACCATACTTACAAATAATCAACAAGCATTCATTGGTTAATCACCTTCAATCTAGCTTGCTGATTGGTCAGTTTCGACCAATCAGATCGCTCCCACGCGAAAAATCTAATTAGGCGCCAATTCAGTTTGATCATGTCACGTGAGACAATATTCTATAAAACCAAACACGAGTGATTCTTTCGTCACCCTTTTGGTTCTCAATCGTACGTCTCAACACCGCTGCCAAAATGTGACTCTTAAAGAACTCCCGTCTTGACTAATGCAGTAAGACGTAAAAGAACTTTGCAACAATTCATGCAAGTATATAATTCCAGCATCTTTTATCCAACTTATACAATACACAATTCAAACATGCTACTTATTCGTTATGAGTCTAGGTACAAATATTACCTAATCAAAGAGACGTAACTCCGTCTAACTTTTCAGTTCACATCACATGCATGTACATTCAATACTTAATAAATTCAATTGTTATGTTTTCAACTCTACGTTGTTTTGTATTTTCCAATGTGCAAATGTCAAATATAAATTGCATTGTGACCACCACATTTGATAGCGACCTCATGCATAATAGCATGATTCTTTCCACACCTTTCATAGACAAAATAAAACAATTGTGGCGGGACCCGCAGCATTGCAGTCCACAACACATTTGGAAACCACATCGATCCCGGCGATCGCTACAATATATTTTATATATATATATATATAAAATCTATACCTAGCTGAATATACCCTCCTACATTTATCTACCTATCTCTATATGTGATCATGTGTGCGCATGTGTATGTATAATCACCCACCATATTAAGATACAAATCTCTCTTGGAATTTAAAATAAATTCTCCTGTTTTTCAACACATTAACGAGTGATTTTAATCTCGCGTTAGATAAGCCAGAGGCAGCACACATCGCCATCACTCTCAGAGATATCATCTATAATTCATTTAAATCGGAGTGGGCTGGTAAATACATTTGCGCTTTTGTTTTTTTCTTTCATTTCTGTAGCTCTCGGCTGTGTCTATCTGATGACATTCTCCATTTAATACAATAATGGTGCAACGTTTGTTAAAAATTGTGTCTCGCTAAAAATCTCATCGGCTTTATCCACTTCACACTAATCATTCTGACACGATTACGCCGACAGTTGGTCTAAATGTAATAGCCATCCCCCAAAACTCTTCCACCTATTCTTGAAGATTTTCAAGTGGCAATTAATCAAATACATGCAGTATAATTATTTTCGCTAATCATTATCGAAAAGAAACGTCAAATGTGAGAAGACAGCATGTATGGTCATTAGCAAGAAGGTTAGCCAAGGATACGTGCTACGAGATGGAAACATCGAAATCAAGCAAGTAGAGCGATTTAACTATCAGTGAAGTGTCTTAATAGATGATTTCAGTCGAAATGGTTTGAAACAGTTAATTTAATTGTATTTCTTATACTAAAAGTTTCTCCCGTCTTAATTCTCGCTTGTAGAACCCGCTTCCCGATTTTTGATACCTAGTTAACTTTAATTACATCATTCGGTCTTTTGTCCTCATCTTTGTCGCCATATTTATTACAACGTTTCGGCTGTTGTACGCTCCGGCCTTCTTCAGGTGGTTGGGATGTCGAAATGAACCCTTTATTTCCCTCACTGGGGTAGACTGTTCTAGTTACACGTGCCATGATTTAATGGATATCAGTTATCTCCTGTTAATTTTTCCATCTGAAAGTTCCCCACTGCTCTAACGGGGTATTGAACTCACATTCTTTGGGTCCTGTCAGTGGATATAAAAACAAACGCCTTTATCCACTGTGCCAGGGACAGCATACAACGGCCGAAAAGTTGTAATAAATATGGCGACAAAGATAAGGATAATAGTCCGAATAATGTAAATAATGTACATAATACCTCATCTCAGAAATATAGACAGATATTGAAGGTGTATGTTGTATTTAAATGTCACCAGTCATTTACGCCTGATGAGATGAGTTAATACGCATCGAAACGTTTCGGCCATTGTACGCTCCGGCCTTCTTCAGTTGGTTGGAATGTCGAAATGAACCCTTTATTTCGCTCACTGGTGTAGACTGTTCTAGTTCCACGTGCCATGTTTAATGGATATCAGTTATCTGTTATCTCCTGTTAATTTCCCTCTGAAAGTTCTCCACTGCCTTAACCAGGTATTGATCTCGCACTCTTTGGAACATGTCACTGGATCTAACCAACGCCTTTATCCACTGTGCCATTGTCCTTAATTAACTAGGAGATAACTGATGAAAAAGTCTTTAGTATCAAATGCAAAAAGTGATGAATTACAATTAAAAATCAATTCTTTTACATGCTGGACACAAGGGTAAAATGTAGGGGTGCGATAGTTCTACAGAAAGATGATGAGAATAACATGGATAAATCCTGTGAGAAACAAAGTGGTTTAAAGGGAATTGGGTAAAAATAGCGATAATTGGTCCTGGTAGCCTAAAGAGAAAACTGAAATTTGCGAATGATAGTATAATTGTAGAATTTGAAAAATTTCAGTGTGACAAACTCGTGTAAATTAATCGCAGAACATAAATAGGGAGTGGAAGTAAATGAACCAACATTGTTTAAAACTAATCATGATGGGATACATGATATAAAAAAAACTATTGGTTCTTCTATATGCTATGTCCTCTCCACAACTTCCTGCATTTTTGTTTTATAGGAATAAGTGTCGCTGCCGACACTTGAGTTTGAACATAGAACGCCAGTAAGCAAACACAAGCGATCCCATTAATGAATTAAGTAGAAAATGTGACCATAGCGGAAACGCATAAGTAGCGATTAGCCTTGCGTCTAATTGATCGCATTTCTAGTCTATCCTCTACTACTACACGGACCACTATTCTCTACTCTATTCACTATACATTTTCTCTATTCAGATCACTAGACAAGTATTTTTGAGCGATTATTATCGACCAATTACTATTAGTGCGAGTGATATTCGATGGCGTACTATAGTAATATCCGAGATTACAATGTCTCTACTACAACGAGCATTAGGAAAGTGACAACGAGTATTCGTTGACATCACAAAAATCTTATAGGAAAAAAAATGGAATTCCCTTCCCTTTACGTGCTTCCCTGATAAATACAACCTTCCAACATTTCAATCCAACATCAGTCGCCATCTTCTGTCTTATTTCAACCTGTTGATCTTTTATTCTTTCCTCAATGCTCCTCATTTTCAGTCTTCTCTTGCACTCTCTGTAATCCGCTGCGCACTAAAGGCATTCCAGTCTTGCTTGGGGTAAAATAATAATAATTATTATTATTATATATACATATATGGTGTGATGGATTAAATGTCATCTGCATTACGCAGAAATGAAAATAACACTAATAACATACCCTTTTCACAGATGTATTTACCAAAATTACACAGCAATATCTTGAAATATTAAAGAGTAACTTTAATAAAAAAAAAATCGGCATCGTCTTCAACCACGGCCTCCAGACGGTTGCCTTGATAAGTTGGTGAATGCTGACATAATCCTTGCATTCAGTCCATCTTTGTTGTGACAATAGGTTTTGTTGATCTCGGTGACCAACACACAATAATCAAGTTGGTTACAATCAGGGGATTTGAGTGACCAGATGTAAGGGAAAATGCGATCGCAGAAATTGTCTGACAGTCATGACTTGATACTCCTGCTTGCGTGGCATGGTGCAGAGTTCTGTTGCCAAAAATAGAATCTTCCAGCAGCCACCCTCTTCACCTAGGACCGCGCTTAATTCCTTCAAAGCACTGGCTGTGGGCGTACATGTGGAGTCTGAGGCTTTGTGGGAAGATGAATGGAAGCATAACGCGCCATTTGAAGTGATCACTCCAAACACCGTGATATTGACGCAATATATCATCCATACTTCTCTGAATCCTCTGCACTGTCGTAATACTGTCACTCAAACAATCTGAAATATTCGTATTGGAGCTTCCTGCGCGAATGCCAAGGAATATATCATGCTGTTTACAAATTTCTGACGTAGTGAATTGTGTCTTGGTGGTCTATTTCTCACAGACGGTGCCCAATGGAGCCTACTATACCCTTAAGTCGACAAAAGCAAAAACAAACAACATGCTTACGCGAAATTAAAAATAACGAAAATTTACCCCTCGCACACTGTAATGTTGATTACGTTGGAACGGCAGCTCGGAATACTCACTCTGACCTTCTGATAAGAAAAGAACTCCCGAATTTTTAAGATAATCGGTCAAATTTAATGGCTATTCTATTTTAATGCCAACGTGGTTAATCAGAGGACAGAGAGCATTAAAAAAATACAATACAAAAGATTCCGGATTCTTATCAGTATTTTTTCCTTCTATTTCTTGATGTTCCATCTTTGGATGAAGGGGTGTACAATTAATCATAGATGCTTCTCAGTCTTGTAAATGTTGCCTCTTTTAGTTCAACATTATTGAAGAAACATAGTTGTGCAGCTTCAGAAGTTCTTGGACATTAAACAAGCGTTGATTTTTTTTATGGAGCCTTTCTCTATGCTGGTAAACGGCTGCAGAACCCTGAATAACAAGGATAGTCGAATCAACTATACCAACCAAAGACAAAACTGAATGGTTAAATTAATGATTCTTCTTTCAGCTCTAATCAGAACATCAGACTGTAAACCGTATCCCCATTTACAGAAGTAGACATCTTGTCATTCCTGGGACAGTCGCTAAAGTCATTTCGCTTTTACTTTAATGGGACAGTATTTATTCAACTCAA
>OZ038495.1:32566307-32601307 GCA_964036315.1 Acanthosepion esculentum | reverse complement strand
TATTAATATACAACCCTGTGTGTCTGAAGATTTTAATTCTTTAATTTTTTAATATTTTTATTGTTATATATATATATATATATATATATATATATGTTTGTGTGTGTGTGTGTCGACTGATACGAAGGATGACAGAAACATTTTCGGTCCGAACAACCAGCACATACTCAAAGATGACTTTGATCATTTGGTTCATTTTTGAGCAGTGTGGTGTTGAATTTTTCGCCACTTACGCCGTGTGTGTTTGAATATATATATATATATATATATATATATATATATATATATATATATATGTGTATGTATGTATGTATGTATGTATGTATATGTACACACGCACAAAATGGTGCCAGGTTTTGTGATGTCATTTAGCGGTCGCTAATTGAATTAGTGTCTAACGTAATATTACGTGGCATGCGCCGAATATTTATCATACTGTATGTCTTTGAAACACAGAGAAAGCAAATGACATTGCAAATTCTAATGTGATATCGGATACGAAAAAGCACGTTGCACTTATGTTAGTAGGCGACATCAAGAGCGACTTGAAGATGGCAAGTTTCTTTCAAGTAGCCATGTGAATCGGGGAAAGACAAGTAGCGTGAAAGCGAAAAGATATCACTGCCTTCGTTTAGACATATCGGTTTTACGTCGTTTGTGATATTGAGGTGTTGAACACGGTGGTCCAGCCCCGTATAGAGTCCGTTCGCGTTGCCCCCACCCACATGCGATCCAAAAAATGTGCTTGTGACTGTTCACGATCAACTTCTTCTACACAAGTGGCCTTCTACCGTTCCTGAATTGAATCTCTTGTAATAACTCAGGGGCTTGGATTACTAGCTAACACCGCCATAGCTCGCAAGCCGTTGAATATCGCCAATGCAGACGTGATTGCCAATATGAATAAAACTCCTCTTTTCAGCTGCCGCATCGAGACCGTTATGGAAAATGGGAGTTGACGTTTTCTTTAGTAAAATTATGAAGTTATTTAAATTTTAGCCTCTACACTGTTTTTATTTTATTTTTTATTTATAATTATGTAGAGCGTAGTTTATAAAGCTTGTGCCAAAAGTATCGCCCAGATTCTGGAAAGTCCTTCCTTATTTTTAATATTTTCACCCCAAGCAAGCCGTTAATGTCACTCGGTTTGGTTTAGTTTATTTTGTTTTACGGCATATAAATAGTTCAATGGGTTATTTAATACTGACAATATGTTTAGGATATGTTTGTATGAGTAGAATATGTATTCTTTGTAAGAAATCCGTTTGTGGATCAGGTTTCATTGAGGCTTTTTGTCGAGTATCAAATATAATTTTATAGTAAAAATACCAGCAATATACTTTTTATTCTTTCCTAGTGTTTTCACCCAAGGTTGGGGGTTAACAATTTACACATGCCTAGGACCGCGACATGTGTTACCACTCCTGGTCAGGATGAACCTTGGAACAACAGCAATGCTTCCATGCGGCACAAAACCTACTGATTAGAACCCTTACCGCCGGATGTAGTTTATCATCGTTCCCAGCACGATATGCCACTAGGAATTAAGAGGTTACAGGGAGTGAAAGGAAATGAGAAGACTTTGGTGAGGAGAAAGTACAATAAAAGAACAGTTTTCACGAATACATGAAATTGCAATTGGTGTTTCATTTAAATCGTTGACGATTGGCAGTAAAAAGTAAAAAAATCGGAAGATAGTTCCACTAGCGAGAAGTGTGAAAGAAGAACCTATTAGAATAGAAGATACGGTTGCACCTAGCTAGTTCTAAAAAAATAAGAGTGAGATTTTATTAACTCTCTAGCAATACACTTAAATTCACGGAATTGTGGTACCAAGGCGGAGCGCTAATCAAAACTATTTTCATACAAATATTTATAGAAACGATGGACGGAAGCCACGTCATGACGGTGGGAAAGTGACTGAATTCAGGATGCTAGGTCAGGAACAGTAATATTGCTGATTCTTCTTTGAATGTTTCCAAGAATCTCGTGATATATAGCAGGATCACCAGACCAGATAGAAAAGAGATAGTCATGTATTTAAGATTTGTTTTTACTTCATCTTATATTGCATTTTATTACTGAGAGTTCGGAAAGCAATTAAATTTTCGCCACATTTCACCACATACGTTTCATTAAATGCAGATTTCATAACACCAAATGCCTTTTATCTGGGGGCTCATGCGAGATATTGTTTATTCTGAAAAGCCTCCTGCCATCCAGAAATTGAAAGCTAAAAAAAAACAAAAAACAAATCACTGTAAATTTTGAGGAATAAGACATCGAATGTTTGTGTGCATGCATGCTACTCTGTGGCAGCCAGTGTGCATTGATCCAGTAAGAAGACATTAGAACATTCCGAGTAAGAGAATTTAATTAATATTTAGGATTTAACAACCTCATATGGAGTAGCTAGTTTTTCAATTTTTCCCCCTAGAAACACGTCACATTAGTAATCAAATACATAAAGCGAATAACATGTAAATAATTCTGGTTTCTTAAAACTATACAGAATTAATTAAAATTCTATCTTTAGTACGTAATCTTTAATACTATAAAAGTCTGTGAACGTTGCTTATGTGTTTGCCAGAAGTCCTATATAGAGAGGTTGTGAAAGAAAGATATGAATTTATTATCGTGTAGGAAGAGAGAACGAAATAGAGGAAAAAACGATCTCTCTTTCCACCTTCCCGTGATTGAGTGCATAATTATTTATATATCAGCTTTCTTTAAAAAAAACAATATTTTAAATATTTTTATTTCAAATTTTTCAGACAATATTTTAATGTTGAACACAAATTCAATGTTTTATAATATGATTTAAAAATCAAAACTTTTTTATACAATAAGTATTTTTATTTGTACTTTCTTCAAACTGACATGTTATATTGAAAGCAACTTCAATAAACCGCAAAGTAATGTATTTTAAAAATATTTCTACTTTCACAAACTCTTCATGAAACTAAATGTAAACAGTAACACAACACTGTTGACCCAACAGATAACGGGTGGTCTAACAACAATTAAAGCTTTTCCTCACAACAGCTTAAAATATGTTTGGTTTCGAGAAATCTATAGTAAACTAATTTAAATTCTCTTTTAAATACCTCAATAGTAATCAACGAATGATTTTGCGCCAAAGAGCTTAAAATATTAGAAAAAAATGTAAGAAATATTGAAGAAATAAATAAAAATATAGGCTTCAGAAAATGGCTTACTGTAAAGTGCGTAAAATTGATGTAATTTAAAATTGTGATTCTAGATTAAATCGGCAAGCTAAATAATATAATCGGTAAATCACAGAATATATTAATCGAAATATGTTTCCATATATTTTGAATATATAATAGGAAAGATTTTTTTTAAAAAGGAAAAATCAAATTTCCCTTTAAACTGAGAATATCCAGCTGTCATGTGCTATAGATTTATAGACTGTATTCTGATACACAAAAATCTGGTCACAAACGGAAATTATCTCAACGAGACTGGAGAAAATAGTCATTGAATCGAAAAACGCCAGAGACAAACGGCCAATCAAATTTGTAATGAGTTGAATTTGACAAATCTTGCTGGTCTTGCGCGGTCTACGGCGAAATAATTTATATCAACGAATTTCACTCGCTGCTGACGGTACAACAAATATAAAGAAGCAAGATGGCGGTGTGCTTTCAAAATGAATGTGTCGTCTCGCAATGGAAAAAGTAATTATTATCTCAGACGAATATCGTATTGCACCATTTTTCCAAATAAGAGGCATAATATGAAAGAAACGATAGTTTACGAAAGATATACTCCGAAAACTGTAAAACAGAGGAGCAATGAAGTTTGTGGAACACAGTTCGAGGAGATAAAAAAAGTGTTATCATTGTATTCAACGGAATAGGAAATTCGAATGAAAATCTAGCTATACAGAATGGAATCATGCCTTTAATCTATTTTATACATTTTTGGAACAGGAATAGAGCAGTCTGTTATGTTTCAAAGTTGACCAAAACTTATTTAAAAGAAAAGAAGATCATGCATTTCTAAAATCCGCTTTCCTGACTTGAATATTATATAAAATCTTTGAAATACACTAAAGAAGAAAGTAAAAGAAAAGTACACCTGAGCTATTATTCAGTTATGAGAGGTCATGACGACTGAGTAGACAAATGTTGAGTTTACCTTTATCATGTATTAATATTTATTTATTCTTCTCTTATGTGCCACGTCATTTTAGGATGTATGCGAACATGGCTTTCCACAATTACTAAATAATTTTTGTTTCTTTACTAATCTTCGCAGTCCCTGTTTTGCGCCGCTCGATTCGTAGATTATTCGCTGTTTCTTCTTGCTTATCTTGCCTTGAAGCCCTTTGATATTCAAATTCCCTAAACATTTCCATCGTTATGCTTCGCACAAATTTCAAACATATCTTTCTAATTATAAGAATTTTGATTTTTGCTAAAATCTGTTTCCTTTTATATACAGTGTAACCCGGATATAAAATAAACCCGGATATAAGAGAGATTTTCTCTGGTCTCAAATTAGAGCCATACTTACCTAAACAAAATAGACCAAACCCGGATATAAGAGAAACACGGATATAAGATACTTCTTCTCTGGTCCCGACAACTCTCTTATATCCGTGTTACACTGTATTCAAAATATATGGAAACATATATGTTAACGTTTGATTGTGAAGGGGAAGCAGGCATTTATCTCCCCTGATTGGGTCCACTTGGTGATGGGGTGTATGATGTTGAAAGACCCGAAACTCCCCGATGAACCAAGTCAAATTACATCACTGACGACCCCGCTCACGCGCTTACTTAAAAGTAATTGAATTACTGGTTTTTATTAAAATCTGTTTTCTTTTCTATATATTCAGAATATATGAAAACATTTTTTTTTAGGTCAATATCTTTGGTTTGTCGTGTACATGTATTTAAATTGAAGATTGACATTAAAGAACATGGATTTAAATTATATAATTTATGTCATGTGTGCTTTTCGGAGGTATAACAGTATCCGAAATAAAAGTGGTGACATAGTGGAAAACATTTAAACGACGCATTCCAAAGAATGTTTTGTTGATTTGTATGTAAGGACAATTCATTGGATGTAGGTTTGTCTTTCATTTTTATCTGAAAAAAAAAAAAAAATCAACAGACGTTCGATGAAACGAGTCGGTTTTTGCTTTGCCACTTTCTCATCTGCACGCTTGTCCTTATCATTCCCACTATTGTCCTCCTCATCCTCACTACTAAGGTCCCTCTTCATCATCATCACGATTGTTCTACTAATCATCAGCACGATTGTCCTCTTCATCATCTCTTATCCTATTCCTCTCTACTATCGTTCCTATTCATCCTCCGCGATCGTCATAAACCACTTGACCGTGACTGTGCAAAGATCAATTCCGATGCTTCAAAATTATGTTATCACATCGCCTCTATTCTTAGATATGTGTCTATGTTAACCTATCAACCGAAGTTTTATTTGAATCAGTTTAAAACAATTTAACTATTTTATCTCTTTAGAGTTCTTCAGGATTTTTTTTAAAAATCCATCAACAAATATAAAAATCAAATTGTCCAAAATTAGAAGAAAAATGCCCGTTTCTTGAAGCTAATTTTGGAAAACCACAAGAATTGTTGATGAAAGAGTCAATTGTAGAACGGAACTATAAATTCTAATAACGTTAGTAACGTGATGGTTAACTGAGTTATAAATGTTCTGTAAGAAGTGGTCACAAATTGAACTGGCTTGAGATTGAAATTTTCGAAAGAAAAAATGTCATTCAAGAACTTATACCTAAATATTATGAACGCATTTATTGTACTTTTGTTAGTGTGTGTGTGTGTGTGTGTGTGTGTGTGTGTGTGTGTAAATCTGTGAAAAAAATACAGAAGGGCGAGAGAATGGAAGCGTGTGTGCGAATAGTTTTACTTCATGTCCCGAAAAAGAACAAAAAAGATCGTCACTTTCATCATGAAATACACTGGGGATTATTTCACAGGTCACAAGATTTCACAAAATGTTTCTATAAAATACCACTTTTATCCTATAGTTTTGGTAATGATTTAATTAGAGCACGCTCGAGTTACTCAACTCGATTTTCTTCATTGAAGATTACAAATATAGTTACGAGGTTCAGTGTGAGATAAAATCCGTCATTATAATGTCTGCTGATCGGGGTTGAAGAGTGCGTTAGCCCTTTTCAATTGATCTAAAACAAAAAGAAAAAAAAAGTCGAATTTCCCATTAACGTTCGGCTTTCGAATTTGGCTTGAAAAATATTCCAATAGAGATAAGAACAAAAGAAAACTCTCCATTTTATTCCGTTTGTCAGAAAGTTCACAATACGGCACTGATATTTAATTTCATTTGTGAAATGGTTTAATAACAGTTCCTTAATCATTGATATCTACTGCTCAGGAATGATCTGTATACGTTTTGAATGTCTCGTAAACTTAGCCTTGTGGCAAAAGTAACCCTGGTTGAGTAACTGAATTAAGTTTAGCGCACTGACTTGAACATTGTCAGTCATAAAAAAAATCTTTCTTCTATATGCCGTTTAATTTCAGGACTTTGGAAATTATAGTACTCGAAAATTTCCTGTTTTTTCTAGCTCTTAATTTTGTTATCTCTCCTAAACCTTGTTCCGCCATTCATTTACTGAAACAGGCTAGTTAGTCTATGCTTTGTTTTCATCTGTCGCCCTTTTCTTCATTCTGCACTGTGAGTACGAAATCTTCCAAGCCCTCTCTCCTCATTATGTTCCCTGGGAATTTAAACTGGCTTTTCCTGATGTTAAGTACAAATATAATTTTGTTTCAATTCTCTCTTAAACTTCGTCGGAACTCACATGTTTTGTCCGTGATATTTCTCAGCACAATTCCGTAGAGCAACCTTTCAATTGCTTCAAGAATCTACTTCAACTATGAAGAAATCGTTCGGGATTCACTGCCATATAGGAGGAGGATCGATATTGCCTAACATGTTTTTCTAACGAAATTTTCATGTTTCTTAATACTTTGCTTAGCATCTTTCGCTGTCTGAACGCGCCATCGAATATCATTGTCGCAATTTCCGTCCTCTGTTAAGACACTTCCCTTATATTTAAATAGTTGCACTTTTTATTTTGGTACCTTTAATTTTTAATTTGACTATTTAGAATTTCCTTTTGCTTACAACCATGCATTACATTCTTGTAATTGAACTCGTGATCTCAAACAGCATAAAGCTAAACTTTCAGCTACGTTACATTTATTCATGATTCTTTTGCGTTTGTTTACGGCTTTCAAAGCCCTAGAGATAATTAACACTTTAGTTTCCCCCAGACGAAGGAGAGTATTATTAAACGGTATTAATGCATTAAAATAACTTCGCCATAGGCCGAGGGATTTTAGCCAAACGAAAAGAGGAAACATATTATTAAAAAAAACGGAAATTAATGAAAATATATTAAGGAAACAATGTAACATACAAAATAAATAAGTAAGACCATTTTCCTTTCAGGACAAATATTCCATTTGGTGGTATCTATTTCCAGGATTATGAAATTTGATTATATAGATGTACTCAATCGCTCAGGGGAGATAATCTGTATAATCTTAGATAATGTAGCCCTGTATATGCTGCTTCTCGTTTTAAAATCATAGCGCGCCTACACATATGGAAATCATATCACTTACGATCAGAACAATTGAGAGCTTTTAAGAATATATGTGTCTCAAGCATTAATTTGCCGCGGATTTGGAAACTTCCTTCACCTTTTTTACAGTATTACATATACATATCCTCTATTATTTACTCTTAGAAATCATTGACTACTCTGGTTATTAAAGTTTTCGTCAAGGCACTTCTTTAGTTTTCTTTCTTATTGCAATTTAATAAACAAGAAAATTGAAGGATGGATAAACTTTCGAAACTTGATAGATTAGACGCATGTCTTAACTCACCCTCTTCGACTAAAATCTTCTGTCAATAGTAAAAAAAAAAACTACAAATGATACTGTACATGAAGAAGACAAATTTGATATCATCATAGCATTACTTCAAACTACTTCGACCGTATAGCCGAGTATGCTACTTTCAATTCTGTTGCAAATCGCCTCATAGAATTATACGTAAAACCCACGAACGAAATATTCAACAGACATGCTCTAGCAAGGCGTGAACAAAGAGAAGATGAAGATATTGATCAGGGGTTTTCATGTACTAGGTAAATAATTCAGTTACAAAGCGGTGTGACGTGCTATTTTCACTGGTACCCCAACTGCACGAATTTAAGCGTGCTACTATGTGAACATCTCGGTTCCACATTTTCATTGTCGAAACACATAAAATAACTGCCTCTTCTACTCCAACAGCTTCAATCACACTTCCCGACAGTGGAACTCCCTTCCTCTTACTTGTTTCCTTGATAGCTATAAACTTCAAATATTCAAATGTAATGTCAGTCGACATCTTCTGATGACTTAATCTTGATCCCCGTCCTTCTCTTTATTCTTCCCTCAAACAATCCGCTTTACTCATACTTTCACTCGTTGTAACCCCTTTCCTGCTAGTGTCACTCCCGCATTGCTTCGGGTAAAATGCTTAAAAAAAAGAAAAAGAAAAGAGAAGAAGCTGCTGCTCAAATCCGAGGCGACTGCGTTAGAGACGCATTCCTTTCCAGCTTGCACATTAATTCCATTCGACAGCGTCTATTAGAAAACAAAACCCTTGATCTACACACGGCGGTTACTCAAGCCAGAGGTCTATAGCTATCAGAGAAAAACACAGAATAATATTCATATACGCTCTCACCAATTATGGCAGCCATAGCATCAGAAAACAGAGATTCATTTGTCAACGATGCGTATGCCTTAACAAGGGCTAAACGTTATTTTTGTGGTGGAACATGTCACTGTCGTAAAGTTAGTCCGGCCATAAAGGCCATACGTCACATATGCAGTAAAAAGGGACACTTTTTACCAAAGTATGTCGTTCGGTTGATATTTCGGCCACCTTGCTTACTCAACCTTATACAGTGCCTACTACTACGCTACCTTGTTTCTTAAAACAGGATACGGTGTACGTATTGACTGGCAAAAATAAAGCTACTGCTCTAATGGACATTGTTAGCTCTAGATCCTTTATTCCACTCGACTACGCGAAAAGACACCAGATAAAATTAAAACCTGCAGTTGTACATGTGCCCATGGCTTCGTTGTCTCTTAATGCTTCAATAAAAGACAGTTCACTGTCAATTTACCGTGAATGGTATTTGAATGTTACATTTTGTGTCCTTCCCAATCTTTGTAGTGATGAAATTCTCGTGCAAAATTTACGCTAGAGTATCGGTTCATGAATGAACCGATACACTAGCGTAAATTTTGCATTTAGTGGTCCTAAGAAAAAAATATGTATTTTGAGTTCAACTGCATTTAACCTACCACCTGCGATGGTAGATATACCTCCATTATTTTTTAATCTCTATCCTAATTGCAAATCGTCCTGGGTATGACGATAAAGTATGTCTAACAGCACGGCCATTGATCAGGAGGTTTTGAATAGCGTGGAACCACGTCTTAACTGCTGGTGTTCCTAGGTCCACCCTGACCCGGGGTGGTAGCACCTGTTAAGGTCCCAGCTATGGGAAAATAGGTAACAACCAAACTTGTGTAAAATAGGTTTTAATACCAGAAATACTTTGTAATAAAAAAAATATTTCTTTAAGGAAAAAATATTATCAGCAATACTTAAAAATATACCAGCAATATAAACAGTTATACATTCTTTGAAAAAGATATGACCAGCTGTAGATTTCTTCAAGGAAAAATATTCCCAGAAATAGATTTTTGAAGAAAAACATTACCAGCAATAAAAATTTTGACGGCATTAAATAACCCATTGAGGTTGATATGCCGCAAAACAAAAACCAAAGTAAACCTAATTGCAAACCTATTTCAATGAAATCTAGTAGAGTTGAAACTGAAGACAAACTCTTTAGTAAAATGGAGGTTAATAAAATGCTAAGAGATGGAAAAATTGAGGAAATCAAGTTTCCATGACGAGCTCGAATTTTCATTTTTGATAACGAACGGCATAAAAAAAAAAGATTCGTTGTGGATTATAGTAGAAATATTAATAGATTTTTCTCCTCGATATGTTACTTGGTGACATGGGTTCTTCAGACCCAAAGAATAATAAATTTTATATTTACAGACTTCCTATCACGAATGGACGATCTGTCTTCGGAAATCTCTAAATATAAAAATTATTATTATTTGGGTTGGAAGAGCGCATATCACCAAGTACCCAATCGAGGAAAGACAAACCGTATACGGCGTCCGAAGCTCATGACTAATAATACCAGTTTTGTCGTATTTCTTTTGGGGTCACTAATGTGGTATCTTGCTTCCTACGAATAATGGACACACATTATTACGAGGAATAACTTGCACAAAATATATAATAAAAACATCTTGTTGTCCAAGTTATATAATCTTACTTTCAATGAAAAATGTTCTCGCTATCAACACAACAACTATTAATTTTCTTATCTACACCATATCTAATGGGGTACTTAAACCCGATGCTGACCGACTAGACCCACTGAAAGAATTACCTATCCCTAAATGTGCTCTTCGAAAGGTCCTTGGTTTGTGTTCATATTATTCCCAATGGATATCAAAGTTTTTGTATACGATCAAAACTTTAATTCTGTCTGACTCGTTCCCTTTAAATTGCGATTCCGTTGAAGCAGTCCGAATGCTTAAAGAAGAAATCGAAAGTGCCTTTCTTCACGTTATTGAAAAAAGCGTGTCCTAACTAGTCGAGACGAACGCTTCTGGTAGAGCAATTGCCATTGCTTTGAATCAGGCCCGTCGATCCAGTGGCTTTCTTCTCACGATCACTAACGCCGACTGAACGAATGTATGCTTCGGCAGAAAAGGAGTGTGTTTAGGAAGAAATCCTTCATTTATACATATTTCATTAAAGACGACAGCCAAGATATTAAGATTAAGCTTTTTATTTAATTTTTCTTGTGATCGACCAATGTTTTCTTTTTTCGACACAGCGTGTGTAGCAAACTGTCCAAATGTTCTATAATTCCGAGCGCTCTCGGTTAGAGTTTTAGCCATTATCAAGGATGATTTTTTTTTTAAAGTTAATTGGGTGTGTGGATTGTGTGTATGATGTTAGTGTTATAGAGATATTTTATTTTCCGAATACAGCATATTGTGTTCGTAGGTAATATTATTAAGTGTTGGCTTATTCTTTTTTTTTCTTTTTTTATAATTAAGGCTTCTGTGTCTAAAAAAGAAAACACTTGTTCGAATACAAGAAGAATTAAATAAAAAGTTTAATTGTAGTAACCTGTCTGCCATCTTTAATAAAACGTATATATATATATATATATATATATATATATATATATATATATATATATATATATATATAAGAGAGAGATTTATATCCTCCTTTACTTGTATTCTATATATTCATATTTGCTTTTAGTTCCGTTGTGTACTACTCTGTTTATTAAACCCTTCGTCAAATTTGTTCTTTAGTTCCGTTTTTTATTAGTAGTATAAACAATTTCACAGAGGTATAAGTCTGCAAGACATTCATTCACATACGAACACTTATATAGCTTTCTTTTTTTTACATACATCGTGAAAGCAAGTCCGGTACCCTGCAATCATGAGCCACCCAAAGTGGAGGTAATACAGTTTCGGTGGCTAACGAGATACTGCCACCACAATGTTTTTCGTTGTAGATACGTCAGTCACTGCGATATTTATCCAGCTGCAAGTCAGAGTTTCTAACGATGCGTTCAATAAAAATGTTTGCTTTTGATCGTTAAACAAAACACTATGCGGACGTAATGACCATCATCAATGACACACACACAAACATTATATATATATATATATATATATATATTAGTTGCTGTTTTTCTTGGGGGGTGGGAGGCGTTACGAATTGTTTTCTTAATTCATTTATTCAGTTAGCGTATTTTTTGCCTCATTGTGGCCACCGCTCTCATCCATTTCTTCTTTTTTTATGTGCCATGTCCTTTCAGGACCTAGGCATTCATGGATCTCCACCTCCCCTATGTCTTGTAGCTCTCAACAAGTTCCTTCCCTCTGCTATCTCCCCCAGACCACGTTCTGTCATCCACCTGCTCAACCCCGCCAGGAATGTCACGTGCTGCTTTCCCTTGTCTCTCTTTCCCTCTATTCGACCCGTGAGTATCAGATTCTCAAAGCCCTCCTTGCTTATTATGTGCCCCAGAATCTTCAGCTGACTCTGGCTGATGTTAAGCATGAACCTCCTCCTTGTCTGCATATTCTCCAAGATTTCGTCGTTGCTCACACGCTCGGTCCACGAAATCCTCAGCATCCTTCTCTAGAACCACATCTCCGTCGCTTACAGTCTTCTTCATCCTGGGGGAAATCGTCCAGCATTCACTGCCGTAAAGAAGGACAGATATCACGTAACAGCTCTTGCAGTTTATGCTTAGTTCCTTCTCCCTCTTCGTCGCTAACATCTGTAGGAGATTTTGTAGTTTCTTCACAATTGTGGTTTATGGTGACATTCAAGTCAGAGCAATGGATTGTCGGTTACTTCGTTCCTCCTCTCACTGGTAACGCCGCTGACCTCTGAGGCGCAGACTACGCTCAGACTGGCGGTAGCCGCTTGGCAGGGGTGGGTTGGTGAGAGGCGTTCCCCTTCACCGGTAGGGTCGGGTTACCCTTCCGACGACCCCGACAGTTCGATGTCGTTGACCTGGGCGTGGCTTCTTCGAGTCGTGAGAGATGGATGCAAGCCGTGGAGCAATACAGATCCACATACCAAATCACCTGAGAAAAGCATAATCGCTCCGCTGAAAAGGTACGACCGCGATACATGCATAAACACATATTATATACTAGATGTCGGAATAACTTCCGTCAACAAACCTATAAATTATTATTATTACTTTCATTGACAATAATCAGTCAGTTATGTGCCATGCGTGATGCACGCTTAGGCGATCATGTATCTTTCGATACATGACTGATGAGGCAGATTTTTTCCCGCAGTAGGATAAAATTATAAAACCTATGAGAACAATGTTATTATTGTTGTTGTTAAAAATATTTGAAAAATAAATAATAGTGAAACAAAGTGACTATTCTGAACCAATAATAACAGTAGTAATCAAAAGAAAATAACTCCAAACGCTTTTCGTACAAATTTGAAAATTTGTCATCGTCTCTAAAAAATGTTACGTTACTATCAATGAATAAGAATATAGTTTTTTTTAATATCGGGTATATATATATATATTCCAAACTCTCAGTACTTTGCTAGTCATTAAAATATTTTGGTTTTATATTTAAAGTTTTTCCTGAAATATTTGGTGTTAGTTTTTACTAGCTGCTCGGTTTGAATTGGGTGGATTTGACCAAAGATTGTTGATTATATATATATATATATATATATATATATATATATATATATATATATATATATATATTGTGAGAGTGGAGGGAGACAAATATTCGTACACATAGTTATTTTTAATTTATCATATTTCCAACTAATAATTAAACATGCCTTTCATATATTTAACTCTACACAGATGCATAAAAACTAAATATGTATAGAAAACAAAATTAATTTTGATTTAGTAGAAATAAATGCCATGTGTGAATTTTAATGGGTGAAAAAACATTGGTACAATACAAAAAATAAATACATAGTCTTCATTTAATACTTTATAGAATAGCCATTATTCACTTCTACAACAACCAACGTCTTCTTGTACTTCTCAATTACTGATTTGCAAATTTTAGTTATTTTGTTCTATTCTTCTTCGCATATAGTCTTCAGATCCTGGCTGTTTATTGAAGCTCTCGATTGGATTTGAATTTTCAAATAACGCCACCTAGTCTCGATTGGGTTTCAATCTGGCAATTGACTTGGCCATTTCAGGATATTTACATTATATTTAGCAAGCCATTTCTTCGTAGATTTTGCACTGCGTTTTGGATCATTATATTCTTGGAACTTCCAATCAAGGGGGGAAAAAAATCAAGATTTTTGACCGAAATCATTAAATATGCTTCCCAAATATTTTGATATTCTGCAGCATTCATTCTACCATATGTTGCTGCTATGTTACCAGTACTATTTGCAGTCGCCACAAAATTTAACTGTTGGAACTCTGTTCTTTTGTTTGAAGGCATCGCCATCTTTCCTCCATACTTGATTTTTAGAATTATGTCCAAATAACTCAATTTTGATTTCGTATGTACATAATACTTAGGTACTTCCACGAGATCGCTACAAAAAGAGCATCGCATGATGAAAAAAACGCTAAACTTGAGAAAAACAAAGTTTTATCGTCTAAATGTTTGTTATTATTAAGAGGTAAGATCAAAGTATTTTGGGGGTATTTTTTTACATTTTTTAATCGTTCCTAACACGTCCGAAAATTTCGTTAAAAATCTTTTTTTTTTGAGTCAGCAATATAGACAGATAGCAATCATTTTTTTCCATTTTATAAAATCAAGTTTGAAATTCATTTAAAGATCAATTATCATTTTTTCAAAACTTATTTTAAGAAAATCAGTAATTATGTTTAATTAAAATACTTTGAACCAAGCTTAACTTAGCTTAGCTTCTGCGCCGAAAAGATGTAATTTGAAAATAAAACAAAGCAAGTCATAAATTTTCGCGTCACTTGACAGGTGATGAATGACATATTGACGGATTCCGTGAGCATAATTTGTTCTATGGAAGGAGAAAGTGAAATATTTTACATTTAAGTGAACAAATTATTTACCTCGTTATTTTTAAGGAAAAATTTCAGCGCTCTAATTTTTTTGTTTTTGTTCTTAGCTTTCACCTTTACGTTGCTTTATGGAAAATGTATTATAAAGAAATTAAAATAAGACTGTTACGAATGAGATTAAATTTCATAAGAAATGTATCTATTTATAGATACCTTTCTTATTAAATTTTATCAGAAGTGTACATATAATACTATAATTTTATGTACATTTTACTGTGTTATTTGTATTTCCATTCATTTTTTTATTAATTTTGATATTTCATTCATGGAAAAAATGCCATAACTGAGATTAATATAAAAATAAGATCATATAAATTTCATAAGATGATACTAATACTTTTAGGTAACTTTCTCAGTTGAAATTGAACAATCAAATAAACTTCTCCACACGTGTTTTCCAAAAGAAAATGTCTTAACAGCGGAGAACAATGCTTAACTCAAATAACGCAACTTAATTATATTCTGGTTGGTCTTCCGTACTTTATAATTAGAGCCCGATTATAAACACAAAATTGTATTTCTTAATTACTGCGGATCTTCTGATTAGTCAAAATGATACAATTTACAACGCACTAATAAAAGATCTATCTCATAAGGACACTTACAAAACCTGATGTGGCTTTTAACTAATTTTATATTTTAACAATTTAAATGTAAAAATCTATTATAATTAAAAAATAACAAATAATTCTATTAAAAGTAATTTTTCATCGAATTTTTTTTTGCTTTTAGGAAATATTGTTCATAATCATAAAAACTACTAAAAGCAAATAAAAGCATTTGAAATTAAATAATATATTTGTTTTAATGAGTTTTGTATGTTACAATTCAGAGCTGATTTTCAGGTAGGGGGTATCCAATTAAAAAACAAACAAACATGATTTACATTCCTCAAAGCCTTGTGCTTTTAACTATTGTAATCACTAAACCGGACGCGATCGAATTGCTATCGTTTTCATAAAATTAGTTATGGGTGGGTAATAAATATAAAAAAGTATTTCTGCCATGACTTTAATAAAAGAAAACATATTTATAATAATTTCGATCATCTGTGAATACTTCCTGAAAGTTTCATTAACATGCGACTATTATTTTTATTTTTGCAAGATTTTCCAAATTAATGTGTGTCATTCAAAAAAAAAATGCTAAAAATTGTATATGTTATTTTACTAGTTCCGGTAATACAAAGAGAAACAAGGATATTTAAATGAAAATTCAGATTATTCTAAAAAAAAGGAAAAACAATTTAAAATAATTAAAATAAACTTTGATCTTTCCTCTTAATAATAACATAAATATTTAGACAATAAGATTTTGATTTCAAGTTTGGCGTCTTTTTTATCATGCTATGCTCTTTTTTAGCGATCTCGTTGAGGTACCTAATAATACTCATTCACAATACGGTTTTTCCTTATGTTCACGAACGTATTCAATCTGGTATCTATGTGTCTTTTCAGTAGCAGTGGAGTTTTCCGAGGAAGCATGACTTTATACTGTCCCTATGAATTTCATTGCTTATTGTCCGTTTAGCCACTCAGATTCCCGATGAAAGTAAATCTCCTGCAACTGATGACGAGTCGCCATAGAATTTTGTTTAATTTAACGTATTGATTTCCTTGAAGATCTTGGAGAAATATTCCGTGCAGCACCTGTTCTTCTTTGGTTTTAACAGTTTTGATTTTTTTTTTACCTTGCCAGGAATGAAATGCAGTAAATGCAATATTCAGGTTGTTTGAGATATCCCTGTAACTTTTACGTTCTTTCCAGAGATTAGCAATCAATTCTCTTTGCTAATTTGTCATTTTTTTTAACTCATGTCATGATGATAGGCTTCGTGCACGAATATCAATTACGGAATGTTCTGTTTGTATTTTGTAGGCTAGAGATAACTTCCGATATCATTACTGGTTCATTCTAAAATATTCCGCTTGAATAATCTAAAGTATTAGAATAATTTAAAAGTTTTAAAATCTGAAATTTGCATTACGCGAATACTTATTTTTTACATATTGTAATGGATAAATGGGATTTATTTCAATTAATCCAATTTTTTCCGTTTTCTATGCCTATTTAGTTATCTGTGTACATTTCATTATATCAAATGTATGTTTATTCATTAGTTGGAATACAATGTGTACGACTATTTTCCCCCACTATATATATATATATATATATATATATATATATATATATATATATCACCAAATTCAGAATATATATATATATATCTCACCAAATTCAGAATATATATATATATATATATATATATTATATATATATATATCACCAAATTCAGAATATATATATATATATTATATATATATTACATATATATATCACCAAATTCAGAATATATATATATATATATATATATATATATATATATATATATATATATCACCAAATTCAGTGTATATATATATATATATATATATCACCAAATTCAGTGTATATATATATATATATATATATCACCAAATTCAGTGTATATATATATATATATATATATATCACCAAATTCAGTGTATATATATATATATATATATATCACCAAATTCAGTGTATATATATATATATATATATATATATCACCAAATTCAGTGTATATATATATATATATATATATATATATATCACCAAATTCAGTGTATATATATATATATATATATATATATCACCAAATTCAGTGTATATATATATATATATATATATATATCACCAAATTCAGTGTATATATATATATATATATATATATATATATATATATATATATCACCAAATTCAGTGTATGTATATATATATATATATATATATATATATATATCACCAAATTCAGAATATATATAATATATATATATCACCAAATTCAGAATATATATAATATATATATATCACCAAATTCAGAATATATATAATATATATATATCACCAAATTCAGAATATATATAATATATATATATCACCAAATTCAGAATATATATAATATATATATATCACCAAATTCAGAATATATATAATATATATATATCACCAAATTCAGAATATATATAATATATATATATCACCAAATTCAGAATATATATAATATATATATATCACCAAATTCAGAATATATATAATATATATATATCACCAAATTCAGAATATATATAATATATATATATCACCAAATTCAGAATATATATAATATATATATATCACCAAATTCAGAATATATATAATATATATATATCACCAAATTCAGAATATATATAATATATATATATCACCAAATTCAGAATATATATATATATATATATATATATATATATCACCAAATTCAGAATATATATATATATATATATATATTCTGAATTTGGATGTAAATGTTAATTTTTCTAATTTTCTATAAATGAGAAATTGCTGCCTTAATAAACCGAAATTATTTCGCTCGCTAGAGTAGACTCAAGAATACATGGCACAATGGAAAAGGGCGTTGTTTAAATCCAGTGACAGGACCTTAAGAATTGTGAGTTCAATACCTGGTTAAGGCGGTGGATAACTTGGAGAGGGGAATTAACAGGAGATAACTGACATCCATTAGACATGGCACGTGGAACTAGAACAGTCTACCACAGCGAGTGAAATAAAGCATTCAGTTCGACATTCCAACCACCTGAAGAAGGCCGGAGCGTACAACGGCCGAAACGTTGTAATAAATATGGCAACAAAGATGAGGACAATAGCCTGAATAATGTAAATAGTGTAGATTATGTTCATCGAGGGATAAGTTTTTAAACAAATAATCCTCGTCTTCCCATCCCAAAAGGATGACGACGTGCTCTACATTAAGTTCATTCGGGAAGACTGTCTCGTTTGTGTTTCGAACATTTTTAAAACCCATTATATTGTAATAACCTTAACAAAGAACGCAGAAAAAATTATATTCTTCAGAAAAGCGAAAACATGCGATTTTTAATTTCCATAAATTGTGAATTACTTAAATAATTCATATCACAAGTATGAATAGAGGACATTGCTAATTTGAATACAACAATAATGAAATATACTGTCAACAACAGTTGAAAATGCGTCATTTTATTTTAATATTCATGACAATGTATTTAAATATATTCTTATCTCTGCATAAAATCTAACATCACTTTCACTTCTCATCACTTAATCTATAATTTACGAGCCGATAATATTTTCTACACTGTCTAAAAAACGGTGTCTATTTCTATACATTTTTAAAATTCTACGTCATATGTCGATAGTTCACGGTTTTGAGTAAGATGTAAATTTCATTGCATCAGTGAATAATGGCTTAGTAATATGCAATGCGATATCACTGGAAGAGCCATAAATGTGTCGTATTAAAAAGAAAAAGAAAAAATTACTTCTTGCAAAATTAAGTGTTCCCAGTTTCATGCGTATATTACATGATTTTCCTGAAAAAGTACAATATGTCAGAAAGGGAATAATCTCATGCCATATATATATATATATATATATATATATATATATATATGTGTGTGTGTGTGTGTGTGTGTGTGATTCAGAGGGTGAATGTGTAAAAAATTCCAGAAAAAAACTAAAATATATCTATAAAAAAGGATATGTATAAAGGCAAGAAGGAAAATTTAGCCTAGTTTCGTATTTTATAAACACGTGCATACATGTTAGTGTGTGTGTGTGTATGTATATATATATATATATATATATATGTGTGTGTGTGCGTGTTTCAGAGGGTGAATGTATGTATGTATATATATATATATATATATATATATATATATATATATATATGTGTGTGTGTTTCTGAGGGTGAATGTGTAAAAAATTCCAGAAAAAAAAAATATCTATAAAAAAGGATATGTATAAAGGCAAAAGGGTAATTTAGCTTAGTTTCTTCTTTTATAAACATATGTGCATACATGTTCGTGTATATATATATATATATACACACACACACATAGAAACACACAAACATATATGTGCGAGTGTGTATAAAAGAAAAATACATACATATATATATATATATATATATATATATATATATATATGTGTGTGTGTGTGTGTGTGTGCATGCATGCATGCATGTGTTTAAACACAGACATATACATGTGTATAAAAACATGCATATATATAAGTACGTTTGTATATACACACGCATACATATATATATATATATATATATATATATATATATATATATATATACACGTGTACGTTTTTAAAACACTCACATACATAGACACAATTGTGTCTATGTAAACACTAATATATTAATAATGAATTTAACTACATAATTACCAGATTGCTCAAATTAAAGAAAAATTCATAAAAACATGCAATGATACTAAAATCTATAATGTAAAAATCACCATTACACTATCCTACAAAAAAGATCTACCGAGCAAACAAAACTGGGTCTATAAATTCTGAGAAACTTGTTACATTTACTAAAAGAATAAATAAATAAATTTTTTTAAAAAAATCATCACCGACGGCTGAAGGAAAAAAAAACATTGTCATGTATGAATTCGTTGCCCAATTTGCTGAAGATCTCAATGATATTAATTATAGTAATAATTCGAACCTTTTTGATTACATTATCGCGT
Source organism: Acanthosepion esculentum (assembly GCA_964036315.1). NCBI lineage: Eukaryota > Metazoa > Mollusca > Cephalopoda > Sepiida > Sepiidae > Acanthosepion > Acanthosepion esculentum. The sequence continues at coordinate 32,580,883 of OZ038495.1, read as the reverse complement.
CGATGTTTAACCTATTACCCACATAAACAGTCAAACTCTCGACAGAATCTACTTCACCCCAGCGTTATCTCAAGGACTTTTGTCAAAATCTGGTATAGGCATTCGCGATACAAGCTCTCCTGCAATTAAACCATTTACCCAATCATCAAGACATTATTTCTCAAGATCCAAGTATGTCATTTGGAACTGACAGCGTTTTGAAGCTCATGAGATCAATACATCACATGTAACAATATATCCGATGTTAACTAAGGCTCTCTTCGAATTTGTTTGTACTAATTAGCCAAAGAACATACTTAAATCTTTAAAGAATATCTATGTATATTACACAACTGTGTGCAGGTACATCTTCAAATATTTCGATGTCCAAATTCTGGCACCTGATTTTTCCTCTGACTTAACCATGGCGGGTGGGTGGAGACTGGCTCGTAACATTCAAAACCTCGAAAACCAAAACTAATAACGTTCCGCCGCCATCTTGCAAACACTGATGTATTGTAGTTCTCTCAACGAGACTCCTTTCTTTGAACGCCGATTCTACGTACATTGGGAGAAATTATCCTCATTTCTTTTGTATTCGATTAGAAAGAATGGAAGTTTAATACATGCAGTTTCGTTCCAAGAACCGCTACTTTGTGGAAGAGATTCCAGATAGAATGTTTGCTCAATCACAACAATCTAAACTTGTTCACGTCTAGGATTAACCGTTACCTCTTCTACATAACCTCATAATCTGCCCTTATTACCTCCACTTCTTACACCCATACGTCATACAGTAGCCCTCTACCTAGAGTGACTTTTGAGCCTCGTTTTAGGCGAAGTTTAATAATAAAATATGACAAGGCAAAGAAAAATATTCGTATATTTATACCGAAGTTTTAAAAATGTTTTTCGTTAAAATATTTTATATTTTAGAGTGCGGTAAAACAATTTCAAATGCATATTTTTCGTTATTCTTCGAATAGAGTGAGACAATATATAAGAATATATTTTTATTTCTCGGTATGATTTAATTTCCGGCCTTTTTGTGCCCTCCGCTCTTCTGCGCTTTCGGCCTTTTTGCGCCCTCCGCTCTTCTGCGCTTTCGGCCTTTTTGCGCCCCCCCCGCTCTTCTGCGCTTTCGGCCTTTTTGCGCCCCCCCGCTCTTCTGCGCTTTCGGCCTTTTTGCGCACTCCGGTCGTCTTTAGTTTTGCGCTCATGTATGTAACACTTACAATATTTAGAAATGAACCACAATACAGACGACATCACTACAAAGATGATACACCTCGCAGTATATGAAAAGGTTACTTTTCATAGAGGCACTTCGCAAAAAAATTAGGAAGTGCCGGTCTAACTACTACCTACACATCGTCTTGAGTCTATGGGATGCCGGCGATAATAAATATAGAAATATGACTAAATTAGATAAATTTGATGGAAAAAAGGATATATAAGTATTATATTATAAAATCGGTACGCAGATGTCTACATTTTAACCATGACATCCAGTGTTATAAAAAAAAAGTAAGAACTCTGTTAGAGAAAGTAAAACAGCATACTCTGCTATTTTGAAACGCAAAATCATCACACAAGTCAAGCCGGGAGATTAGATTCAGTCATCGTAAACAAGAAGAAAACTTTTGGATAGACGATGTCACTTTTCCAGTTGACCACATAATCAAGTTGAAAGAAAATCAAAAGCTGGAAAAAATATCTCGACAGTGCGAGAGAGCTAAAAAAAATAATTGCGAAACTTGAGTGACAGTTGTATAGGTTCTTAGTAATGTCGGGAAAAAATAGTTGAGGAAATGCAAATCCGAGAAAAAACTCGAAGCAATACAGAAGACTGCATTCAGAAAAATGAATGCATCTTTGGAGTAGTGAGGAAATATTTTCTTGCTTGGTCTTGAATTAAAATCAATTATCACAGTTAAGCGCACAAATTGCAACGACTCTTGTCGTTTTCGCTTCGGTACAGATATTCTTACAAAAACGTTATTGGTTAAGTACCTCGACTAAATGTTCGATACCGTAGGTTTAAAATTGATTTTTAGACACGAAAAAGCATTATTGAAGCTTTCTTTTTATCTTTAATTGAAAGCTATATCGTGAAATTTCCTATTCCCAGTATGCAAATTACTCTGGTGTATTTCAAATAGAAATTAAATTGATTTGAATATTTTTGTTAGCTTTCCGATAATCTATAAATATCAGCTATTTTGATAGATTTCTAAACAGAAGCTACTTCTCGGTTTTACAAATCTTTCAAAAATAAAGTATATATTTGTAACACGTTATTTGAGTGAAATAGCAAATTTCAAGTTAAATTAATCTGATTTGAAACAAATATTACTTATGCCACAAAGCGTAATATAAAAACGTTTCTTAACCATGGGGTTTTGTTTTTCTGACGTGTTGATTGATTGATTGGCAGCCGAATGTGTTGAAAACTTAAGTACCGTTGACCAGACATTTACATAAATTTACGAAAACTAATGAACGTTTTGTTCTCGTTTTTAACTAAATAGAATTTTTTTTAATAATTAACATAATATATTCAGCAATTATCTAATATTTTATTGAATTTTAGTTACTTATATATTTATTTATAGCCTTAGTTTTTTTTTATCAATTTTACTCTCACAAGAAAGAAACTTAAAGTAAACAAGAAAAATTAACTACTTAAAAAACGTTATTCTAAAATAGGAGTTAATGTAAAAAAAATTGGGAAAGAAATTTCAAAATTACACGCAAATTAAAATATAAGAACTTCAAATACAAATTGAATAAAACAATTCAATTTATGCTAAAGTAAAAATGATTATTTTTTAGTTTAGTAGAATTATATTGGTTTACGTGGCTAAGTTACTTAATTGAAGTATCACCCATAGTAAAATAAACACATAAAAATATTTAATGAAATAGGAATTTTTAAAAAAAGTAAAAATTACTTTAAATTTTAAAAGTTTAATATCTTGGTCTGATTTTCAAAGCATTTTGAGATGTAAACACGATGAAATACAGAGGTGAATACTGAAAGAATTACAGACCGACAGATTTTTTAGAGCGGACAACTCTTAACACACGTGCCGAACTTCCATACTTACAAAAATGGGAATGTATCTACGCTTTCATATATATATATATATATTTAAAATATTAAGGGTAAACTACTTTTATTAAGCTTTTCTATATTTGATTCGTAAATATGGTTTTCACTTAATAGCAATATCACCCATCCGGATTGAATTAATGAAGAATTTTAAACGATTTGAAATATCCTAATTGAAACTTTAAAAAAATTAAATAACTTTTTAAAAATTCATTATTCATCGAATTTTTTTTCTTAAGATAATAGTATCTTTAATAAATCTTATTTATAAAAGCAATTGAATGCTTTTTCTAATTAAATCATGTCATAGTTGTATTGCATTTTTTATCTTAAGGTTTAGAGCAGATTTGACTGGTTGAACTGTTTTACATTCTCCAAGAAGACTTGCTTTTAACTAATAAAACACATTTTGGCATTGAAATTTAATTTTCTTTCAAAATTTCATGAAATTAAGTAAGTAGGGGGTATCCTATCTAAATAAATATGTATTTTACCAAATCATTTTAAAAAACTTCATTGAATAAGTCATGAATATTTCATTAAAATCCGACAAATAATTGATTTTTGCAAGAATTTCTAAATTAATGCATTTTTCACATGAAAAAGGCCCCCCAAAAAAACATTAATAGTAGATATTACATCGACTGTAAAAAAAAAAAAAACAGAAAATATTTTTCTGTTTTTTTTAAGCAAAATTTCGAATGTGCTAGGAAGGATTAAAAAATTTAATAAAATAATAAAAATTCGTGCTTTCCTCTTAATAATAGCATAAACATTTAAACGATATAAAAGCTTGGGTAAACAAGATGTCCAGCTGGCAGATAATTTAATAATAATAATCGTGCTTGTCCCACCCTTCGTTAATTCTTACGAAGGTTATGGCCTGCCAATACCTCCTAAATAATGCACTATTCTGTGTGGAACGACAAAAGACATATCAGAGTCGCTACTTGTGAAAAGAAAAAGTATTTAACGTCTCCGAAGACATCGCCAATAATGGCCAATTCCGTTTTGATCGCACGAGATGAAAATACATATCAAAAAGGCTCCTTGGTTTCAGTGAGTAAATGAAAGAAAGGGAAAATAGAAGTGTTTAACATCTGTTTCAGTGAAACGGAATAAGTCTTTATTTTCAAATCTTTTCAATTGTACCCCCTTACTTCTTGAAATAACAACCAGCATTCGGATTTATGATTGTTAACGCAATATTAAGGTGAAGTTGTTAAGCTCTAATATTTATCGAATATTTTATTGTTGTAGAACTCACCATTAGCTTATTTTCTGGAAAGCGTCTTGACAGAGGACGGTAAGTGCGACACTGAGATCCGTAGACGTATTAGTATGGCCAAGAACACATTCCAAAAGCTGGGCAGAGTATTGTGAGACAGGAGAATTTCTTTGGTAAAAAAGATAAGTATACTGAGCTGTTACGTGACATATGTCCTCCTTTACGGCAGCGGATTTTGGACGATTTCCTCAAAGATGAAGAAGATACTCGAGGCGACAAAATGTGTTTCTACAGAAGGATGCTAAGGATATCATGGACCGAGCGTGTGAACAACAATGAGATCTTAGAGAGGCAGGAAGAGGCAGCTGAAACTTATGGGACACATAATGAGGAAAGAGAGCATTGAGAATCTGATACTCACGGGTCGAATAGAGGGAAAAAGAGACAAAGGAAAACAACGCGTGACATTCCTGGCGGGGTTGAGCAGGTGGATGACAGAACGTGGTCTGGGGGAGATAGTAGAGGGAAGGAACTAATTGAGAGCTACAAGTGATAGGGGAAGGTGGAGAGCCATGAACGTCGGACTTATGCAAGTGGATGACAGAACGTGGTCTGGTGGAGGAAGCAGGGAGAAGGAACATGTTGAGAGCTTCAAGGGATAGAAGGAGGTTGATATCCATGACCGCCTACGTCCCGAAAGGACACGGTACATAAAAAGAAAGAACTGAAGAATTATGATTCATTAAAAACCCAAAATTGGAAAATTTCCACGGGTTAAAATAGTATATGTTAATTCAATAATTTAAAAATGGCTTGTCGTGGTATGAGAAACTCGAACTTAACAAACTGGTTGCTATAAAAACCACAGAGATTTAGGAAGCATTGGTCCTGTACTCTCCAGGCGTGTCTACAGGTTTGACATTGAAACTTACATTAATGCGTTAATATCCTTGCACGCGGCTAAAAGCAAAATCATATCTACTCCATCAATCTATACTCTTTTCCCTAGGCTACAAAATCGGACATGTTTATCATAAGTTAGGGAAAGATGACCTGTCCAATCGCCGGTTAGACTGTGTCAAGGGATCGAAAGATGCATCAGAAAGAAAGCGAAGGACTGCAAAAAAATTACAGGATCTTTCCCAGGTCTAAACAAAATCGGAGGAAAATAAAATTAACTTTGGCTCACTTGGAGCAAGGCTTAAAATAATAGAATGAAGATAGGATATTTTAGGTAAAAGTAGAAAAGATGAGCTGGCTGGGTGTTGGTAGAGTAATGGAGATTTTATAATAAATCTAATGATAACAACAGGTGAGAATATCAAAATGTAGATAAATAAAAGGGAGACACGGTGGAATAATGGGTAGCGGCTCGAATTGAGGAATCAGAGAGCCGAGTTCGAATTCCAGTTACATTCATTTACATGCTGATGCCCTTGGAATCCTCCTCTTCTTCTGGATAAATAGCAAGACAGACCGGGTTCTATAGTCTTGGATGGCAACTGATCTACCGCAGAAAGATATGGCAACCTACTGCGGGAAAATTCTGACTCGTCAGTCATGTACTGAATGATACATGATCACCTAAGCGTGTATCACGCATGGCACATAACTGACCGATATAAATAAGAGAAACAGTACTTTTAACCCGTGGAAATTTTGCAGTTTTTCTATTTTAATTTATTTTAATGACTCATAAGTCTTCATGTAATATACGCCACATCCTTTTAGGATGTAGGTGACCATGGTTTCCTGTTGATTCATTTTTCTTTAGTGCCTGTGAATTGCCATGTATTTATGGGAAAGACTGTACAGTGACCTCCCTTACTATTTCATTGACTTGAAAGGACGAGTTTTCCGTTAGACTGGATACCACACACGGCTAGAGAGCTTCCAAAGATAGTGGATAAGAAGACGTGGATTAATGTGTTTCGCTGAGGCATTTTCGCGAAAGTAAAGGCAGCAGCTAGGCTGGAATATGAACTCGGCTCGCCGTTGTTTTATTCTCTTTGCGCGCCGATAACCGCTAAGCTACATGTACATCCAAATAATTAAAAAAAAAATAGTTGCATTTCTAAGAATAAGGATGAAGGAAAGGCTCAGATAAGAATACTAAGGACAATGTAGTTGTATTGAGAACATTTTTTCTAACCTCTTAATCTTCAGAAACAACTCCGTAAGAAGTGAGACAACATAAATAATAGAAAATAAAGATTCTGAGTTCGCCTACATTGTTATTATTATTCTTATTATAATTATTATTGTTATTATTATTATTATTATTATTGTTATTATTATTATAATTGTTATTATTATTCTTATAATTATTATTGTTATTGTTATTATTCTTAGTTATTATAATTGTTATTATTCTTATAATTGTTATTATTATAATTATAATTGTTATTGTTATTATAATTGTTATTGTTATTATAATTGTTATTATTGTTATTATAATTGTTATTATTGTTATTATAATTGTTATTGTTATTATAATTGTTATTATTCTTATAAGTTTGTTATTATAATTGTTATTATTCTTATAAGTTTGTTATTATAATTGTTATTATTCTTATAAGTTTGTTATTATAATTGTTATTATTCTTATAAGTTTGTTATTATAATTGTTATTATTCTTATAAGTTTGTTATTATAATTGTTATTATTCTTATAAGTTTATTATAATTGTTATTATTCTTATAAGTTTGTTATTATAATTGTTATTATTCTTATAAGTTTATTATAATTGTTATTATTCTTATAAGTTTGTTATTATAATTGTTATTATTCTTATAAGTTTGTTATTATAATTGTTATTATTCTTCTTATAAGTTTGTTATTATAATTGTTATTATTCTTCTTATAAGTTTGTTATTATAATTGTTATTATTCTTATAAGTTTGTTATTATAATTGTTATTATTCTTATAAGTTTGTTATTATAATTGTTATTATTATTCTTATAAGTTTGTTATTATAATTGTTATTATTCTTATAAGTTTGTTATTATAATTGTTATTATTATTCTTATAAGTTTGTTATTATAATTGTTATTATTATTCTTATAAGTTTGTTATTATAATTGTTATTATTCTTATAAGTTTGTTATTATAATTGTTATTATTATTCTTATAAGTTTGTTATTATAATTGTTATTATTATTCTTATAAGTTTGTTATTATAATTGTTATTATTATTCTTATAAGTTTGTTATTATAATTGTTATTATTATTCTTATAAGTTTGTTATTATAATTGTTATTATTCTTATAAGTTTGTTATTATAATTGTTATTATTCTTATAAGTTTGTTATTATTATAATTGTTATTATTCTTATAAGTTTGTTATTATTATAATTGTTATTATTCTTATAAGTTTGTTATTATTATAATTGTTATTATTCTTATAAGTTTGTTATTATTATAATTGTTATTATTCTTATAAGTTTGTTATTATTATAATTGTTATTATTATAATTGTTATTATTCTTATAAGTTTGTTATTATTATAATTGTTATTATTCTTATAAGTTTGTTATTATTATAATTGTTATTATTCTTATAAGTTTGTTATTATTATAATTGTTATTATTCTTATAAGTTTGTTATTATTATAATTGTTATTATTCTTATAAGTTTGTTATTATTATAATTGTTATTATTCTTATAAGTTTGTTATTATTATAATTGTTATTATTCTTATAAGTTTGTTATTATTATAATTGTTATTATTCTTATAAGTTTGTTATTATTATAATTGTTATTATTCTTATAAGTTTGTTATTATTATAATTGTTATTATTCTTATAAGTTTGTTATTATTATAATTGTTATTATTCTTATAAGTTTGTTATTATTATAATTGTTATTATTCTTATAAGTTTGTTATTATTATAATTGTTATTATTCTTATAAGTTTGTTATTATTATAATTGTTATTATTCTTATAAGTTTGTTATTATTATAATTGTTATTATTCTTATAAGTTTGTTATTATAATTGTTATTCTTATAAGTTTGTTATTATTATAATTGTTATTATTCTTATAAGTTTGTTATTATTATAATTGTTATTATTATTCTTATAAGTTTGTTATTATTATAATTGTTATTATTATTCTTATAAGTTTGTTATTATTATAATTGTTATTATTATTCTTATAAGTTTGTTATTATTATAATTGTTATTATTCTTATAAGTTTGTTATTATTATAATTGTTATTATTATTCTTATAAGTTTGTTATTATTATAATTGTTATTATTATTCTTATAAGTTTGTTATTATAATTGTTATTATTATTCTTATAAGTTTGTTATTATTATAAGTGTTATTATTATTCTTATAAGTTTGTTATTATTATAAGTGTTATTATTATTCTTATAAGTTTGTTATTATTATAAGTGTTATTATTATTCTTATAAGTTTGTTATTATTATAAGTGTTATTATTATTCTTATAAGTTTGTTATTATTATAAGTGTTATTATTATTCTTATAAGTTTGTTATTATTATAAGTGTTATTATTCTTATAAGTTTGTTATTATTATAATTGTTATTATTATTCTTATAATTTTGTTATTATTATAATTGTTATTATTATTCTTATAATTTTGTTATTATTATAATTGTTATTATTATTCTTATAAGTTTGTTATTATTATAATTATTGTTATTATTATAATTATTATTTTCTTTGATATCTAGCGTTTAGACATTTCTTTCCGGGTCCCGCCAAGGGACCTAAGGTTAGAAATGGTATCATGACACTTTTCACTGAAAAAAAAAAATTGCATAGATAAAGCCCTTCGTAAAGTGTGGGCTGCACTTGTCAGAATAACTTTTTGTATCTCTTTGAGGCAAGGACTTCCAGGGATCCTTTTAATTAGTCTAGTGGAATCTTTTCCATCCAATCCTAAGGCTCCAACTACAACAGGGATTGTTGATGTTCCCATGTGCCACGTTTTTGAGATTTCTATTTCAAGGTCCTTGTATTTTGACAGCTTTTCGAATATCTTCAAATATACATTGCAGTCTGCAGGGACTGCCATATCAATAAGGAGGCACTTATTTTGTTTGTGGTCTTTAATAACAATGTCTGGGCGGTTGGCTTTGATTGTTCTGTCAGTGTGTATTGTGTAGTCCCATAGAATTGTAACAGGTCCTATCTCCGTAACCGGGTCTGGGTGGTGTTCGTACCAGTTTCCTTCCCGTAGAAGTTGCAAATTTTCCAGTGCAGATATTGACCCACTCTGTCATGCCGGTTTTTATATTCACTGGGTGCCAATAACGTGCAACCTGATATAAGATGATCAATGGTTTCTGGATATTTATCACAGAATCTGCATTTTGGGCTAACAGAGTATTTTAGTATATGTGCTTGATAATTCCTAGTTAACCAGCATTGGTCCTGTGCAGCAAGGATAAAACCTTCAGTTTCAACTTTCAACCCTGCACTATGTAGCCACTGATGGATACGGTTTTTGTCTACGTCAGCTTGTTTGGTACGGGCAGAGTATTGGCCATGAAGCGGTTTATCTTGCCATTGTTTCTGTATATTATCGGTTGCATCTGTCTTTGCTTTCTTTTGTAAGTATTTTGTAGCTTCAGCCGGTTTACCGTGTTGTACTTGTATTTCAGCGCCCATTTGAAACTCCATTTTGAATTTGTTGGCTTTCTTTATTACGGAGTAAAGACGCTTACTACTTTCATGTTCCTTGACACATATCATCATCTAGTCTTCTGTAGTTTCCAGGTATCTTTGGAGGACAATTGTTGTAGTTTTATAGGATAGTTCTATTTGAACTAATCCCCTGCCTCCTTCGGATCTGGGCACATACAGGCGATCAACATCAGCTTTGGTATGATGCATGCGGTAGCAAGTGAGGAGCTTTCTCGTTTTGGCGTCCATTCGCTTAATTTCAGCTGTGGTCCAGTTAAAGATATTAAAGCTGTAATGCACCACGGGGACAGCCAAGATGTTTATGGCTGATATTCTGTTTTTTGAGATTAGCTCGGTATTTAGTATCAGGCGTACACGCCTGTAGTACTACTTTATTACCTTCTCCTTCATTTGGGGGTGTTGTATGCCATCTCCATCGCTAATTCCTAGGTACTTGTAAGCTTCATCATGCTCCAGTTCCCTAATCTTTGTGACAAAATCTATTAAGGGTGCTTCTGTAATTCTACCTTTCTTGAGTGTAACTTTAGCACATTTATCTAATGCGAAGTTCATACCTATGTCGTCACTGAAGTATTTTAAAATAATGAGGAGGCCGTTCAACTCATTGTCGTCTTTGGCAAAGAGTTTGAGATCATCCATGTATAGTAGGTGATTGAATATTTTGTTATTTATTTTGTAACCATAGCTACTGTTGTTCATGCGTAAGGGGGATTAAGGACACACAAAACAGAAGGGGTGACACGTCGGATATTTAGTTGGTTGGATATGGCAGTGCCTGTTGTGTGACTAAGGTATTGTTGATATTGTTATTTTTATTATTGTTCTTATTATTGTTGTTGTTATTATTGTTATTGTTTTGTTGTTATTATTGTTATTGTTGTTATTTGTTATTATTGTTGTTATTTGTTATTATTGTTGTTATTGTTGTTGTTGTTATTGTTGTTATTGGTATTGTCGTTGTTGTTGTCATTGTTGTTGATGATGATGACTACAAATACTAATACTTATAATAATAATGACGATGATGTTTAACAGTATTTCGCCATTGCCAATGAGGATTAACTGATGCGTGGTTAACATCCCTGTGCTGTAAGTGGAAGTATAACTCTCCTTTTAGATGTGAGAAGTTGCTCAGCCCTGGCGATCCCAACCTTGTGGCAGAGCATTCCTTGTCGCACGAAAGACGTAGGATATGTGTAATACCGATGCCAGCGTGACAGATCACAGGGCCGGGCAAAAATTTATTTTTCTCGTTGGCCTATATGCATAAGTATATATTTGGTACTCTACACGACCTTGTGTCACATCCAGCCCTGTAGGGGATGCCGGGTAAATATACTAGTAGTAGTCGTCATTCTGGTATTTCCTTATCGCCCAATACATGGTTTGAGAGCTACTCAGATTAAAAATTTCAGTGAAAATGGTAATGATGAGCGAGGTGTGTGATATGAACGGATGAGAAGTTGTTACGAAATGAACGTTATGAGGATTGGGAGGATACATAACAATTGATACTAGAAATGAAAACGTTAACATTAAAATGTTCAGGAAGACATACATTCAAGCTTATTTCACAAAGTAGCAATACGTAGCTAGATTTGTGAGAAAAGAACTTTTGCATTTGGAAACGGAGGAAATAAAGAGTATCGTGTATCCTACCGGTAAAGGGTGGAACTAAAGAGTGATCCGTCCTGGGTAGGACGATAAACTACGTCCGACAGCAAGGCCTCTGATCAGGAGGTGTTCAGGAGAGGCGTGGAACCACCTATTAATTGGTGGTGTTCCCAGGTCTAGCCAGACCCGGGGTGTTAGCACCTTTTAGGGTCCCAGCTATGGGCAAATAGTTAACCCCTAAACTAGGGTCAAAATATTATGAAAGTGTAAAATAGCTTTTAATACCAGAAATACTTTTTGTAAATAACTATTAATAGCGATACATTTTTAACAAAAAATATTGCCAGCAATGGATTTGTTTTTATGAAAAAAATATTACCAGGTATACATTTTTGGACAAACTATATTACCAGCAATACATTTTTGGAATAAAATATTGCCAGCAATATTTTTTGGAAAAATAAAGATTATCAGCAATACCTTTTTGTAATATATATATATATATATATATATATATATATATATATATTACCAGCAGTACATTTTTGGGGAAAAATTACCAGCAATAATTTTTGGGAAAATATTACCAGCAATACTCTTTGGAAAAAAAAATTAATGTAATGCTTTTTTGGGGGAAAAATATTACCACCAATAAAACTTTTGTCATTAAATAACCCATTGAGGTTGATATGCCGTAAAAGAAAAACAAAACTAAAGAGTAAACATTTACCATGGAAATAGCGATAGATTTGCGTAAGGCTTGAAATGTTGCGTCTATGGGGAAAAGGCTGCAGATTGTAGAATAAGAAATCACTCCCACAAGAAGACATAAACGATTTTAATTTTATCAATGCCGTGAAATGAGGAATGGTGCCAAACCCTCATTTACAGCCTTTTCATTTCCTGTACTTATTACCAGGAATTTATGTTAATGAAAACCGGTAAATATATTTTTATCATCACACATATTTTTTATGTATCTGTAATATTCTGGTATTTATAAAACTTGTCCATATGCTTGCTTAAAATTCCAATAGCGTATTTGTTTCATATTCTTAATAACACTGTTTAGCTCATTTTTAGTGATGTCAGTGATAAAATCACAAACCAAATTCCTTGTTCCCTTGTACATCATCTGGAAGATCACACGGCAAGATACCACCAGGAAAGAAAAGATAAGACTTATTCTGTCCGTATCGAACTTTGTGTTATCTGAGTCTTTTGTCCTTACAGAGATTCTCCAGAGAGATGAAACTGCAATCTCTGACCAAAATTAGCAATTCTTACTTTTATATATATATATATATATATATATATATATATATATATATATATATATAATGCTGAAAACGACAATAAACATGTGTAGATCAAAGCAAAAAAGAAAAGAAAATTATGTTGGTCGTATTTATCGTACATCTCTTTTTTTAAAAGCACTTTTCAGATTCAGAAGAGGGCGATAAAAGGAGACAAAACGTAACCTTGTATGATGGCTGCACATTTCCAACATCAAAACATAAAAAAAATCTACATTTTTTTTTTCCTTTTTCATTTTCTTAAAACGATATAAAGTTTAGTTTTCTTCCGCACCGTTTAACCTTCCCGCAGTAACAAAGAGAAAAACTGATAGAAACTTTAAACAGGTGAGTTTTGTAGACTATTCAATCATTCGGAAATGTCGAATAGAGAAGCCAACATTCTCAAATACATCCATTTATTATATATATATATATATATATATATGTGTGTGTGTATGTATATATATATATATATATTTCGCTTACTTTTTTGTTTTATGACTCGTTGCCAATGTTTCAGTATTTTTTACATCATTCCATGTTTTTGGCAAAACATCTGCTTCCTCATTTATTCTTTCAACAGAATAGCTTGGTCTACAGAACTTTTTTAAAATTGAAATCGCAGTAACTTGGAATAATGAGTTAAAGTTATCGTACTTAATAAATTGAGAATTTTTTTCTAAGGATATTAGCGGTGCTCATGAGTACAAGCTCCTTTTTTTTATCTCCCTTGGAATTTTTTAATGCATATAGAATTATTATTCTTTAAAAGATCTCTGCTACTGCTATTCGTAGTGGAATATTGACTGTATTTAAATGCTACATTCTTCCAATTTTTATTCTCAAGTTATTATATATCGACATTTTGTCAAATTCTTTTGCTAAGGTATTCTTATAAGCCAGTATAGACATGTCAATGAGATATACTTGTGTTAAATCTTCTTATTCTCCATCTTCTTCTTCTTATTATTATTATTATATTATACTATCTGGTCAATTGAGTTGTTTAGTGCGTTTGATATGTATGGCAAACGTCCAGAAGACAGTAGCATTTTCACATTCTAACATTGGTACTCTTCCTTTGTGATATATTGATATATAAAATATTATAGGTTATATAAGTGTAGGTAGTGAAATGGATAACGGCTCTGAATGTGGAATCAGCGAGTCTAGTTCGAATTCCCGTCGGATTCATAACATTCAATTACGCGCAAATGGCCTTAGGAAAATTATGAATCAATCTATTTTTCCCAAGCTATGTTTTAAATATTAAGATTTTTGTATGAAATAATTGCTATTGTGGGAAAATTGTTAATGCAATATTCCCTAATATTCAGTCGCTGAAAATAATTATTCTTACAATTGTTTCGGTTTATATAAGCCACAAAGGGTTGATAAGCCGTAAAAAATCAAATCAAGTTGTGTTCATATAATTTTTCAACATAGCGAAGATTATGTTTAACTTATATTCCCCATGCATATACATATATATATATATTCATACCGGTTTATCTAGGAGATGGCCAATAAGTTTAAATTGTCATTTGTAAAGAAGCGACATTTCGAATCTAAGCCCTTAATTAAAATGTGTCTCTGATCGGGTCTTGTTGGTAGGTTTTGATCTTGAGCAGTTAGAATCAATCCTTCTTTTACGACTTTAGC
>OZ038495.1:32518807-32561307 GCA_964036315.1 Acanthosepion esculentum | reverse complement strand
AATTGTTCGGATGAGCTCTTCGCTATGTTACCTAGACTTTATGAATCTCAGCGCAGTACTAGGTTGGCATCAAGGACTAATAAATTTACAGTTGAATTGGCTAGATATAACAGTAAGTTCTATGCTAACAATTTCTTTCCTCGACTTTCTCGCTTGGGTAACTCCCTTCCGGCCCCATAACTTTAACCTGCAAAAATTTGCATGAAATACTATCTACTGTCCATCTGATTCATCTTTTCACTTTGCACTCATGTTTCTCTTCCTAATACTTCTACAATTAAAACCCGTGTCTTAGTTATTTACTGCCTTGTATTGGGTGGTACCATTTTCTTATAAAAAATAGTGTAATTCATCTCTTTTTCCCACCATGTATGGTAGGATTTATATACGAGAAAATCATTGTTATTCTTTAACTATTGTGAATCCAATATTTTTATAAATATATTCTTATAATCCAAAAATGAGTTTCGGCTTTAAATAACCAACAAAATGTTGATAAACCTTAAAACACAATCAGTCAAATTATTTTTCAAAAAGTTTAGCGGTATAGGATAAGTAAAAAGAATCAAATTATATAGAACCTGATAAATTAACATGAACATTTAATATTGATGTAATGGAATAACCTATCACCCGCACGAATAACTAGGTATAAGTTTCTGTAAGTCAAAGATCTACAGAGACGAGCCGAAATATTTTTCGGCTATACAGTCGAACACACTGCCTTCGGGCAGAGAGGAACACGGACGAGGCTCTTCCAAAGGGCAGAGCCTCGTTCGGGGAGGTAGACTGACCCTGGACCCTTTTATACCGGTTCGAAAGGGAATATTTTTGGCCGAACCTACAGGCTCGGAAGACCCACGTAAAACTCGGCCTTGTGCCACATCTACCCTTGTGTGTGTGCGTGGTGGTGGGGGGTAGTAGATATTGACTAGCCGGTCAAACTCTCTGCCTCTGAGCAGAGGAGAACCCGGACGAAGCTCAGCAGAAGGGCAGTCTCGTTCGGGGAGGTTGACCAACCCGATCCAGTTATGCGGTTTCTACGGGC
Source organism: Acanthosepion esculentum (assembly GCA_964036315.1). Classification (NCBI taxonomy): domain Eukaryota; kingdom Metazoa; phylum Mollusca; class Cephalopoda; order Sepiida; family Sepiidae; genus Acanthosepion; species Acanthosepion esculentum. The sequence continues at coordinate 32,560,259 of OZ038495.1, read as the reverse complement.
ATTTTTTGGCCGAGCCTACGCCCCCGTACACCCACGATAAACCCGGCCTTGTGCCACATTCAACCTTCGTGGGGGTGTGGCTAAATATTCTAGCCGAAATCTTTTTTCGGTTTGCTGGTCGAACACTCTGCCTCTGAGCAGCGAGGAACCCGGACAAGTCTCTGCCGAAGGGCAGAATATCGTTAGGGGAGGTTGACCAACCCGATACCGTTTATGCGGGCTCTACGGGGATTTTTGGCCGAGACTACGGGCACAGATAACCCACGTTAAAATCGGCCTTGTCCCACAACTTTCCTCGTGGGGGGTGGGGGCTAGTAAATACTGACTAGCTGAAATCTTTTCAGCTATACTGTTGAAATCTCTGCCATCGGGCAGAGAGGAACACAGACGTTGCTATGCTGAAGGCAGAGTCTCGTCTGGGGTTGTAGACCGACCCGACCCCGTTTTTGTACGGGGAAATTTTGCCCGAGCAGTCGAAAATATACTTTCTGAAGTATTTTCCGCTATACGGTCGATCTATCTGCATTCGGGCAGAGAGGAACCCGGACGAGGCTATGCCGAATGGCAGAGTCTCGTTCGGGGATGTGTAGACCGACCCGATTCCGTTTATGTGGGTTCTACGGAGGGCTCGCATGTCCCACGTTAAACTCGGCCTTGTGCTACATCTACCCTCGTTGGACGAGTAACTACCCACTAGCTGGGATCTCTTCCAGCTGTGCTGGTCAAACTCCCTGCCTCCTGGCAGAGAGGTTCCCCAGACGAGGCTATGTCGAAAGGCAGAGTCCCGTCTCCGGAAACATCTACACGACTCCGTTTTATACGCGGTGTGGCCGGTGCCACATCCTACCTCGTGGGGAGACTGGTAACTATTACGAGCTGGGATGTGTTGAGTACGACTCAGACTTATGCGAGAACTACCGACCTTCCAATACTAGCAGTCACTACTGAATTGACTTGCGACGACATTGTCCATAACTATTACCTTTATTCTTATTGTACTAGTTTTTACAATAAACCTCTACTTATTTTATCCACCTTGTTTTTCAAGTATATATTCCTATTAGCATGGAATATAACAAATATATTTACAAAAAAATATTATTTCTGGTATGATCTTAGCTGCCTAATGACCATGTCTCCTCCGGGGTGTGTGACTAAAAGACACCGCAGGAGAGTTATCTGTGCACAATTGGAACATTTCATTTAGATGAAGAGGATTTGACGATAAGATGGGCATTGGTACACAAAGTAATTGTTTGTAGTTCTGAAACGCTATGGGCCCAGGAATTTTATTTGATTTCCAGTACCCTTCTTTATCAGAGCCAACAGAGAAAGTTTTATTTTCCACGTGTAAAACGTCTATTTGTAGAACCTTATAATTTGACAGTTTTTGACATTATTATTATTATTGTTGATTTTTGGCGTACCTGCTCTCACGCAATGCTAAATGACTAAAAGATACAGATATTTCCTTTGCAGGCCTTAGTCTTTCAGTACATGGAATATAAGGTCTCGCCACAGCTTCTTATTTTAGCTCTAAGCAATATTCGTCCAATTACTATCACACCCAGGGATTTGTCACCAATTTGAACGTACGTTAAGTAGTTCATTCAATATTTCGTTTTGTCCCTCTTCTGTGAGTGTCAAAGTCTACAGTGTCGCACATTATGACGCCCACCCTGATGAGCCAAATGTGGGCGAGACGGCAAAATATTGTGATTAAAGCGGCGTATAACCGTGCAGGTGGGGACCAGCTACGAATATCTCTAGGTCGGGTAATACGGGTTTCCGATTGAGGGTTATGCCTAAAAATCTAGAAGTGACACCTGAGTCACTGTGCCCGTCTCATCATTCAACCTTACAAAAATCACACTCTCGAAAACATGTTATGATGGTCGCTAAATATTCCCGCTCACAAAACTCTCGCATAAACGATTCGGTTAAGCAAATGACATTACAATCTCGCGCTACTTAACCAATAAAATATATGATAAAAATATATCTTAATCTTAACAACTCCACTCTATTAAGAGCAAAAGCCATCGGGGCATTTATTATTATTAATATTATTCATTTATGTCTGTTATTCAGTATGACAGAAAATACAGCGTGTTCAGTAAGTTAATGTGCACTTTTCTAATCATAATATTTTATATTTCAGATTTCAGCGCAATATGGTTTTAACAACTGAAGAAATTTTATTTTTCGTCGAAGAATATTTCAAGAAGGTGGTAGATTCACAGATTTAGTGTAAAAGAGTTTTGTCCTTAAATTCTCAAGTACACCTATTCCACATTGCAATGGCCTTCGTAACCTTGTTGATAATCTTCAGGAAACATCAGTGGACGATGCCAAAGCCAACGGAGGAGAAACTATTGCCTATTTCTGACAGTATGCAGCAGAGTTAAAAAAAATCATTACAAAAGTTAGCTCCGCACCAAGATATTGGTCTGGGAACTGTTCATAAGGCCGGCAGGCAAAAAATGAAAACTCTTCCCATAAAATGAATGTCGAGCAACTGACTGAAGTGATCAATGAAAATAAAAAGGAGTCTGTGTTGATGTAAACGGGCGTCACTTTCAACATTGTTTATAATTTTCATTCCTATTCTCCTGCTGAATTCTATATTGAAATATGTCTGTTTTAATATATATATATATATATATATATATATATATATATATATATATATATATATATATATATATATATATGTGTGTGCACAGCGACTTTCCAAACACGCTTGTATGAAATGTGTTGAAACATATCCTGATGCTAACAGGGCACATCGGGGTGGTGTTAGCAAGGTTGTCTCTCTAGAACAATTACGAGTGAGTAGTTCGATACTCACTGGGAACTCCATAATTTCGGCCTTGTGCCACGTCTATGCTACGCTTGGAAAATCACTTGGGCACCTCGAGGCGATGTAATGGTTAGCAAGCAAGACGGAGTAGTGAGTTCGATCCTCACTGGGTGCACCATACTTTCGGCCGTGTACCACATGTGAGCTACGCATGGAAAATCACTATCCTGATGCTAACATCTATAGTTTTTATAAGTACTTTACACTAACATTACTCCAATGAGTTGATGATCAGTTCAACACAGTGCAATTTGTTAACCTCATGTAAAAAGATCAACAGAATCGGGAGAAAATTAACTGAAATTCCTTGAAGAGGTAACGAGCATGGAGGGACTGGAAAGCGTAACCCTCAAGGGGGATACTGAGGGTATGTAAGATACGGCAAGGCAGCAAGCCACTTATAGGGATAGGGAGCCTTGGAAAAAGAAAAAAAACTTGCTAAGGGCCAAAAGGAAGAGACAGTTGTGCGGAACAATGATCGCGTATATCCTGAAGTGAATTGGTATTTGGAAAAAGATGAAGAAACAAGGGCTGCGAGGAAACATGTTAATCTCTACTTTTTTTATTGTCGCACCCAGGGATCCAGTTATAATAGGTATATCAGTAGATTTAATCTGAGGCATTTTTTTTTAATTTCAAGATGCCTATAAACACTTTTTGACACTTGAAATAGATATCTGTTGGGTTTCGTATCCTGTGTTTAAAGGCACTATTCAGCGTAATGAAATTGACCACAATTTTAACATCGCGAATATTTTTTTGACTAAAAGCGAAAATAATCCACAAAGCCAAATATGTTTGGAAAGGGCCTTGATCGCTAGTTCAGCCACGGCAAATTTGCTTCCAGGATCTTGAAATGTATCACCATTCTTGGTAGATTTTCTGTTGTCACAATGGGGAATAGTCAGAGACAAAGGTGACGGAAAGAAAAAGAAAAATACATATGAATTTGGCTAGATTGAAAGAATATTCTTTCAAAAACGAAAAAACAAATGTATTTCCAAAATATTATTTCAAAAATTTTTTAACTACCAGCGTCTCTCGTTTCGTACGCATGTGTAAACGTAGAAAGTTCGATGAAATCCTGGAGAGTGAAACGTGTCACAACAACTTTTTTCCAATTTGTGAAATATTTTTCTAAATGTTGATACAAAGTTATGTATCGTTATATCTTATATATGATGGACTTTCCCTTCGATTTCGACGCATGAGGATCGGACAACATCATACAGTTTTTATGTTTGTGTCATATGTGAAATTTCAGTCCCACTAGTGACATGCATACATGTCCACGTATTGCGCACGGCGAGGATCTCGGGATATAACAAGAGGAATATTTGTTAACGCTTTTGTCGTTGCCTTTCATCTCTTAGCCGGTATATACGATTGATTTCGAAACTTCAGTTACCATTCTTACAAATATCTCCAATTATGATATATATATATCATATTTGATGGGATAATATATTTATGAGCATATTAGACGCACCCCAATATTATGGAAGCATATAAACTTAATAGTGTAATCGTTAACGAAGTCTATCAATACATTACGAAGCTTACAATTTTAGCAACAGCAGAAATAATTACTGCATATAAAAGAAAATGTAGCAGTAATCTGAATGGAAATGGGGACACGCACAGAAGTAAAACTAAATCTATATGATTGCAGTAATAAAATGTAAGACAAAACTTTAATTAAATTTGAATTTAAGAATTGATGATAGCGACTCGGATTGAGGAATCAGGGTGCCGAGTTCAAATTCCCGTCGAATCCATTACATTAACTTACGTGCTAATACCCTTGAGAAAGGTAAGAATCCCCTTCTTCTCCCCACAGTTATGGGTCAATAGCAGGACAGACCGGGTTCTATAGCCTTTGATGGCAACTGGTCTACCGCAGAAAGAAATGTCAACCTACTGCCGGAAAACAAATCTGCCACATCAGTCATGTATCGAAATATACTTGATCGCCTACGCGTGTATCTCACATGGCACATAACTGACTGACTAGACAGGCAATGAAACCTCATCAATTTAAAGTTGAGCCGGCTTGATGCAGTCGTAACTTCTATACTAACAGTTTCTTTTCTCTCACATCTCCCTTCATGCTTTCCAGTCAAATTTATTCTGTAAAAATTTAAATCCAATGTCAATCGCTATTTATTGTCTTCCTAATTAATCTGTCTTCCGGTTCATTATTATTGTTTATGTTCCTAATTCTTCCATACCCTGTAATCTCTTGTGCCTTAGTGGCATCTATTTATATGCCTTGCAAAATGTGAAACCGATTAAGATAATTAAAAAATAAAAGTTTTGGAGAAAGCAAGCTATCGCTGTATTTGAACATAATCTATAAATAATCCGTCGTCTTACAAGCAATAATAAAAATAATATCGTTCAGTTAAATAATATTTTCATAGAATCGGGCTAGATAGAGTTAAGCGTCCGAAGTGAAATTATAACCTACGTGAGCAATGGAGATAAAACAATAGGTTACGTGGTGTGTTTTAAATTAACACGTAGGATGCACCGACAATGTATGCAACAACTGCTCAGCAACCTCGATATATTTGAGAAAGATATCAGTATAATCAAGGACCTATACTGGCAGCAAAGAGCATGCGCATAGGAAACGAGTTCAGTGAATATACAAAAACAGAAAGGGGCGTAAGGCAAGGATGCGTCTTCTCACCCGACATGTTTAACCTAGACAGTGAGGCAATTCTGAGAGAATTGGAAACTCTACCGGGATTTAGCATTAGCGGCCACAATCTTAACAAGATAAGATACGCAGATGATACTGTACTGATCGCAGAAACGGAATAGAAATTACAAAATCTCCTACAGAAGGTAGTGAAGGAGAGCGAGAGGAAAAGACTTAGCATAAACTACGGAGTGCATGTTTTTCAGTACGAGGATGAGCCCGAAATGCGATCTGAAGGTCGGGAACACTAGTGTCAAGCAGACGCGGAAGTTTAAATACCTGGGAAGCGTCTTGACAGAGGACGGTAAGTACGACACTGAGATCCGTAGGCGTATTGGGATGGTGAAAGACACATTCCAAAAGTTGGGCATAGTATTGCGAGACAGGAGGATATCTTTGGTAACAAAGAAAAGAATACTGAGCTGTTACTTGACAGCTGTCCTACTTTACAGCAGCGAATATTGGACGATTTCTTCAAAGATGAAGAAGAGACTCGAGGCAACAAAGATGTGGTTCTACAGAAGGATGCTAAAGATAACATGGACCGAGCTTGTGAGCAAGGATGAGATCTTAGAGAGATGGCAAACAAGGAGGGGGATTATACTTAATATCAGGAAGAGTTTGCTGAAGTTTCTGGAACACATACTGAGCAAGGAGAGGTTGCAGAATCTGATACTCACAGGTCGAATAGACGAGAAAAGAGACAAGTGCAAACAACGCGTGATATACCTGGCGGACTTAAGCAAGTAGATTACAGAACGTGGTCTGGGGGAGGTAGCAGAGGGAAGAAACTTGTTGAGAGCTGCAAGAGATAGAGGGAGGTGGAGAGCCATGATCACCTACATCCTGAAAGGACATGGCACAGAAACAGAAAAAGAAAACTTCTGGACCGAAAAAAGTACAGCTATTCCTCGTTTGGTGATGTATCTGTTTGACAAAACCAGTAAGATCGTCTCATAATATCGGCCAAGACGTTATTGTAAGTTCTATGATAACTGTCATTGTGACCGTTTTATCTTTCTTCAAAATTAATTATAAAAAAATGAATAAATAACGTGAACAAAAATATCACTTGTAATGTATGTACAGTAGTCAGACCAAAGTAATGTACGTAATATAGATCTGTATCCGAATTGCGTTAATTATTCTTACACAATTATACTGTATAAATATTTATATTTAGTCAGACCCAACAAAGTTAAGAAAACACATGCCATCATTCCATATAGGTACGATCCGATTGCTAATCTAAATTTTGGTTTATAAAAATTATTAAATATGAAATAGCATTGGTTTAAAACAAACGATTAAACAAATAAGCAGCAACGAAACCAACAAACTACAACAAAACCAAATGCACTCTGTATACCAATAACAAGTAGAAATATGTTGGAAGCCTAGATTTAATAAACTATTGAATATAAAGCTATCCGACACGAATTGGAAGCCCGCAGCTTTGTTTTAAAATTCGCTACCGTGAATCCTAAATGAGATCTAGTTGACACAAAGGTTAAAAAAATCACAGACAAAACGACACAGAATTCACCGAAATCTCCATTCAAGGAATAATCTCTGCCACTCTAGAAACCGACATTGACAGAACGTTTCCAGAGACACTTAAATGCACTAAGTAACCTAGAAAATAAAAGGAAATCAACATTACCAATTCGGAGAAAGGAGGGGGGATTTGTAATATGAATAAGGACATACAATGAAAAATTGAATTCACTACTCAACGATACGGACACATATGAAAAAAAAAACAAATGTACAGAAATTAAGGAAATACTAACGTTTAAAAAAAGATTAGGAATCTAATTAAAATTAAAAACAAATCTTGGAATAGTTTAATAGATTAACACTCTAGAACACAGACTTTACAGTTTCCATAAAACCTACAAAACAATCAGCCTCATCTGCCCCATTAATTCAGATATAAACTACCCTCCTGACCATCTGGCGAAAGCCATAACAGTAATTTTAATCCCACTATTGGAACAAGCAACCTGTCACATATAAAAAAAAAATCAGGCAACCTCGTTGAAAAACATAGGAAAAGAAATATGAATGACAAACTCATGGCCATCCACATATAAAATTACTTTACACTAACGTATCTGTTGCAAAATACTTATATCTCTTTAAAAAAGCCAAAAAAAAACATGAAACCCAATCACCCCCCATACTTAAATTAATAATCTGCCGTCACATCACATATCAATGCTCTTTCACATTTAATAATAATATTTATGAACAAAAATTTTGATTATCATTGTGATCACACCTAAATGGAGTGATGATATATAATAAAATGTTTCGAATCTAGTTCTTTCCAAAGTATTTTACCTAAACAATCAACATACTTCCGATATATTGATGCTGCTCGATTAGTATATCCCCGGGAATCCGACTGACCTGATCTTGTATATAAACTAAACAAAGACGAACATACAATAGTATTTACATATGAAATGGAAAATCAATACATTACCTTTGTGTGTATGTGTGCGTGTAGAAAAAGGATTCTAGTTAAATATTGTGGTAAAAATTTTCATTCTGTTTAGTGTTAAAATTTTATCTTTGAGCAATTGCAAAAATACGGGTGCATTTTATTTTTTCACCAAAATTCCGAGAAATGTTTCAGAAATGAATTTCAAATTATAATACAACAGATTTTTTTTCTTCGATATTGGAAAAAAAAAACAATTTTCATGTCGCAATTATTCATTATGTGAAAAGTAAAAACTAAAAACTTAGCTTCAGAAAACCAATATTATTAGTTATTCAAGACTTTTGCAAAATGTCATTGGCTAAAAATATTTCCTAGCTACAACGAGCGAAGTTTTAATATAATTATTTCGGCTTTGTCTTCATGTCATGTGAAAAGTTACATTGAATTGAGCAAAATTGAGTTTTAACTCAAGTAGTTCGTATTAACTTCACGCTTGAAAAGAAACGGTACAAATAGACTTCTCTAGGCGATCTGTTAATCATGAAGTATCTTACCAAAACTATCTCGTCACTGGAATATTACGACAGTGTGCAGTTTGGTAATAAAACTCGCCCGTGATAATTTCAGTCTTCTTGCATAAAGCTACAACCTAAATACAAATTAGAAAGATTCAGCCATTTTGGCCACCACATATCCGATAATTCTTAAATGCGACCAGCAAGATTATTTTTACTTAGCTTTAGCGAATTTCGTTATAACAAACATTGGGTTATTTTATCGATTTATAAAGAATTATTCAACCTTTGTTATGGTCGAATATATGTTGTTATGGTCTCATGTTGTTGGCAGGAATTTTTTTGTGTCGAATCGTGTTCATGACATCAAAGGATTTACAGCCTCCGTGGTCGCTTGGGTGAATAATAACGGCAACGAAGTTTTAGGCTTTTTTTTTTAACGATACATTTTATTTACTGTCTAATTGATATGTCAAAAACCTAAAACGTTTTATACGTCTGGTATGTAGTTAGTCAAATTGGCGCAATATATATTTTTAAATAGTCAAAATGAAAGATGATATATAAAAAACAGTTTAAAGAAAGAAACAAATGGATACAAAATATTAAAGTACTATCAAGCTTGAGTTTACTACAAATAAATAATCCTGACCTGACATCTCGGCTTCACTTACTTCCCCATCCGCCATAACGTATCTTCCCTGAGAGATTTTTCATAAATATTTTAATGGTCATTGTTCTGATGAAATTTACTCTATGGTAATTCCACCTTCCCTTTAGGTGACAGAGATGTCAGTTCTTTGGTAGATGCGGGGCGATTTTCGAGTTTGTATTTCGTATTTGTTTTTATGTCTGACTGAGTGAGTCAGTGTCTGATCGAATGATTGTTTTTAATTAACTTGTCCCGTATTAATTTCGTCCAGTTAAATGATGTTTCTGCCAAGATTAAGGATTGTGGTAAGTATTACTAACACTATTTATTTAGTTTCTTGTATATAAAATTGTAGTCATTGCAAACATTCATTAAGGTTTTCATTTGTTTTTTAAATATTTTTATTCCACACCCCTACAAATAAACTGCAGATAAAGAATCAAGGTAGGAGTTCGTAAGGATCCTGAGGTATTATGATGGCTGTTGTAAGAATGGTAATTAAAAATGTGTTGTCTTAGTGTAAGGAATACTGTGGTATGTTTGTGTCAGTAAATTGTGTCTACTCAAGTTTAAGATCAAACAGACTGAAGACCAACCATTTCCAATCCTCTCTTCTGTCCTTGTGACACATTGTTGTATTTTCAAAATAAATATTTGTTTTCCTAAACTTTCTGAATTTAAGCGCAGTATTAGATTAGTGGCATGGTTTCAGGATTTTCCAGTTAAAATGGTTAGAGATTACCGCAAGTTCTATGTTAATAGTTTCTTCTCTGGCATTTCGCGCTTGCCGAACTGTCTTCCGTTTTCTTGTTTCTCAGTCAAATTTGCTCATCAAAAACTTAAATGTCACTCAATATCTTCTGTCTCCGTAATCCACGTTCTCTCACCATAATAGTGGTTTTCTCATATTCACTAACATTCGGTAACCCACCTTACGCCTTAGTCGTTTTATTGCCTTGTTTGAAGGGGAATGATTAAAAAATACGAATAGTCAAGAATATGTACTTTCATTTGTTCTTGCTTGCTTATCTTAAACGCCCAGCTTCATTCATTGTGATTATTTTTTATATGAGGATATGACAATGCAATGTATAAAATAAGAATTCACGTCAGTTTTATAAACTTGGAAAGATTAAGAAATAATTCATAAAATCGACGCTTTTTTCCCTGTCTTTTAATAATTGTTAAAAGAGCCTTGACACTAAGAGAAAACCACAGTTTCCACCTCTTTAGAACGACGGGATGTGGTCGATGTTCCAGAAAGGCAAATTTACTACATAATGCGATTTCAGTTTCTCGTCATTGCCTATTCTAACTAATGCAGGCAACGAACGTAATCGATCACTAAGTTACTCAGTATGAAAGGGGTTAATCTTAAACTAAATCAATCAGCTGCCCTACACATGATCCAATCGAGAAATTAGTCATTCTGTCACGCTTTTGCTTATCTTCGATTAACTTCGATTAACTTCGATTGCGTTTACTGAATATCGGATTACAGGAGCCAGGGTCGAACTTTTGGAAGCTATTTGCGTTCTTCTTAGACAATGACCGAAGGATATTCAGCTTACTAAAAGATAAAAGGGTCATTGGAAGGCCGGCCATGTTTTGAAAGGCTCCGACCGGCCGCTAATAATAACACTGACGGAAAAGGAAGAGGGGTGATCTCTCTTAGGTTGCGGTATTAATCAAATGATATGACCCTAGTAATTCTAAAATTCAGGGAACAATTCCAATCACTGCTCTGAGCTGCTTATTTAGGTTCTCACTATTTATTTCCTTTCTTTTCTAACTTGGAACATTCTTTATCCACTTTCTTTTTATCCAATCTTAATTTCTTGGGTCTAACTTATCTTATATCCATTCCCTACTGTCATTTGTTCTTGCTTGCTTATTTTAAACTCCCAGCGTCATTCCTTCTTGTGTTTCATTTTATATGAGGATATTTAATCTTTACCTCCTATCTCCCTATGTATATAGGGGTTTTCTAAGCGTAGCTTCAACGTTACACAATGCCGAAAGTATAGAGCACCAAGCGAGGATCTAACACTAGAAAGTCATAATTAAATTGCAAGACAAGCTTGATAACTATTACACCACGTCAAAGTGCCACTATATATATATATATATATATATATATATATATATATATATATATATATATATATATATACACACACACACACACACACACACATACATACATACATACATACAGTTATATGGATATGAGTTTGAATGTTACCTCTATCACTGATATTGAGCGCTTTCCACTAAGTACTACTCATATAAAATAATATATATATATATGATAAAGAACAAACAAGAAAAGTTTAGCAATCTAATGGGTTTACATTTATTAAAGTTTCATCAAAAATTGAAATATATCATTCTCTAATGAAGCTTGAAAATATATAACGCAAAAGATATATATATAAGGCAAACGATATATATATATATATATAAGGCAAACGATATATATATATATAAGGCAAACGAGATATATATGTATATATATATATATAAGGCAAACGATAGATATATATATATAAGGCAAAAGATATATATATATATATAAGTATATATCTTTTGCCTCATATATATATATATATATATGTATAAATATATCTTTTGCCTCATATATATATATATCTTTTGCCTTATATATATATATCTTTTGCCTCATATATATATATATATCTTTTGCCTTATATATATATATCTATATAAGGCAAAAGATATATATATCTATATAAGGCAAAAGATATATATATATATATATAAGGCAAAAGATATATATATATATATAAGGCAAAAGATATATATATATATATAAGGCAAAAGATATATATATATATAAGGCAAAAGATATATATATATATAAGGCAAAAGATATATATATATATATATAAGGCAAAAGATATATATATATATAAGGCAAAAGATATATATATATATATATAAGGCAAAAGATATATATATATAAGGCAAAAGATATATATATATAAGGCAAAAGATATATATATATATATAAGGCAAAAGATATATATATATATATAAGGCAAAAGATATATATATATATATAAGGCAAAAGATATATATATATATATATAAGGCAAAAGATATATATATATATATATAAGGCAAAAGATATATATATATATATATATAAGGCAAAAGATATATATATATATATAAGGCAAAAGATATATATATATATATAAGGCAAAAGATATATATATATATATAAGGCAAAAGATATATATATATATAAGGCAAAAGATATATATATATATATAAGGCAAAAGATATATATATATATATAAGGCAAAAGATATATATATATATATAAGGCAAAAGATATATATTTATATATAAGGCAAAAGATATATATATATAAGGCAAAAGATATATATATATATTTAAGGCAAAAGATATATATATATATATATGGCAAAAGATATATATATATATATGGCAAAAGATATATATATATATATATGGCAAAAGATATATATATATATATATGGCAAAAGATATATATATAAGGCTAAAGATATATATATATAAGGTAAAAGATATATATATATATATAAGGCAAAAGAGATATATATATATAAGGCAAAAGATATATATATATATATGGCAAAAGATATATATATATATATGGCAAAAGATATATATATATATGGCAAAAGATATATATATATAAGGCAAAAGATATATATATAAGGCAAAAGATATATATATATAAGGCAAAAGATATATATATATATAAGGCAAAAGATATATATATATATAAGGCAAAAGATATATATATATATAAGGCAAAAGATATATATATATATAAGGCAAAAGATATATATATATATAAGGCAAAAGATATATATATATATATATATATATAAGGCAAAAGATATATATATATATAAGGCAAAAGATATATATATATATATATATATATATATATATATAAGGCAAAAGATATATATATATATATATATATATATATATATATATATATAAGGCAAAAGATATATATATATATATATATATTTAATATAAAAGATATATATATATATATATAATGTAAAAGATATATATATATATATATATAATGTAAAAGATACATATATATATATATATATATATATATATATATATGTAATCTATTCCTTAGTTTCTTCTTTCTTATATCCGTTTACTTTTTCTATCTTTGATATATCTCTTTTTGTCTATTTAACTATCCTGATGTCCTTCATCCATTTTCTTTTTAGATATTTTCTCCCCTTTTACTAGCACTCACTTTTCTTCATTCATTCCTGATTGCTTTTCAATGTTTTCTTTACTAGTTACTCGTGTTCGACTTTCTTTTTTCATTTCATTCAACTCGTTTCTCGTCTACCTCCTCTTTTCCCACTCCTTCCTTTTTCTTTCCTCCATCTTCACTTGCATGCCGATGATTTACCTTTCAATCAATATTTACCCTAACTTTAACATATGATGCCGGCTTCATTACACCGAGCCGAAATCCAGGCGGATTTATGGATCAATATATTTTGTGCCAGGGTTAGAGAAGGGATTCTTAATTGTCCCTCTGACTCAATATCTTCCTTCTATGTTTAATTGATTAATTATACGTTGGTCATCTAAACATAGCGTGATGCTAGAGGCATGCTATTATAACACTCTTATAGACAATCCATTACATTCACTTAGGTGCGAATGCCCTTGGGAGTGGTATGAATCCTCTTCTCCTCCTCCCCCCAGCAATGGGCAAATAGCAGGGCAGACCGGGCTCTCTAGCCTTTCATGGCAACTGGTCTACCGTAGAAAGAAATGGCAACCTACTGCGGGGAAAATCCTCAGTCGTGTATCGAATGATACATTATCGCCTACTCTGTATCACGCATGGTAGTTAACTAATTGACTTTTTATGCTAAAAGGTCTATAGAATTTATATCCAGAAAACAAATAGAATCTAAAAGAAAAATGTGTATTTAAAAGCAGAAAATATTTACAGTATGAGTCGTCCTCTAAGTGTCGTCTTCCTTCAGGACCTGGAGGATCATGGCTCTCCACAATTTCCTATGTAGAGTTATGTTCCCCAATTTCTGAACATTTTTAAGATCTGTTATCCTACTGCAAAAAGGTACTGAACTGTTATATAATACCAGTCCTCCTATATAGGAGTGAATGGGGGACAATCCTCTCACAGATGAAGAAGGTACTTAAAACAACAGAAATATCCGTGGATGCCTAGCATACTATGGACCGAACTTAGGAACAACCATTATCATTATATATTCTTAATTTGAATACAGTGGAATAATGGATAGTGGCTCGGACTGAGGAATCGGAGAGCCGAGTTCGAATTCCACTCGAACCCATTACATACACTTACCTGCTAATACTCTTGGGAAAGGTATGAAACCTCCTCTCCCCCCTCCAGCTATGGTCAAATAGCAGGACAGATTGGGTTCTATAGCCTTGGATGGCAACTGGTCTACCGCAGAAAGAAATCTTCCTCATCAGTCATGTATCGAAAGATACATGATCGACTACGCGTGTATCACGCATGGTACATAATTGACTGACTATAGACAATTCAGTATTGACGTTGAATCGATGGTCACTCATGATTACGTAATCCTCAAAATATTGGGACAGTTAATATTAAGTGTCAAGCGAATTTAGTTTTCACAGCATTGTTTTTAACTATTTCTTACTTAAATCCTTTAATACGAAACGAAAATGTTGCTAATTATGTGAGCTTTACAAAACTTTAAATTCCCCAATAGCTTCTCGTCTTGCACTTCCCGACAATGGATGTCTCGTCTTCTTACTTGCTTCCCTGATAGGTATAATATTCAAATATTCACAAATGGACATCTTCTGATACCTTGATCTTGATACCCGTCCTTCTCTTTATCCTTTCCTCCCAAAGCCCTCTTTACGCTTGCTCTCACTCTGTAACCCCTTGTGTGCTAGTGGCACTCTCGTCTTGCTTCGAGTGATATGCTTAAAAAAAAAGGTTGAATGACGATCACATAGGCTTAGATTAAATACGATGTTTAAAAAATTCCACTCGCAATAAAACCTGACAAAAAGATAACATTAGAAATAGAATTGCCACAGAAAAATAGTATATTTCTTTTTTTTCTATTTTTTTCAGCGCTAATGATTAAATATTAGAGAGGGAAATTAATATCATCAGAACAGAAGAAAAGAGAGAAAAAAAGTAATTTTTATAAAAAAATAGTCATTCGTGACTTTCGTTAAGTTTCTTCTCTCTTCGGCAAAATCTCTCTCATTACACATTTTGCGTTAGGTTTTGGGTCGACCTTCGAAGTTGAGAATGTGTCATGAGATAACGACAAAAAAAATAAAACTGGTTGTAAAAAAAAAAGACAAAGAAGAGAATGGAATATAATAAGATAGACATTTTTGTTCTGCCGGGAACATTTTTTGTGTCGAAAATGTTAAAGTGTTGTTCATGAAAGAAAGTGTGAATTCAAGAAATGTTCTTAGAATAGTCTGGCATCAGTTTAAACTAAAACCTACTTTTTTCAATATATTATGTCAATTTTGTTTAAACGGTGTAATCTTTTGATTTCAGATATATTTTTTTTTAATTTTTATATGTCAGCGAAAATTTCAATTTCAAAAATTATACTATACATATATGGAAAAAAAACGAAAGCGTCAGCTTAAACTTACAATACGAGGATATTATATGCACAGACACAGAGAGGATGTCCCCAAAAAATTGACATCATTTCACAAGCCAATAATTTTAGCAATTCTTGTTGAAATAAGCTCAAATTTTCACAGAATGTATGGAAACATTAAAATATTATATTTAATCTTTTATTCTTGTTATTTCAATGAGAATCTTTCCAGAGAGACTGATCGGGTGTGGTGGAGATGAAGACAGATTTTTGATGAAATGGCCGCCGTGGCCACCGGCCCTGTCACCGTGTGATTTCTTTTTTAAGGGGATATGTGAAGGAACTAGTCTATGTCCCCCGTCTCCCTGCTCGCATTGATGAACTCAAGCAGAGAATCACTTCCGCTTTGGATAAGGTTACCGGTGACATGCTACAGCGTGTTTGGCAAGAGCTTAACTACCGACATGACGAGTGCCGTGTCACAGGCGGTGCACATATTGAACACTTATGAAATCGGTCCCGTAATACACTTACGATGTTCAACACTTAAGCACTTAAATTTCATTGAGCTAGACTTTGTAGTTTTCAAGATAATTGCTTTTAAAATGTCAAATTTTTGGGGAAACCATGTGTCAGTATATATATATATATATATATGAAAGAGAGAGAAGATCGAAAAACGTTTGGTTTATTATATTGATTTTTTTTTCTCACTTATTTCATATATTTAGTCACATATATTGTGGCCTTCCTCAGGTGAACTAGAATGGTTACTTAAACATTATTTAAAGGAATGAATGTTTTCTTCTTATGTTAAACATTTAACCATTGTCTTTTGTTTCTAATATTCACTCGGTATCTGAATCTGTCTTGAAAAATGTTATTCTGGTTGATGGTTAATAAAGTAATTAAACTTGGTCATGGAAAGAGAGGAGAATCTCTTTGTTCTTCTCTGTTTATATAACCGTGTATCACTTCATCGTGTCTCACTTCCTCTATTCTTGTGTATTGTAAGTGCTTTTGGCATTATATATATCTTCTTTCTCCATACATATATATTTCATTATTAAAATGAAAACGCGCACAGACGTATGTGTGTGTGGTCCCCCTAGTGTGTTTGCTTTTGACACTGTGTGTATATATTCATTCTCCCTATATATATAAGGAAACCTATATAGTATATACCTGCACTTTGTATGGTGCGTTTGTGTGTAAGTGCGTTGTCCGACGAGTGCTTGATTATGCCTTTGTGTGTATGTGTGTGTGTGTGTATATATATATATATATATATATATATATATATATACACACACACACAAGATTTTCATACATATATTTTGCATTATTACAAGCGAACCTGTATGGTGTGTGTGTGTGTGTATATATATATATATATATATATGTGTGTGTATGTATATGTGTGTGTGTGTATATATATGTGCGTATATATATGTGTGTGTGTGTGTATATATATATATTTGTGTGTGCATATGTGTGTGTGTGTGTATATATATATATGTGTGTGTGTGTGCGTATATATATATATATGTGTGTGTGTGTGTATATAAATATATATATATTTGTGTGTATATATATATATATTTGTGTGTGTATATATATATATATGTGTGTGTATATATACACACTTTGTATGGTGTGTGTTTATGCGTGGGAATTAAAATCTGTTTATTGCTGGTTAAATTTGTCTTTAAGTTTTTTTCTTGTAATTGGAGTTAAGAGTAAACGTCTGTTTCAGATATTGGCATAATTTTGAAGTTACCCTTGTTGCATGTGAATGTGTTGTTGCACAAAATGCGTTCTGTTGTCGGGTAATTTAATGGTTTTTTTTTGTGCAGCATTATTTAATGATTGTGTGATAACTATATAATCTGTTGCATTTTGTGCACTTGAGTTTCAGTTTAATTATTTGTTTGTGAATGTCGTTTGGGGTTGTCAAATATATAGGAATTTCCCTCTGTATTTATCTCACAAACCTCGCACTTTTTTCTCGTTGCATTTTGTGAGCCCTTGTATTATGCGTAGGCTAAATTTGTATGAGATGTTTTTGACTGGCTTGTGCTTTTTATTACTTTGGTTGTTTTTAGTATATCTTTTATTTTATTATTATTCTTAAGCAGGTGTAGGTTTCTTGTTATTTCTTTAAATAATTCTGAATTGTTTTTCTTGTAAGTTTAGACGTATGCTAGAATTTGTTCGTTGTTGCATTTCGTAGTCGGTCTAAAGGTAGCACGAAACCCTTGTTTATTAGTGGTGTGGGGTATCCACATTTTTGAGTTTTTTGTGTAATCTTTCTAATGGAAGGTGCTTGTCGTCACTATAGGGAATGTGTTATAGACAGCTATTTGACTCTTAAAATGAAGATATTGTTGGGTGGCTGTAGGTTTGTGGTAGATATCTGTAATAATGTGGTTATTTCCATTTCTAACGAGTATATCAAAGAATGGTAGTCCGTTAAAGTTATTGCAAAGCAGGCAATGAAAGTAATTAGGATGCAAGAGTGGGTATAAGTTTTAATGAGAATAAAATAAAGGGAGAGAGGAAAATGAAAGAAAAGGGTTCAGAAAAACAGATGTCGAAGATTGACATTGCATTGCAGGTTTTGAAGATCGTATGCGTGCATATGTATTTCGTTAAATACCAACGAATGATATTTTTGTTATTCATCTTTTCGAAGTTTCTGATTATTTTATATTATTTTTTTTTTTTAATTTCCCGTTCATTTTAAAAATATCTTCCTGTCTGAGTGCTTTCGTCTAGCATGAGATATTATTAAAGATTTGATGTGTCCAATGTTATCGGTTTCATTTTCAAATATCGCGTTCCACGTGCGTGTTCCGGCCTTCTAATGATATTTATTGAAATATAACGCAAAACTTTCACATATGAACATGACATCCAGAATAAAATAAGGAACATTGAAATATTAAATAAAAAATAATTCAAAAGAAATTCCATTGGTATTTAACATAACTTACATAAATTAAATATTGCTGCCCAAACTATATATATATATATATATATATATATATATATATATATATTAGTAAAACAGACATAGTCGCTAAAAGAAGAACGCAATGTAAAATATAAAAATATATTAAGAGAAAATATCAGAAACACAATTAAAACATGATAATCATATATCAAATTAAATTTTCATGTGGACCCCTTAATTGTTATACCGCAATCACACAATCGTCAGGCAATTCATTGGAAAAATACTCAATTATTTCTCTCTCCCATATATATATATATATATATATATTCCTCTCCGCTCTCATCTTCCGAGCTTTAAGATTTTATCGTCTATTGTGCGTGTATGTCACTAAGAAATGGAAACACTCTTCCGGTGTATCTTTAATATATCAGACATTTGAAAATATGCATATTTTTCTCACTTAAACCGTCTTTGCCTCCCCCTTTTATAACATCTCTGTTAAATTTTAATCCCCGCTTCATCTTTTGACCTTCCTATTCTTCTCTCGTCCTTTGGCTTTCATTTACTCTAGCATTCGCCCCACACTCTCATACATACACTCTCACTAAATATTATTCCCGGAGATTTTTTTCCTGTTTTCTTTTTGAATTTGTAGGTCTGATGAATTGGATCTTATTTACGATTCCAATGGAATAAATTTTGACCACGGAATATTAGTGTTTAAGTCTTTTTATTATATATATATATATATATATATATATATATATATATATATATATATATATATATATATATATAGTGACTGTAAAGTGTGACCAGCCAGGATTCCTGACTTAAAACCGTGTGACTTTTTTTTTCTTTTGAGTGGGTTAGAGGAGCCAGTCTACTATACCAAACAAAGACTTTGGAAGAACCTGAATGGGGAAGACAAGAAATTAAAGATTAAGAAATTAAATAAAAGTTCCTGATGAAATCAGATGCAATTCCTGGAGGCGGGTTGTTGGTGGCGGCTCAAGAAGCTGGTAGCGAAATCTGGTGCCCATACTGAATTTTAAATAAAACCTCATGCTAAACGCTTTCTTCTAACAATTCAAGTAAAAATTATAGTTAATGAATAGATTATAACTACTTTAACATGGTGAGTTACTTTTCAATTATCCTTTATACCCGTGGCTCACAGGATATAGCTGAGATAGGGAACTTACGACAAGCGTGCCACAGGTGGCAAATGACATCACGATATCCGAACCAATAACTACTTCAACGCAAAGAAGAATTTTTTTATGTTTCAATTTTAATATATACTAAAGTATATATACTATATAAAATATAGTGTAGAAGAGTTATATTAACCGTGACGTGTATAAAAATCCGTATACTGTTGACACACAGAATGATTAGAAACAAATATACCTACCCTGCTCTAAAACACTAAGTTGGCACAGATTTAGCAAAATGTTGCAGACCCCTGGGATATAGAATCCCTACAAAATTGTAGAAATGAGTTAAAGTTGAAAAGTTTATTATTGACGTGTTTCGTTCGAGTCAAACTCTAGCCTCGAGTGTCGTAACAAAAATGTACAACCAAATTTCAGTCTAAAGATAAAACCTTTTTTTTAAATTTTGAACTTACATCAATATAAAATATTTACATAAAAGTTTGTTTATTTCTCTTCACACACAATATCGATCGGCATTCCACTTTCGATTTAACAGTGATAGAATCTGGAAGCTGTTTCGGCATGTCCATTTTAAAAACAAATTTAAATAATTCTAAGTAGGCTGCCGGCAACAATAAAGATGACAGCGTTATTGAATCGACGATTCTTCAGGCGAGTCGACCTGTCTTTCTTTTCGTGTCTTTGTCGAATGTAGTACAGCGGACAATTCGTACAGCGGACAATTCGTACAGCGGACACTCCCAGAATGTCAGATGGCAAAGTTTGAAAGAGATGGATTGAGACAGATAAGCTTTAAAACTGTCAGTACGTGGAGGCAGGCATATCTCATCCTTGAGAGAAGCGTTTCGTCGTGACAAGATTTAGAGAACTTATTATAGAATTATTATACGAAGACGCTGGAGATGTGTGTCAGTGAACGACTATATATGGTTGTGTGGATAATACTGTCGGGGAAATGTCGAGGCAATTGCTGCAGATTTACGAGTGGGCTGTAGTTTTGTGCAATATTCATTCAAACTTCGGATAGATTTCCTAATTCACCTCTAGCTGCAGGGTTGCATGCTTAGTCTAACCAGCCAGTCTCTGAGAGAGTCATGGAAATGGAATCGATAAATAAAACAGAAGGCGTTTTGGTTTAAAACGAAGCAGGTTGAAATGAAGGCGAAATTTAACGTATGGAAGGATTTTCTTTTTTCTACTCTATTCCCTGTTCATTTTACTTTCTTTTTTAATGTATTTCGTTTTGATTATTCATTTTACTGTCATTCTTTTTCTTTCCTTCTAGTGTATATTTCCATTCCTTCTTTCCTTCTTCCCTTTTCGTTGTTTTTCTTTCCTTCTTTTGCTTGTTTTTCTTTCCTTCTTTTGCTTGTTTTTCTTTCATTCTTTTGCTTGTTTTTCTTTCATTCTTTTGCTTGTTTTTCTTTCATTCTTTTGCTTGTTTTTCTTTCCTTCTTTTGCTTGTTTTTCTTTCCTTCTTTTGCTTGTTTTTCTTTCCTTCTTTCGCTTGTTTTTCTTTCCTTCTTTCGCTTGTTTTTCTTTCCTTCTTTTGCTTGTTTTTCTTTCCTTTCTTGTCGGTGTTTTTCCTTCCTTCTTTCTTTAGTTGTTTTCCTTCCCTTCCCGCTTTCTTTTCATTGTTTTTTTCTTCTTTCATTCCTTCATCCCTTCTTTTCTCCTTTTTGTTTTGGCTGTTTTTCTTCTGTTCTTTCTTTCCTTTTGCTGCTCTTCTTATTCTCCCTGCCTTCTTTACATCATTATTTCTTTCTTTCCTTCCTTCCTTTCATTTTACCTATTGTCTTTCCTTTCTTTCGTTAATTCTTCCCTTCCTTCTTACTGCTGATTGTTTTTCTTTTCATTCTTTCCTTGACTTTTTTCCTTTTAAATTTTTCTTTCCTTCTTTCTATTTCTTCCTCTCCCTCTTTTCTTTCTTCCCTTCCTTCTTTGTTTTTTTTTGTTGCTTTCTTTCTCCCTTTCCTTTTGGTTCGTTTTCTTTCGTTCGTCTCCTTTTCTTTCTTTCTTTTCTTCCTACCATCCTTCTGGCTGTCTTCCTTCTTTCTTTCTTTCTTTCCTTCCTGATTTCTTTTTTTTTCTCATTTTAATATATTTTTCTCCTCAGTTTATTTTAGCTTTCTCTAGTATTTATTAACCATTTCTAGTATTGCTCGTTTTGTTTCTTATTCGTCTCCCTCTCATTTGCTATATTTTATTCCTCTTTACTTTTTCTCTTTCACTTCCCTCTCCACTTGTTTCTTCTCTCGATTCACATCGAAACGAATAAAAACATACCTCTTATGTTTTGCTAACCACATATAGCACTCACAACAAAACACTGCCCGTTCCCGTTGGGCCAACAAATTTAAACCAAGCCTCAATCGCAACTATTTCATTAATTCGGGCAGATGGACTCTAGTAATAACAACTCAAACAAGTCTCAAGAAAATAACCAAGACGACGGTACACTAAATCGACACCTGGAACGTCAAAAGAATTTCTAAAGAAAAGTATCTAACCAAATTTGAAAGTGAAATTGAAAACATTAAATGGAAGATCATCAGAATCAGAAAAAAAAAAACGAAAAAAAAGATGAGAAAATCAAAGAGCTACTTTACAGTATTAGAACGTGAAAAGAAAAAAAAATAATCAAAATAAGAAAAAAATGAGTTGGCATTCTTTTGCACAAATTCTTCAATAACAATTCGGTGGCAATCAAAGATACTTTAGATCATATAATCACTGTTAACGTACAAAGAGAAAAGTAAACATTTATTCAAGCTTCTACTTCTATTTCAGAGTCAACCAGTTTTGGCAGAGTGAGTGAGATCCGAAGACGTATTGGGATCGCCAAAGTTGCATTCTAAAAGCTAGGCAGAATATTACGAGGGGTGTCATTATGAGTACATTGGATTTTGTATAGTGGACCGAGTTATTCGACTGTTCTCTATTTGCAATTTTATGCTTTGCTTGGACATTCGACTATATGAACATTTGGTTATGATGCACATGTCTGGCATAGCCTTAGCAGAGAGGGTGTCATTCTGAGTATGTTGGATTTCGGATATTTGCATCCTAATATCGTTTTTGGCTTACTGCTCTCTGTTTGATTCTCTTACCATCCTTGTCCTGCGGATGACGATAAACTACACGCGGCAACAAGGCCTCTTATCAATTTCTGAGGAGGGTGGAACCAAAGACAAATGCGCTAAACTGTTACATGATATCTGTCCTCCTTTACGGCAGCGAATGTTGGACATCTCCTCAAAGATGAAGAGGAAACTTCAGGCTACTGATATGTTGTTCT
The DNA here is from genome assembly GCA_964036315.1 of Acanthosepion esculentum. Classification (NCBI taxonomy): domain Eukaryota; kingdom Metazoa; phylum Mollusca; class Cephalopoda; order Sepiida; family Sepiidae; genus Acanthosepion; species Acanthosepion esculentum. The sequence goes on along the minus strand of OZ038495.1, from coordinate 32,536,961 downwards.
ACAGAAGGGTGCTAAGGATACCATGGAACGAACATGTGAGCAACGATGAGGTTTAATGCAAATCAAGAGGAAACTTATACTTAACATCAGGAACAGGCAGGTGAAATTTCTGCGACACGTAATGAAAAGGAAGGGCTTGGAAAATCTGATACTCTCAGGGCGGATAGAGAGACGCGGCTGAGTTGATCCCGATTACACATGTCGGGGCAGGCACTGGTATTCGTCGAGACACTAATCTTCACCAGGCGGAGATCATCGATCGTATCAAACTTCTGATGCACCTGCCTTCTCTGACGATCACTGATTTCAAAGACTATTTTGTTAATATTCGAGGTCAGTCACGGACTAAATTTGCTGATCAGATACTAGTAAATTTCTGTAATATCTACGTAGTAATAAATCGACGCACTAGATTAACATCGACTATAATATACTAAATTAAAAAGATACTAAAATATAAGCATAGTACCCCCTTATTGAGTGGTTTGTGACACGTTATTTATTATCTCTGCTGTGTGTCTGTCTTTGGCAGAGTGCATTCAGGGGCGGTTACGTCAAAGGAGAGAGTCGCAACTGAGAAGAATTATCCTGAGAGGTGCCCAACTCTGGGAAAAAAACTGCCCGAGGCCGTGCCCTCTGATTGCACCAAAGAGAGGGATCTGTCATCGCACCGAGGCCAGCGCAACCGATGGTTGCAGGGGTTGCGGCCAATTTTTATTTCTGGCCCGGTTTTACGCGCCCCACCTTAAAAAAAAGATCTTGTGTCACAACTCGTCTCAGTGGGGAGACAGACTAAATACCTGGTAGCCAGTAACCACTCGCATCCGAACAACGGAATATTCATCCTCACTTCTTAATCCTTTTCTCTCCCATGGCGGAGTTGGCGGAGATGGCTGTGAAGGCACAGGCTACTCCTGAAAAATTTGTGAGGAGGTGTCACAGAGAAATGTGGCTTGTGAACGTAGCTGGTCGAGTTGAACCCTTCTGACAGCACGTTGCAGATCCTCTTCATGTTGACGATTCAACTCGAAAGTATCGCTTCCCCCATCAGATGTTTCTTTGCCAGAAAGGTCGATTTGCAGTAACGATTTCCCATGTCTAAGGATCGATGTTAAACACAGTAATTACTGCTACAATAATAAATGAAATGTGCACAACGTTACGAACAATCTGAGTATATGTGACGCACCATTTGGAACCAATTGCAAATGATATCCGATTCTTTAAACTGAATGATTTAAGTATATCCGTTTTTCTCCAGACATACATAATATATTTGGTGGGAACCTTATCAATATTCATTGTTCTAGCCGACCAGGAAAAAGTTTTCAAGGAGACATATTCACTATGGAAATTTCGAAGCAACATTTAACACATCAAAATGCAATAACATCACCTGTAAGCAAAAGCAGTGTTTTGGTTTTCATGTGTAAGAATCTGCCGATTTAAAATTTCACATATATATATTTAAAAGATCTTACGGAAAGTTAAGCGGGAATTAGAAAGTTAAATTCAATATTCTAAGTATATTTTGGTCCTCGTAGATGTACACAGGAAATTCATTTAGGTCAATGTTTTTGTTTATTAAATCACCAATAAACAGCGCTTTTTTTCAGAGATCATTTCAACCCAAGGAAAGCAATTAACTCCCTAAGATGCAAGGGGTTACTGAGTGCGGAAGAATATGAGAAAAGGAAAAAAACGTTATTAAAGAGAAAGAACAATAAACTAACAGGAATTAACAAGATAAAAGATGACGAGTAGCATTACATTTAAATTTTTAGGTCAAATATAACTGAAACGCAAAAGGCCGGAAAAGAGTTCCACAATCAGAAACAAAATATTAGTGATATGTGATTTTTTTTTTAAAGCTGACATGTCGCTAATATCTTTTATATCTATGAGTGTTAACTAAATACTACTTTCTAAGCGTCCATATAGATAAAATTGTATAACTTATATATTTTTCACATCCATACCAAGTCTGTTCTGAACTGTGAATCGTTATTAAAAAATTACGTTATTTTGTGTAGTTTAAGCAGATTTTATGTTTTTACGCCTGCTTTCGACAAATTTAAATTCGATTACGCCACGATTTATGTTTATTCACAAAAAAATAGACTATTTAATTTGAAATGCTACAAATAATTAGCGAAACAAATGAGTCAATGAAAATTAGGTAAATGTGAGAAATATCAAATGGATTTGTAAAAATATTAATATTTATTTCATATTTATTGAAAAATACATTTGTTTATAACTATTGTCTTCAAATGTAAAGTGGGTATTGTATCAGCTCTTCTTCCCCAGATGAGATTAAATGTCACATGAATTCACGAGTGTCTTTGAGACAGCTTAAATATATAAGCACAATTATACGGAAGCCTAGTATTATCCACAAAAAAGAAAAAAAAAACTTAAATAGTTTCCCATTACGAAAAACACAGTCACATAATTTTCAAAACGCAAAAACTCGGCATGACAGAGTGGAACAGTATCTGCATTGTAAAAACTGCAACTTTTACGGAAAGGAAAGTGCAAGAAATTAGTATAAACTCCGCCCAGACCCGGTTACGGAGATAGGACGTGTAACAATTTTATACAGCTATACAATATACACAGATACATTAATCAAAACTAATCGCGCAGACATCGTGATGAGAGACTACAAAAACAGAATGTGCCTTATTAATATGGCGGACCCTGCAGACTGTAATATATCTTTGAATGTCTTTAAATAAATAAATAAAATAAACTATCTAAATACAAGGACCTTGAAATGGAAATCTCAAAAATATTGCACATGACGACATCAATAATTTAAATTGTAGTTGTAGTTTGACTGGAAAAAGTTTCCAGTATACATTTTAAAGGTATCCCTGATAGCCATGTCTTAAAGAAATACAAAAATTGTACTCACAATTAGAGCCCATTGCGAAAACAGCCCACAACTTACGAAGAGCTTTATTTATGAAAAATATGTCTGATCTTATGTTTTCCTTTTATTTCGTTCAGTGGAAAATGTTATGGTATCATTTCCGATCGAGGTTTCTAGTTAAAACAGTTTATCAAGAAAATTGGTTTATCAACTCTAAGGCTATTGCTCTTTACAGCACTGATGAGGACCTTCTTCTTAACCTTATGTTACAAAATTAACTATGTCATCGGGTGGAGGGCCTCAACAAATTGGTCATGTCATTATCTCTTCGTGTTATATAGGCTATCCATTTAAGTTGTTACGACTGGTACGGTTCTTTTTTTGTATTTCGGGAACGCCAGTCTACGAGGTTCAGAGCTGGATTTGCAATGGTGCAACAGTTTAGCCCAAAATCTGTAAAGAAACTGCCACAGAAAAAACAGGCTGTGAATTATGTAGGATCGCAGCTAAAATGTTTTTGGATGTTCAGTCTTTATTTCTAGTTGGATTTTTAAAAAATGACGATATTTCAGGTACGATAAAAAGCGACTGAAAAGACATAAAAATAGGTCTCAAATGTTAGTTATTGCGAGATAAAAACTTGCCACAATGAGTATCACCAAACTATTCTCTGAAAATGCATTTAAAAATGTGATGTATTTCGACTAACTTCATAACCAAGAGAAATGTCATATGAAAATAGCAATGTAGGCTATTCAGTAACAGTCAAAGCGATAAATTATAGAAAAAGATAATGCTGATAAATAATTCTGACATATATTGATGACAGGCTGCTTCTGCTAAGGTGACGAGCTAATCTCCGTGGGAGACGCATGCCCAGACCCAGGTTATTCCACACACAAATAGACAAGCTGTGGCTCATAGGAGGCACGGTGGAGTAAATGATAGAGGCTCGGATTGAGGAATCGGAAAGCCGTGTACGAATTCCACTCGAATCCATTACATTACATCTATTACTTACGTGCTAATACCCTTAGAAAAGTTATTGATTCTCCTCCCATATGGCTATGGGTAAATAGCAGGACAGACCGAGTTCTATAGCCTTGTCCAACTGGCAGAAAGAACTGGCAACTTACTGCGGGAAAATTAGTCTGTATCACGCATGGCAGACATACGGTCTGCTCGGTACAGACTGCATGTGTAGAGAGCAGACCGTAGTTAGACGTTATAGTAGATGTAACCACCATGTCTATGCTATGCTCTTCTTGCGCGTCTCACTCGGGGATCTCTCCTCCGACTTTTTGTTTCCGAGTGAAGGTTGATTTAAGAAAAATTAAATGCATTGTCAGTCGTTATCTTCTGTCAGTAAAACCTCCACCCTGTGTCTTAGTGGCTATATTTTAATGCTTGGGGTAAAATGATTTTTAAAAAAAATAGCGTATAATAGGGCTGACGAGTAGCTGAACAAGGGTAGTAAGCTCGAAACCTCAGTCACAATGACTTGTAACTTCGTGCTTACTGAAAATCCGACGGCTTCCGAAAATGTTCTTTCCTCCAAATTAATTCGCGAAGCCTCGGCCTACTTGTGGGATTATTTTCAGTTTTTACGTCTACCCGGCCAAAATTATCAGTAGGTCACCTAAACAGATCGACCACCATCAAATTTGAAACCGGATCTCATGGTCAAAACGGTAACATTCTAACTATTTGGCCACGCACACGTTGAATGAAAACAATGGTTGTGTAAAAGAGTTGCTTGGCACTGTACTAAAGACATTCATCCCCCTTTGTAAACAAGTGCTATAAACGCTAACCAGAAGCTGCCCAGAAAAAAAAAAAGAAAAAGGCATATTATTCTGTAGCACTCTGCATTTCAAATTGAACATTTTTCCCCTCAAGTCACGAGACTAAATCTAATAATCGTGAACAAAGACAGGGTCGTGAGTGGAGAAAATTCAGTGGAGCATTGAGTGCAATTGAAACAAAAGGAAATGCTGGCTAAATATCAAAACAATTCCAGAGAACTGCAAAACAAGAACAATTGTGAAAGAAGAAAGCGATAGTAATACTCATAATTATTAGCATACTTGGAACAGTCTTAAAGAGTCACGCAGACAAATTGAAAGAGGCGGGAAATAAAGGGGAAACAATGGCATTAGTGAAATCAGCACAAATAAAAAGTAGAGTGGAGAACAGTCTGAAGAACGGTGAAACTTGAGCATTTACAGATGCTATGTATAAAATTAGGGAAAGGAATTCTTAAGCAGTAGAACAAAAATACAATCCCAGCAATTTCCTTACGTTAATAATAATAATAATTAGTAACGACGTGAAAATTTCACCGTTTTGCTATATCATTCTCCGGAGGATGCAACCGTCTGTTCTACTACAGCAGCTTCTTCTTTCGCACTTCCCGACAGTGAAACTCTTCCTCTTACTTTCTTCCCTCATGACTATAATCTTCAAAAATTTAAATGAAATGTCAATCGAAATGTTCTGTTGCTTTGATCCCCGTTCTTCTTTCTATCTTTTCCGGAACACCCCGTATAACCAGTCTTTTCCCTTACATTCTTTGTAGCTCCTAGCGTACAAGTGGCTTTGATTGGCGTGAACTGCTTAAAAAAAGGAAAGAAAATTTTTTAAATAAGCACATTGCGTGTTCTACATCTATAAAATATCCATGGCAATTCACCTATCATATCATTAAATATTTGAGCTTGACAAATTTAACAAAATATTGCAATAACGACTATAAGTATTAAAGTAGCTCATTATTTAAAAAGAATGAGAGCACAAACGAAAAGTTTTTTAGGTTGACAATTTTTTTCCAATTCACTGAAGCAGATGTAAAAAATATAAAAGGGTTTTCCTATCCTCTATCTTTTCTTTCATTTTATCATTGAAACCAAACAGCATCTAGGAAATCTTCCCGTTTTTTCTGGTGATTGAAACAGAATATAATAATAATTATTATGATTGTAAGAAGAATACGAACAAGAAGAATGAAGAATACGAACAAGAAGAATGAAGAATACGAACAAGAAGAATAAAGAATACGAACAAGAAGAATAAAGAATACGAACAAGAAGAATGAAGAATACGAACAAGAAGAATGAAGAATACGAACAAGAATAGAAGAATACAAATAAGAAAAATGCAAATAAGAATGTGAATAATGATGATGATGATAATAACAAGAAAAAGAAAAGGAAAAATATGGAGTTTACTTGATCAACATGGTGAGAAGAAAGACCATTTAGTGTCTGGTTGTTGAACATTGACAGTGAATGAATACAAAGGTCGTCATTATAAGATTTGACAGTATATTCCTTGGAAGCTATTATACTGAACTATAAGCTAGTAAAATTGTATGAACATCATCCTGAATCAGGCATAGAAAGTCAAGAACACACTACTCAACTGGACTTTACCACACATGATGACAGACATATAACAGCTAATAGAGTAGACTTTCCAACTGAAGACTACATATGAAAATGTCTCGTTGCATTATGTATCGTCTCTGGATCTCCATGCCACTACATAAAATGATATCAACAAAAATAACGATTATTTTTTTCTTCGTATTTATTAGAAGACTGGGCAGACGAAGCTTCTTGGATTCTAAGAGGCAGTGGCAGTCGTCACGGGAACGCATGTTGCGCGTTGGATCAACATCCATACGCGGTGCTCTTATTCATTCTCTCAACCGGGATGTGGGAGGCGTATCGGCGCTTCAGAATTTTAGCCGCTTTTTGTTGAATTCGCGCCGTTCTTATATCCAGAACCCAGACAAAGTCAATCCATCACTGTCAGAATAACCTGCCCACAAGACAATCCGGCCAATCGCTGACCATTTTGGACCTGACCTTCGCGTGATGTAACAGTCTTCTTGTACATTATTCGGGCTATTATCCTCATCTTCATAGCTATATTCACAACGTTTATCCACTGAGCTGATAAAGGCGTTGTTTAGATCCAGTGACTAGACCCAAAGATTTGTGAGTTCAATACCAGGCCACAGCAGAGTTGAACGAAAATACTTGGAGAGTTTAGCTAAAGAGAAATAACTGAGACATCCGGAAAAGTCATGGCACGTGGAACTAGAAAAATGTAACCCGGTGGACGAAATAAATGGTTCGGTTCGAAATTCTAATCACCTGAAGAAAGCCGGGGCGTACAACGGCTGAAACGTTGTGAATATGGCAATGAAGATGAGGTTGATAGTACGAATAATGTAAATAATATAGATAATCGTAATCAGAGATATAGACAGGTATCTTCTGGTAGACATTTCAAAAGCATCGAATAAAAACATATCTGTTATGATAATATATATTTGAGGCAGTATTTACATTAGTCGGACTATTGTCCTCATCTTTGTCGCCATATTTGTCACAACGTTTCGGCCGGTGTACGCTCCGGCCTTCTTCAGGTGGTTGGAATTTCGAACGGAACCCATTATTTCGATCACTGCGGTAGACTGTTCTAGTTCCACGAGCCATGTTTGATGGATGTCAGTTATCAGTTATCATGGTACACTGGATAAAGGCGTTGGTTAGATCCAGTGACAGACCCAAAAGAGTGTGAGTTCAATACCCGGTTCAGGCAGTGGAGAACTTTCAGAGGGAAAATTACCAGGAGATAACTGATAACTGACATCCATCAAACATGGCTCGTGGAACTAGAACAGTCTACCCAAGTGATCGAAATAAAGGGTTCGGTTCGAAATTCCAACCACCTGAAGAAGGCCGGAGCGTACAACGGCCGAAACGTTGTGACAAATATGGCGACAAAGATGAGGACAATAGTCCGACTAATGTAAATACTGTACATAATACCTCATCTCAGAAATATAGACATATATTTGAGGAATCTAGCGACATGTGGCGCATTAAAATTAAAAATGATTTTATGCGTGCAGCAATTGCAGCTCAGTGTACAAACAAACAGTCATGAAAATAAATAAATCTCTGGCAGCTTAACAGATTGAAACATTGGCCATCTACTTAGTGGAGTATTGTCAATATCAAAATATAAACACCGTACATGTTTATATATCATATTCCATAAAAAATTGCACATACTAAAGAAGAATCTACAATGTTATTGTTCTTGAAATGCTATTTCGGCTTCATTCACATAGATTCTGTGCCTTACCTATAAATATTTTTCAGTGTAATTATTCTGATTATCTTTCCTCGTTGTTACTTTGGCGTTAGGAATTTAAGCGCAGTACTAGATTGGCTGGTAAGTCTCATTTTACAGTTGAAATGGCTAGATGTAAACATAAGTTCTATACTGGGATTTTCTTCTCTCGATCTTATCGCTTCTGGGAGTCTGTTCTGGCCTCTACTTTCCAATCAACTTTGATCTTAAACAATTTAAATTAAATATCAATCTATATTTTTCTTCTTGATTTCTGTTCTTTTATAGGCTTAAAAATGTTTTTATTCTTTACTTATTCATTCACAATCTTGTGTTATTGGCTTCATTTACTTGCTTGGGGTGAAGGGATTAAAAAAAAAAAGAACATCGTCCATTTTATTTACGTCATTGCCCTTTGCGATGTGGTCAGTTAAAGAACAGTACTAAACAGGAAGGAAAATAATAATATTAATAAACGTCAAGAATGGATTCGCTGTGATGACTTCCGATTTTAAATTAATAAAGGTGTTAACAAGTTTTTGTTAGGTGAATGAATATGGGCTACAGTAAATAATCAGTTTGATGATTAGCTTTTCAGTTTTTCACCGTAACTCGCTCGGTTTGTATCCTAGGGGATGACACAGAGTGCTATCTGTTTTCAGAGAGTGGGAGTAGTCGGGACGCACCATGATCTTAATTCGGAGAGGGTAGTTTTTAATTTCAGTGATAAAATAGATGAGAAAACTTCAAGTTACATGAAAATACACTCAATCGGACATTGTCTGAGCGGACTGAGTTATCCGACTGGGCTTTCCATCTTTGTCCAGCATATGACGGTAAAATACATGCGGCAATAAGGCCTTTTTATCAGGTTTTGAGGAGGTTGGAACCAACGAAACGTGTACTATACTGCTACCTGATATCTGTTCTCATTTACGGCAGCAAATGTTGGAAATCTCCTCAAAGATGAAGAAACTCCAGGCTACTGATGTGTGGTTCTACAGATAGATAAGGAAACTTCAAGTTACATGGAAATACACTCAATCAAAACAAGACAAAACTGAGTTGGCATTGTTTTGCACAAATTCCTGAATAACAATGCGGTGGCAATCAAAGATACTTTAGATCATATAATCACTGTTAACGTACAAAGAGAAAAATAAATATTTATTCAAACTTCTACTTCAGAGTCAACCAGTTTTGACAGAGTGAGTGAGATCCGAAGACGTATTCGGATCCTCAAAGATGCATTCTAAAAGCTAGGCAGAATATTACGAATGGGTGTCATTATGAGTATGTTGGATTTCGTATATTTGCATCCTAATATCGTTTTTGGTTTACTGCTCTCTGTTTGATTCTCTTACCATCCTTGTCCTGCGGATAACGATAAACTACACGCGGCAACAAGGCCTCTTATAAATTTTTGAGGAGGGTGGAACCAAAGACAAATGCGCTAAACTGTTACATGATATCTGTCTTCCTTTACGGCAGCGAATGTTGGAAATCTCCTCAAAGATGAAGAAGAAACTTCAGGCTACTGATATGTGGTTCTACAGAAGGGTGCTAAGGATACCATGTAACGAACATGTGAGCAACGATGAGGTTTAATGCAAATCAAGAAGAAACTTATACTTAACATCAGGAACAGGCAGGTGAAATTTCTGCGACACAATGGAAATAAAGGGCTTGGAAAATCTGATACTCACAGGGCGGATAGAGAGACGCGGCTGAGTTGATCCCGATTACACATGTCGGGTCAGGCACTGATATTTGTCGAGACACTAATCTTCACCAGGCGGAGGTTATCGATCGTATCAAACCTCTGATGCACCTGCCTTCTCTGACGATCACTGATTTTAAAGACTATTTTGTTAATATTCGAGGTCAGTCACGGACTAAATTTGCTGATCGGATACTAGTAAATTTCTATAATATCTTTGGTGTAATAAATCAACGCATTAGATTAGCATCCACTATGAGATACTAAACTAAAAATATACTAAAAATATAAACATAGTAGTCGGCAATTTTGCAATTGTATGCTTTACCTTGATCAAGATATTCGACTATGTCGTGCACATTTGGTTGTGATGCATATGTGTGGCATAGCCTTATCAGAGACGGTGTCATTATGAGTATATTGAGTTCCGTATCTTAATGCCATGTTTGGCTTTCTCCTCCCTGTTTGATTTTCTTTCCATCTTTGTCCAGCGTATGACGATAAATTACATGCAGCAACAAGGCTTCTTATCAGGGTTTGAACAGCGTGGAACCACCTTTTAAATGCCCGTGTTACAAGGTCCACTCTTACCAGAGATGGTAGCACCTGTTAGGGTCCCAGCTATGGGCAAATAGTTCCCCCTCCTCCAAATTGTTTCTAAAACACCATGAAAGTGTAAGAATAGGTTTTTATAGTAAAATACTAGCAATATATATTTGGAAAGAAAATCTTATCGGGAATACATTTGACCCTTCATAAAACCTGTCTTTACAAAAATATGTCAATGAAACCTTATCTACAAACTGATTTCTTATAGATACATATTCTATTCATATACATCTATTGTAAAAATCTTGTCGGCATTAAATAACCAGTTGAGATTGATATGACATAAAGCAAACACATTTCTGTCCATTTCTCTTAATAATAGCAATAATAGTAGATCCTTGCAGAGCTGGAAAAACTAGGAACTCGAGAAATAATTGAACCCACCCAAACGACAGCATTACTAATCAAGTAAAACATAGACAGTGACCAGAGTTCTGGTGTATTGACATTACTTGTTTTTCTCTTTTTAGTAAAAGCCACCAGTTGCTATGAGCGTAAAAATTATTTCGAACAATAATAAAATTAAGGAAAGAAAGAATAGACAATGACGAATAAAATCATAGAAGACCAGCCACTATTAAGTATTTCAAATAATCCATTTTTATTTCGAGATTAATCGGTAGGAATCAATTCAAAATGAGACGCTCATCATCAATATATAATTATTCTTGTGTAGTCTTCGTCTATAGAGACATTTATTTCAATGACTGTCATTTGTTATAACTTCTTTGATTTTGTGTTGGATGGATATTATTTATTGGTTGGCCTTATCACGTGCACACCTCTCGGCTGCTGAAGGCAAAGACGTGTCCATATATATAAATCGCTCTACGCACACAGTAGATACATAAAAGGGAATTAGTGTCTTGAAATATAATTGCTTAATATTTTCAAACAACGGACATCTTTAAGTGTATGAGCAAACAGAGTAAGTTTTATCAGCGCGAAGAGTGTAACTGACGTGCAGTGTTCGATAATATGTCTAGTCATTTGCCTTCACATCGCTTCAATGCGTTTAACAAGGATCTGAATATATTTCTCCTCTTTCCTCGTCTTCAGTCACGTAGCTTCTGTGACTTTTCTATGAATATTTTCATGGTAATTAATCTTATAAACTTTTCTTTTTGGTACCTAGAATTAGGAATTTAAGCGCGGTACTAGATTGGCTGTTAAGTCTCATTTTACATTCTGAGACGTAACCGTAAGTAATAGTTAATCTAGGAGAAACACAACCTTGAGAAGAAAACGTAACACACTCTCCAGGATTTCGACCAGCATTCACCCGGCGTAATATTGGAGTATTTTTCTTGTGCGAATACTCATATTAAAGCAAGGGAAGGTGTGGATAGCTATGATCTACTGCGTCCTGGAGTTTCATAACAAAATTTTAAAATGAGTTATTAAATGTCATACTTTATGTCGAACAGTACATTTAATGCTAGAAGGCAAGCAAAATAATTTATGGTTAAGATATTTACAGGTTATATATATATATATATATATATAATTTTTGAAGTATATATGACGCAAGCAAATATACAGCGACATTAGCATCCAAACGGATTCGAAGCCTGCAGCATTCATTGTCCAATATGTACAGAAGGTTTCTAAATATCTTGAACAACAAAGAATAAATAACGATGTTATCATATTTTTCAATGATGTGCTAGTGAATTTATTTCATTTAGTTAAAGCCTGTGTCACTTTACACTAATTTTATTTCTAAAAAACAAAACAAAAAAGACGCTACGGACACATACATAGGAAAATACTGGGCAAACCATTGAAGCCAAAGGGGCCGTTTGTTTTTTATTTGCCAAGCGTCATCGACACACTATCTCTTATCTGGGGTTTTGGCTAAAAGAAAAAAATCCAATGAAATTAATATCGGTTTTTATTATTTCGTATTTCGTTATTTGCACTGGAAAACTTTGAATATTTATTAAGTGAGAACAACAAAACTATTCGTTGTGGAATCTGTATTATTGCTCTTTGCAAAATTACTATTTTGTGTTTTTGTCTAGTTGTGAATGTTAACCAAAGGGAATATCTGTCATATCTTGATTTCAATTATAATATGCTTTTATCAGCTGTTGCACAACATGTAAGCTAAAGAAAAATGTTTAAATAATAATTGTAATAAATCTAATCACTGACCTTACTGTCCTGATCTGAGCATTGGTAGTCCGAAGTGGCGTGTAATGCCTGTAGTTCTATCTAAAACTTTGTCTAAGATTTAAGACAAGACTGAAACCGCGGTAATACCGTTTGTGTATAAAAGTTTTAGATGGGAATAACAAATACTTAAATTGTCGTATATTTTATTTATATATGTTTTATAGTTCTTCTACGGTGTCTATGTACTGGGAATAAAAAGTGAAAGTCAATATTAGTGGTGTCCTGGGTAAAACGATAAACTACATTCAACAGCAAGACCTCGGATCAGGAGGTTTTGAGGAGCATGGATCCACCTCCTAATTGCTAGTGTTCCCAGGTCCACCCTGACCCCCGGGGGTGGCACCTGTTAGGGTCCTAGATATGGGCAAATAGTTAACACCCTAAAGTGGGGTCAAAACACCATATAAATGTAAAAATAGGTTTAATGCTAGAAATACTTTGTAAAAAACATTCTTACCAGCTATATATTTTTTGTAGGAAAAAAATATTACCAGCAATAAGAATTGTCGGCATTAAATAACCCATTGTGGTTGATATGCCGTAAAACAAACCAAACCATCACTAGTCACCGTGAACAGCATTGGAGTTGACCACGAGTCCTATTTATTGTTTCGTTTCAGAAAAAAAAAAAAAAAAAAAAAAACGACATTGAATGGAAGACGTACCAGACAGTAACCACTAAGTTACTTAAACTTTTTAATTGGTACAAACGATATCCAATACAGAACAAATTGGCGCTTAATAACTATATAGCGGTTTTTAAATTGTTTCCTGCTGAGGTTTTCGTTTCGGACGAAGCGTACAGCCCTCTAAAAAATGTATCATGTCAGCTGGTAGTTGGTCATTCGTTGTGTGGTGCATGTGTTCACTTAAAATGGGTTTAGTTTGTTGGTCCGCTTAAAAAAAGCTCATTAACTTGTGACCGCTCCATTGCACAGTTTCATGACAATTTGCATGATTTCCTGGGTTCCACATACCTCGCCACAAAACGTTGGATGGTTTCCGGCAAGATAATGTACCGTATCGCTGGGAACAAGGTATCCAGAATTTGTTTGAATAGCATTCAAGAGACATCTGATAAATGATGAGCTACCACGCCCACCCGATATGAGAACAATCGAGTATTTCTTGAATAAGTTGGAGAGACCTACTCACACGCAAGACCCTATAACTAAAACAATGGCGATGTCGAATGTTATCGAGACGGCATCGCTAAACATAATTCCATGGATCTTCCGCCCGCGAGTTGAAACGAGGCTATTTCTAGTTGGTGCATTTTTAAAAGGCCATAGGCTGTCCTACACTATACTAGACACATTACCCAACATTTTTCTCACGTCAGCCTACGCACACATCGGCACAGTCACTACAGTTATTGCGCCATATATCAGGTTTATTGGGCACCTCGAGGCGGTGTAATGGTCAGCAAGTTTGTCTCGCTAGAACAATTACGGCTGAGTAGTGAGTTCGATCCTCACTGGGTGCCTCCTGCCTTCGGCCTTGTGCAACATCGAAGCTACGCTTGGATAATCATTTTGGGCACCTCGAGGCGGTGTAATGGTCAGCAAGTTTGTCTTGCTAGAACAATTACGGCTGAGTAGTGAGTTCGATCCTCACTGGGTGCCTCCTGCCTTCGGCCTTGTGCAACATCGAAGCTACGCTTGGATAATCATTTTGGGCACCTCGAGGCGGTGTAATGGTCAGCAAGTTTGTCTTGCTAGAACAATTACGGCTGAATAGTGAGTTTGATTCTCACTGGGTGCATCACACTTTCGGCCATGATCAACATCTAACCAACACTTGGAAAATCACTATATCAGTTTTTTTCAGTTTCTGTATATGGGGATGGCAAAGTATTCAGTGCACTGATGTTGAAATGGCTTTTTAATTTTACACATTTAAACCGTTTAATTTTGCCGTCTATTCGTAACAATGATTACTGAAATTACGTTTGATCATAGGACATACATTGGTGTTATTTGTAAGAGCGTAGGTACATTATTGCCACTTATATGAACCAAGTAGAAATATGTAAATAGTATAAAGTCGAAAAATTCCATCTGATACTTTCTCAAGTTTTAATGTGATCTATTCGCCAAAATGTAGAAACGTTAAAACGTCAGAGTGGTTTAAATAATCAAAATGTATTTATCAAGTTGTTTGATTTACTTAGTGACCAACTATTGATCTGTGGCTTACATTAACCATTGACCGCTAAAAAGGGATTTGTTTAATCATTTCACCCCAAGCAAGGCAAGAATGTCACTAGTAAGTAAGAGATTACAGGGAGTGAATGTGAGAGAAAGGACTGAATATAGGGAGAAATGAGGAAAGGAAATAAAAACGTGATTCATGAAGATAGATGATGACAATTGATGTTGCATTTAAATGTTTAAAGATTGTCGTTATCTGGGAAGCAAGTAAACGGAAATGAAACTGTTAAAGTAGAAATGTCGATTGCAATTAGCTATTTCGACAGTAGACCTAGATACCCGTCAAGTAGCACGCTTAAAATTAATATGGTCGGGGCATTAGGAAAAATAGCCACTTAAGGCAGTTGCCATGAAAATATATGTAGAAACGAAAAAAAAACAAAGGGAAGCCACGCCACGTCGCTGAGAAAAGTGACCGAAGTCGAGATGCCAAGACAGGACCGATAAAATTGCAGACTCTTCAGATTTTGTCAAGAACCTCGAGATGAGAAGCAGAGGCACCAGACCAGATATGGCACCCGTATTCAGTGCATGCACGAATGGTAGATTTTATCTCAAGTGACTATTAATACTTCATTATCACCATTATCCTTCGACCTACCTGTGGCTGGTCAGCGTTCCATTAACAATCCCTTTCCGCACTGCTCGGTCCTGCATTGCCGTCACCAGATCCCCAGTCAAACCCTGAGTCCAGAACCATGGTGTCAGGGAAAGTCAATGATTCTGCTTTCAAATTTCCGTCAACAATCGCTTATTCTGCGAATGGGTTAATTTTTGTTGTCTCATTCCTACCATTGTTAATACGGTAATTCGATATAAAGATATTTAAAAAAAAAACTGAGGCAGTTGTTGAAAACCATGATAGTCCACGTGCTGCAAGTACATGACATATAAAAGGAGAAACATCTCCTACTAACAGGAGGTGTGAAGTTTGGTTTTTCGTAACGCAGAAGCGTTTAATAAAACCGAAACGAAGCGGAATGTTAATATCGTAACAGGGAATAATGGTTCGATTTACAAATAATTATGGCAATTATATCAAATGCGCAGAGATATGCGAGTTAACTCGTTCCTCGTGAAACCTTCGATACATTCTATAACAAACACTACAATGCCATTAGCAATCAACACGAGGCTGAAAACGATATTATTTGATAAACCGTAATTTCTAAGCTCTTCATATTTATAATCAATTTATTTCATTTGACCAACTATTGTATCGTTCAATAATTTTTGACTCACTGGGTGTACGTATGTAGATCCCGAAGTCAGTAAACTAATGATAAAATATAATTATTTCTCAATATATATATATATATATATATATATATATATATATATATAGAGTACAGGTAATCGATTCGTTCGTATATAATCCTGGTGAATCCTAGTAATGTTAATTATTAAAATTGATCCACAGAGAGCTCGATGTATTTATTAGACCTGATCATATGTATTTTGTGCAGCTTAAAACCAGAAATGACCCCAACATAGTATAGTCTATTTCAAGCCGCTGACGGCTTGAAATAGTGTATACTATGTTGAGGTAATTTTTGGTTTCATGCTATTATATATATATATATGTGTGTGTGTGTGTGTGTGTGTGTATCTGTCTGCATCTGTCTATATTTGTCAGATGAGTTACTGTAATTACATTATTTACAAAATTCGAAATGCTGTCCTCATATTGTTGTCATATTCACGACGTTTACGCCGTTGTACACTCCGGGGTTCTTCAGGTAATTAAACATGAAATAAAGTGTTCACTTCGAAATTCCAATGAACTGAAGACGGTGGAGCATACAACGGCCGAACCTTCGTGAACATGGCAATAAAGATGAGGGTAACAGTCCGAACAATGTAAATATAAAGATATATGCCTGTGTGACTTTATCTCAGTATACATATATACAAGCAGCAAAGACCGTGTATTAATGGTTAGCGGGTGCTTGTTTCGCCGACCCATAATATTGACGATTGAGATTGTCGATGAGCGCCCAGCACTCGTAACATTACACGATTTACTTTTGTTTTGTAATTTTTCTATTTAGCAATTCTCGATAAAATACAAAAATGTATCCGCAATTTTAATGATCCTAACCTGGAATCTCGGCTTCAATCAATTTCCCACTACCTTAATTTAACTTGACTGTACCTTTTCTATAAATATTTTTATGGCAATTTTCTGAGATTTCCGCTTTGTGAGACACTATCGACGATCTAATATTTCGCTTAAATAAGCGAAGTATTAGATTTTTGATATTGTCTCATCATTTTACACTTGAAATGACTAGATGTACCTGGAAGTTCTATGCTAAGTTTTTTTTTCTCTCGCACTTCTAGCTTGTTGAACTCTCTCCCGGCTTCTTGCTTTTTAGTCAACTTTGATCTTCAAAAAGATAATACAATGATAATCGATATCTTCTGACTTATTGATTTATGTTTTTGATTGTTCTCTTTCCGTAATAATGTTTACATTTTCTCATTCTCTCAGACACAGTAACCCCTTGCATCTTAGTTGATTTAATGTCTTGCTTAGGGTGAAATAATTAGAAAACTGATTTCACAAGATGTGGATTAGCATTAGCCATTCGTATATATGGCTATATATGACATGAACTAATGCATACAGTAAATATAAATTAGGTATTTACGAAACTTTTTTTTTTAATGGGATCTGTTGGCAGAATAAAGAAAATACATAAGAAATAATTGAATGCATCTTATTAATGAGTGATAAATGTAAAACGAATGCATTTATTATGGTTTCAAAGGAAAGAAGCTAATTGTTCTAAATACTTGCGTGTAAATTTCGGACAACTGTGCAAAAATTGGCATCGGAAAATACTGGTGACTTACCTAGAAAAGAAAAGAAAAAACGTCAATCAAGTTAGACATAAAATCAGCAAAGATGGTTGAGAGAATTCAAGATAAATATACCGAAATAATAGGAATATAAAATATTGATATGTTTACTTAACCTCCTGAAATATTGTTTTAGAAACTGGAAGACGTGCTTAAGAAAAAAAAAACAACATAATACACGCGCGTGCACACACACACACGCTTTAGTATGCAGAATACGAACAGATGTCGAGAGATGAAAAAAATAGTGCGGGTAATATTTTTAATGACAACGTGTTTTGGATTCGTGTGTTAGAGAGGACGTCTTTAGGTCAGAATAAAAAACAAATCTGAGTTTATTGTAATAAACAGACATTAACGACTTAAATACAAAAAAAAACAGTTTTCCCTTTCATTTTGACCTGAAGACAACAACATAACGCACAAGGTCGAAACGCCTTGTCATTAAAATCTTTTCCACGTGATCTCATTTCTCCACGGATATATATATATATATATATATATATATATAAATAATACAAATCACACAAGAATTCCGAATGT
>OZ038495.1:32496307-32513807 GCA_964036315.1 Acanthosepion esculentum | reverse complement strand
CGCGAAATGAATGTAATTCTGAACGGCACCACTTCTAGTTCATTTCATACTAA
Source organism: Acanthosepion esculentum (assembly GCA_964036315.1). NCBI lineage: Eukaryota > Metazoa > Mollusca > Cephalopoda > Sepiida > Sepiidae > Acanthosepion > Acanthosepion esculentum. The sequence goes on along the minus strand of OZ038495.1, from coordinate 32,513,754 downwards.
AGCAGGTGTGCCCCAGGGTTCCATCCTTGCTCCTACGTAGTCACTAATTTTCATAATGAACTTCTCGATGGTATTAGTTCTAAACTTGGTATCTACGCTGATGACACAACCATTTATTCCTCCCTCGATAGTAAATCTGATCAGTTTGATAAAGTCAAAATGGAAGCTGTTATCCAAAATGGCCTTCACTTGTCTCGTTAAAATTTGAACGCTTCACAAACTAAACTGCTCTCTATTAATCATCTGAGAGAACCAACCGTCTCTCATTTCCATCGCTGATGCCTAACTTCTGGGAGAGTGACTCGCTGCGCCTTCTTGGGCTAGCGTTCTCAGCTGAAACGAAATGGAAAAACTATATTAAATCCAATGCTAAGTCAGCTGACAGGAATGTTGGTTCATGCTAGACAGTTTTTCTCTCCAGCGTCTATCATACATATCTTTGTCTACTATTCGTTCATGTTTAGTGTACTGCTGTCACACATGGTCCGCTGCTCCTGCTATCAAGTGTTCCTTGATAAAATCCAAAGAAGAATCAGCAATATTATTGGTTCCGATCTGGCATCTCGGCTTCAGTCAGTCCCCCCCACACACACACACACCGTAAAGTTGTCTCCCTTTGATTTTTTTATAAATACTTTTACGGTAATTGTTCGAACGAGATCTTCACTATGTTGCCTAGACTCTTGTTTAACACACTAGATTGGCGATTAGGTCTCATTAGTTCTTAGTCGAATTGGCGAGTTAACTGTAAATTCTATGGTAACAGTTTCTTTTCTCGCACTTCTCTCTTGTGGAACCCCATTCAGGCTCCATGTTTTCCAGCCAACTTTATTCTGCAAAAATGTTAATCAAATGTCACTCGTTATCTGCTGTCCTCCTGATTATTCTTCCTCTGTTCTCGCTTCTCAGTAATGTTCTTGATTCTAAGTCTTTCACACCTAGAAAATACTTGCGTCTCGGAGGCTTTACTATCTTGCTTGGGGTGAAGCCGATTAAAGAAAAAAATCAGTTGTCTTTTGTTGGGAAGCGAATTTGACTGATTTTCAAACCGCCATCAATAACCTGTTGAATATGCCAGTGGAAATTATTCTTTGTGTGGTCGATGTATATTTATGGTTATACACTATACATAAGTAGAGAACGCTGACGCAAAAAATAAATCCAACTTTAAGCCTACAACCTTTCTTTGTTTTTAGTTTAGATAAGATACAAAAGTCACTTTAGAACGTAGGCAGAGATTGTACAAGAAGCAACGGTGTTATATGAAAACTGAATTCTTGTGTAGATGACAGAATGAAAATATTTTATTTTTATGAATGGGTTTATGGGTACAAGGGATGAACTTGTGGTATTTGCTTTACTTTTCTATATAATTTGTAATAGAACTTTTAATATTTTGACTTTAAAAATATGCATTTTTTAACGAAATCCCAGAGATTAGAAGAAAAATATAATTTCTCCTTTACAAGAAATTCTTCTTTTTAGACAAACGATCACTAGCGTATGAAGAACGAAGTAAATTTCGGGAAAAAATAAAGATCTTAAAAGATGAATGTAAACGGGGAAAATCAAAGAGCGAGAAATAAGATGTAAACTGCAAAATGGTAAGAAAACAATAAATAGTAAAAAAAAAAAAAAGTGAAAGTAAAAATTCACAAAAATGAATAACATAAATAAAGAATCGGGGAGATAAAACATATCGTATCTGCGCACAAACCCTTATTTTTTAATAATTTATATATTCTCCATTTTATATTCACTTGTATTTTCCCCTTTCTATACAAACTCACATTTAAAAGAATTATGAGCATCTTACTAGAAGGAAATAAATAATTTGACTTAATACATGCCTTCAGAGATTCAAAAGCCTCTTACACAGACTCACATTATATATATATGATTTATCTAACTATATATATATATTATTAAAAATAGTTTCTACAATGAGCCTATAATTAGAAAAAAAAATCTTCAATTCCCGTTATTACATATGACTACAGAATTTTACTATTTTTTTCTGTTTTAAAATTGCTGTGGCAAAATTTGACATTTCTATTACACTGTTATTGTAACTAAATGCCAATATTCAGTTTCTTACGTACTATTATACATAATATATATACATATATATATTATATATATAAGGTCCAAGTAAAAAGTTAAATCCTACTAATGATTCAAGTCAGTAGTAATAACATGTGGAAAAAAAATCCATTTCCTTAAGAGCAAAAAATTAATATAATTATTAAACTCTCCCACTTTTAAAAAAAATTCTTGTACGATTAATTTTCCGTCCGGTATTTCAGTCAGAATATAAAAATAAGAATATTTGTTGATTTAATCCAAAATATCATAAAATATAAAAAGTTAAATGCTTGCATAGGCCGCAAGATTTATTTCAATTATTTTTCTAAAAAGATATTCCTATTAAATCATTCACTGGTAACTGAGTGAAAATATCATTTTTATCTGCTACTCTGTTTATCAGAGGTGAAGGAGTACACACTATGTCACTCTTAACGTTTAAGGGAGCAAGATAACCAGGAAAAGAACATTTACGGTAAAAAAAAACATATTGCGTTCTAAGAATAAGGAAATTAATGTCTGTTCGTTAGCTATAAATCCCAGGCATACTTTCGATACTTCTATTTACAAGTAGAGAGTTTTGAAAATGTTATTCGTCTGAATTTTCTCTCTCTCTCTCTCTATATATATATATATATATAGTGTGTGTGTGCTTCAAAGAATAATTTAGAAAAGTTTAGTCTAATTGGATCCCTTCATATTCACAGATAAGTTATTTGGTGTTATTGAATGAAGGGAGAAAATCGCCGTGTTGATACATATTATTTTATTCTGGGTACTTTCGACATGGCACAATGTCATCAACAGGGTATTGTTTATTTCAAAACAAATATTGTAGTCTTCATCATTTTCAAAGACAAGATTACTGTGTTTATCTGAAAGTCAAATTTTTACATGTCGCTGAGTATGTGGTGGTTTGACTACCGCTTCCGAGGAGGTACCTATGTATGGCGTGTCGAGAATTTTTAAGAAATAAGTCTTGAAACTATTACAGCAAACCTTGATATTTTAAATATCTAATGTACACATTTTAAAACATTTGTGCAGTATTCAAAATGAATGAAACGGTAGCCAAACCACCTCGTACTCACTCACCGTTTTCACTTCACAAATAATAAATTTAACTTTCAGATAAACATAGCAGTTTTGCCGTTGCAAATGATGAACAATGCAATATTTGTCTTGAAATCAACAATACACTGATGATGACATTGAGCTATGTCTAAAATACTAGGAATGAAATCATATGCATCAAATGAGTAGGCAAAACTATTGATTTATTCAATGAATCATTCCTCAATGAATACATGCTGAATATATATATATATATATATATATATATATATATATATATAGAGAGAGAGAGAGAGATGTGAACTCTATATATATATATATATATATATAGAGAGAGAGAGATGAGAAATCTCTCTCTCTCTCTCTATATATATATATATATATATATATATATATATAGAGAGAGAGAGAGAGATATGAGAACTCTATATATATATATAGAGAGAGAGAGATGAGAACTCTATATATATATATAGAGAGAGAGAGATGAGAACTCTATATATATATATATATATATATAGAGAGAGAGAGAGAGAGAGATGAGAACTCTCTCTATATATATATAGAGAGAGAGAGATGAGAACTCTATATATATATATATATATATATATATAGAGAGAGAGAGAGAGAGAGATGAGAACTCTATATATATATATATATATATATATATATATATATATATATATAGAGAGAGAGAGAGATGAGAACTCTATATATATATATATAGAGAGAGAGAGATATAGGAACTCTATATATGTGTGTGTATATATATATATATATATATATATATAGAGAGAGAGAGAGATAGAGAGATAAGTATAAAATGCTTCCGGTTCATACCATCTAAAATCATAATAACGTAAGTAAATAATTTAAAAATTAAATTGTTATTAAATAGATGTTCATGTCAAAAACTTCAAGATATATTTATATTTACATGCGAGATGAATTTCATTAAATATTCCGTTTCCATTAGAATGATTTTCAAAAACATGCATTATCGTGTAAGATTTCATTATGCAATTCGAAGCTTGTATATCATGCGCGTTATAAAGACGCATAATAGTTAATTTTCTATTTTGCTGTCAATAGCACGGGTTATAACTAAAATATTACAGGAAAACGATGTTGTAATGTTACTGATGGATGGAAATACAACGTGGGAAATGACAGAAAATAAACTAATAGGAGATTATAGAAATTATTGAAGAGATTGTCAAGATAATTAACAAAGAGTGGATGCAAGAACTACGCAAAAAGAGAATTGTGAAAAATCAAAAGGGAAATAAGGGAGAAATGTGTATTCAGAAGTAAGACGATATTTGAAGAAAATGTTTCGAGGAATTAATTCCACCATGGGTTACAGAATTATTCAAACAAAGTAAAGAAAACATTATAAAAATTAAAATGAGTGTTAGGCGTAGAAGTTAATGAAAACTAAATAATAAATAAAAAATACTTATAGTGATACATATAGATCTTTAAGGACATGCATGATAGAGGAACTAGTGGTTGGATCCTTCAAGAAAACAATAAATCAAAATGGCTGTAAGGAGAAAATAACATGACAGAATAATATTCTTGAATAGATATATAAACATATGCTTCATTTCCCTTTACATATGATGCGATAATCAGAATATACGTAAACAATTATGTCCTTGTAGAAAAATATATTTTGATTAGTAGAGTTTACAAACAATAATTAAGCTAAAGTGGATCTTCATGCAAGAAACTATTCCTTCACGTTCTGCAAAGTGTCAGATAAACCAATTTCATGGAATAGATCTCATATTCTCCAGAAACTGATCTAATAAAAACCTGTGGCTAATTAGTAAAATAAATGCATATGGGAATAAAAAGTTACAATACAAAAGCATCAAAATCAATAGTGAAAAAAAAAATGACGAAATGTAGAGAAAATATTATGTAAAATAATAAAATCCCGGTATATGAGAGACTATTAATTAATTATATATTCATGTGAGAAATTCTAGATCTATCTATATATAACATTTCACTTTAGCTCAGAATATACCCTGATAGTTCGAAAGTATCTGCACCATTTTCTTTGCAATAGATATCTACATTATAATTTGAGAAAAATAAAATGAATTTCTGATATAAATATTATGAAGAAAAATGTTCTGCCTATGTCTTCTGGACCGTTTTCTCAACTGTATCACACACCACCAGCGTTGTCTTCAGAATACTCTCTGCCCGCTAGCAAACAATTTAGCCGTTTATATAGTAAGCAGCAAGCGTGATGTCCATTTCATAAAATGACGGTCGTTGCGCATGCGCGCTCATAGGCCACGAACTGAATTTCCTGCTAACAGCTGCGGTAACACGAACACGCTTCGTACGAGGTAAGCCATACTCTGCGTTACTCTCCGGAAAATTTTACCAACAACGGTAGGTGAATACTAGTGTAATGACAAAAGTACGCAATAGTAGTACTAATGTAATGACAAACAGTATCTGCGTCTGCTATTCCGCGATCGTTACCGTCGCATAGCAATCTTCTATGTCAACATAAAAAAAAACATTATCTTGGTGAATATATTTGCTAAAATGTTCGTGTAACCATTCTGAAGATGGCTTAGATCAAGGACCGACTTCATAAAAAATATCCAAATATCGAATAATGTTTGTCTTTATTTTCACCCGAAATTAAAGTAACTGTATGAACATTAGAATGGCTCATAATACATAATATACAGTCATTGTCTGTTATAGTTTATATATATATATATATATATATATATATTTTTTTTTTTTTTTTTTTAAGCGTATCACCCCGAGTAAGGCCGGTGGCCACTATCACGCAAGGGGTTACAGAAGGGTTGGAGGAAGAGCAGATAGGAGTGGTAAAGGAAGGGTTGTGGAGAAAGAGAAGGACGGAGGGTCGATCGAGGTGGGGAGGTTACGGGAGATATAGAGCGAGAGCAGATAGGAATGGAAGATGTCAGGAAGTGGATAGATCAAGGCAACTGGAGATGACGATTGACGCTACACTTAAACCGTTGGAGATTGTATTTGTCAGGGAAACAGTAACGGGGAAGGGAGTTCCATAGGCGAGATGTGCGAGACATGAAGCTATTGGAGTAGAAAAGACGTCTACACCTAACAGTTTCTACGGTGAAGGGGTGGGAACGGGATGCCAGCCTCGTAGGACGCTTGAATTCACGAGGCTTAGGGACAAGTGAGAGCAACTCCTCAGAGCAATTACCGTGGAAGTACTTGTAGAAAAGGCAGAGTGATGCAACATTCCGTCTGTGAGAGAGCGACTGCAGACGAGTATATATATATATATATATATAGATATATATATATATATATATATATATATATATATATATATATTGAACAATAAAAATTATTAAAAAAATTAAAATCTTCAGACACACTGGGTTGTAGATTAATATTCTTTCGGTTTTTTTTTATTATTATTATTTCATTTAGATTCCTCGACTAGTTTCGGCCAACATGGCCATCATCAGGAGAAAAAATATTTCTGCTTGCTGGTAGCAGTGAACTACAGAAATGAATGTCTTGATGGAAAAAATGAAATTTTGACTGTAGATTTCATTTGTTTTTTTAATTTTTTTAATCTTTTAAACATGATTTTTTTAACATTCCTTGTGTTGGTCAAACAGTCTCTTTTAAGTTGTTATTTGAGATAAGAGCTGGATGGACCAATGCTGCTCTGAATTCCCTTGGTTAGTCTGACAGTTTTATTGGTTCCTGGAGTGGGGATTTGTGTGTGTGTGTGTGTGTGTGTGTGTGTGTGTGTGTGTGTGTGTGTGTGTGTTATTTGGTTCTTAGGGAGTGAGTAAGTGTGATATGAGTAAGCGTGTATATTGCTGTGGGTGTGTTATCATTTGGTTCATTAGGGAGTGAGTGAGTATCATGAGTGTAAGTGTGTATATTCGTGTCGGTGTGTGTATAAGTGTGAGGCCTCAACACCTCCGTAAGCATTTCTGTCTTGTGTGGGTGAGAAATGTGGGTAGGTTTTGATTTGTAGGGCTATATATTAATACCATCTATATTGTTATATTTATGGTTTAGCCCGGCTGGATAGTGTGTTTTAAACGTCGTATCCACTTATTTTCATGGAACTCTAAATCCTTTCTAATGTTATCAGTTCTAAACTTTTCTATTCTCTCAATTATAGTGAATTTGACATGGATTTTGAAATCGTGTTTTTCTTGGCGCAAATGTTGTTCTACAGGTAATAATTTTTAATAGGGAGTCGACTAAATTCGATTGCGATAATTATTAATTCTGTAGTGAAAGGGTCATTCAGATTTTCCTACATATTTTTTCTGGCATAGAGTGCATTCTAGGAGGTAAATTATGTTATGGCTTCTACGTGGTAGATTTTGAAAGTAGATTTAGTGACTCAGCTAGTGAATGAATTCGTGTGTCTAATGTGGTTGCAGCATAAACTTCTTTTGTTGTTACATGGTTGGGAACATCCTGTTGTTTTTGTTATTAGTTTATTACGGATTACTTTGTCCCCTGAAATGTGGTTACTACCTATGATTTCTTTTAGGTTCTTAGGTCTACGATATGCTAGAAGGCCGGGTTCCTTAAACAATCTTTTTTAGGTCTGGTTTGAGATGTAGTATTTCCAAGCGACTTTTGATTATTTTGGATAGTGGAGGTACAGTGGGGTTGAAAGTGGTTACTAGCGGAATGCAGCTAGATTTATTTTTAATCTTGTACATTAGGGTGTCTTCTCTAGGTGTGGAAATTGCTTTATTTATTTGTTCCCTGATTAGGTGTTGTTTATAGCCACGTGCTGTGTATTGATGCTCCATATATTCAATGTGCTTATGTAATTCTTCATTGTTGGAACATATCCTTCTGAGTCTAAGTGCTTGTGAATAGGGAAGGTTCTCTTTGAGGTGTTTTAGGTGGGAATACTTAAAGTGTAGATAGTTGTGGGTGTCGGTGATTTTAGTGTGTAGTGTCATTTGTAGTTTCCTGTTTTCATCTATGTAAATGCGGGTGTCTAAAAATGTTACCGATCGTGTGGATATTTCATAGTCAAACTTAATTGAGTCGTGCACTGTGTTAAGGGCCATGAGGAATTGGATGAGTTTGTCGTCATTGCCCGTGTATACAAAGAATATATCATCGATATATCTTGCATAGAATACGCAGTCGTTACCAATGAGGGGATAGATATGGGTCTCCTCAAATTTTTCCATGAATATTGTAGCATATGATGGAGCTGCAATGGTGCCCATGGCACAACCCCTTACTTGAAGGTATTGTGCTCCATTGAAGTTGAAAGTATTATCAGTTTTATGATAACTTCTGTGGGGGGGGGGTCTTGTTTACTTCTTTTACTAAGTTCTTCCTGAAGGGCTGTTAGCCTTCGATGTGTTTAATGTTTTAGTAGAGTGACCTTACTTCCATACTCACTAGAATAGCATTCTCTGTAACTGTTTGTATGTAGTTATTTTTGTTTAGTAGAATAGTTGTGTCTCTGATGTAGGATTTTACTTCCTTAGCTAAGGGTTGTATGTAATGGTCCACGTATTTTGAAATTTTGGTCATGTGGCAGTTGAATGATTAAATGACCTGTCTTCCTGGGTTGTTGCTTTTGTGCTTATATATATATATATATATATATCTTATAGTTAACTGATGTAAAAATAGACCAAAGGGCTTACTTTACATCCGACTTTAAATTTTACATCTTAGCCGACGGCAAGCTCAAATAAATTTATTCGAGACAGATTAGGCACGAAACCTCAGGTCAGTGGCAAATCTAAGTCATTTCTCCTTTTTTTGTATTGTTCTAGTTTCCTTATTGAGCCCCTTGTTTGCAATAATTTGCTCACCGTTGAGCGCGTTACATTTCCCCCACTTTCTCATAACCTAAATGTATTCTTGATATATAAAAAAATCTCTCTCTCTATATATATATATATATATTATATATATATATATATATATATATATATATAACGTTCTTTTTATAGATACAAGTATTTAAGAAAATGCTCTGTTTTATAATAAACAGTATTAAATAACATTTACCGGCCTGAATGTCCGAGAAATTTTCATAGAAAATTTTCGCTCTCCGACAGGAATCGAACCTGTATCCTATACGGAACCATCATTTCGCGTGATGTGCCTTAACCTTTCGGCCACAGAGCAGCGTCTGGTTAGCAAGGTTGATTTTACTATCTTTAAACTTAAATCTTCCATGAATCTCTTCTATTCATATCTGCTCTAGCGTATCAAATGTAAACAAATGACGTCATATATTTTTGAATTGGACAAAGTCCGACAATTTACTTAAAGACATTTATATTATGTTTAACGTTCTTTTTATAGATACAAGTATTTAAGCAAATGCTCTGTTTTATAATAAACAGTATTAAATAACATTTACCGGCCTGAATATATATATATATATATATATATATATATATATATATATATATATATATATGTGTGTGTGTGTGTGTGTGTGTGTGTATGTAGACAAGATTTAATTTAAACAATATTTGTTAAATAGACCATTTTATCGTTTTTTTATAGATCATTATCGCACAAAGGCCAATTACATTTTTAACCTTATTAATATTATGAATTTCATCCAGTTTGCTATGTACATTATTTGTAAATTTATCACCCTACGAAAGACGAAATTATGGTCATCTCGAATAGGATATCTTACTTATCTTACAAAATTTCAAATAAATTAATGTCAATATTAAACAAAAACTCGATGTTTACTGTATTTAACGCATATTTCCTTTTTAATTTTTGCTTGCAATTTGTTAAAATAACTTTGCTTAAAATCATTTTAAATTTAAAACATTTAGCGTTTTAATCTATTATTATTATTATGAATTATTTCCCTTAAATGTATTTATTTATTAGCTTCTGAACGGGAATAAATTTACAATTAATTTACATTGAAATCGGAAACCCACTCTTAAATCTTGGAAAACAAATATTAATATTCTTTATCTGGAGACCTTATTCGATAGAAATATGAAAGAAAAAAAAATGAATGTTTTTGGAAAGCTGCGGAATCGTACACCTTTTGCCAAAAACTATGCTAGCAAAAGCAGACCAATCAACTCAGTTTCTAAACATCTCTGTTGGCAAAAACTGTATCAGAAGTCCGCACTAACCAAACTAAAAATATTTCAGTGGGCGCCATCATATTAATCACGTAAACGCTAAAAAGTTCTAGTACAGACAAGCTGAAGGCACTAACACAAACGCATTGATCGATTCATAAATCTGGTCTGAATGTTCAGATCAATAATCAGCCTTTTAAGGTTTCCAGGCGCTCCTGGCTGGCTCTGTGATATAAGCAGTATTAATGCAGGCGAGAATTTCGTTTTCGAAGGAGCTTCACCTCGAAGCACAAGAGGATTTTCATATGCTTACAAGTGCCATAGTATGCTTATTTAAATATATTAAATTAACATCATGATTATCATTCACGATAGTGGCTGCTTTCCGCGACCTTTGATGAAGCGGTCGGTTTGGATGCTGGAATCCAACAGAATCACATCATGTCGACTTCAAATCAATACTGCCAACATATACCCCCCATGCAGATGGGAAGTCACTTTATGTTGGAAAATAATGCAATAATGTGTTGAAACTGAGAGAAAACCGATTGTCACAGGCAGGGAAGAGAAATAAACGGGAGGAAAATAATAAAAGTAATGATTAACGTAGCCACGGCTTTGAAAACACAGCACGGTGGGAGACACGCAACTTACAGAACACAACACGCCAAGGGAACATCTTTACAAGATACTGTTTCGTCAACTACCCGCTGCTGGCTACTCGTTTTCCCGTCGTTTTTAAAAACATGAGACTGTCGACGAAGACCCGAATCGAGACAGGTTGTAGAGAGGCCCGTATCTGGATATACCAATCTGTTTTGCTGCTAACGGGGAAAAACTGATGTAGCTAGCTTCACTGACAATTCTCCCCGGTATCTATTTAAGAGCGTATATTTAAAATAATCATAAACAACATAATCCAAATAAAAAAGAAGCAAAAAATATTTCCTAAATTAAAAAAAAAACTTTCCTTAATCAAATAATATAAAACAAACCCTTATCAACTATGGTAAACTTAATTATATAGGTTACAAGCATATCGAGTTCCATTTAAATAACATCAATTATATTAATAAAAGCCAGTCATGACTTGACAATAATGCTATCAACATATATTAAAAATAATATACCTTCAAAATAATATATCCCAAAATTGCAAGCACCTATATGAGACCAATGTTACGTATGACTATCCACTCGGAGAATGCTTCTCTGCCGAAAAAAAAAAGAGAAAAACCACAAAACATCTTGCGTAGGATATAACACAACCGCCCACTCACGCAGACTTACTTGTCACCTATCAGACCAATGTACCATTAGACAACTTATTAAAAAGCGGTATAAGGATCATAGTAACATTTGATATCTACTTAAAAACAAAATCAAAATACTTGCAATATCACATTTATTATTATTGACGCAATACTCATACAACGAAAACAACCATCCATAATAAAAAAAAAATGATAACTTAAGAGCCGGCATCCTCAAATGTATATTACAAAACACGTCGCACGACAACTATGTCACAATATACTTTGTCTACGTCACAAGACTCACCATGATCTCTTCCTACCCTGACGATGACTTAAAAAAGTCGAAAGCTTGAAATATATAACTGTGCACATTTCTTCCAAAATTACCTTCGGACAAACTTTGACAGAATTTACTCCTTTTCTGAGAATGATTAGGAACGGCAAAGACGTCTGTATGGGGGACTAAACTGGAGGTTTAGTTGCTTCTACTACTGCCTTCGTTTAAGCATGTTCCTAGTTGATGCTTCATGTAGGATGTTGTCGTCGTGGCACACCATCCAGTTCGATCCTGTGCACACTCTTGTGGTCTACTCCAGCGTAAGCGATACTGGTCTTGATGAAGTCTTTGAAACAAGTCAATAGTCTGTCATGATTTTCCTTTCCCTTAGTTAGCTCGCCATATAGACTTTGCTTTGGGATTCTGTAAACAGATAGCATGTTCCCGTCCAGCCAGGTTAGGCGTATCAGGATGATAGTAGTTATTGCGCAGTTCAGAACCTCAAGGTTTGTGACCGTATCCAGCCATTTGATGCCGAGGTCAGAGATCATGTGAAATGATCCAACATTTTGATATGCATTTTATAAAGGGTCCAGATCTTATCCATAGAAATGGCTGGTTAGGACAACGGTCTTGTAGACCTTGCGCTTGGTAGAGTGTCGGAAGTTGTGTTGATTCAGCAAACGAGTTTGCAATTTACTCAGAGAATGACTTCCTCGGTATTTGAATTCTTCGAGTCTCCAGTTTTGTTCGATCGATGGAGATGGATGGATAGCTGTCTGGTTTTGGAGGGCTGGAATGAAACAGCACTTCTGTTTTCCTAAGGCTGATGGTAAGGACCAACAGGCGGGACCCTTCAGCAAACTTTTTGACAATGAGCTGAAGGTCAGATTCGATGTGTGCCGTAAGGGCACAGTCATCGAAAAAAGGGACCTCCAGGATAAATGTCTCGATCGTTTTGGTGTTGGCATTATGGCGGCGGGGTTCAAAGAGTGACCTGATGTACGCTTTATCTTCAATGTGACTGAGAGTGTGGCTGAGAACAAATGCAAATAAAAGAATCAACAACACTGCCTTCTAGGATATACACACCTGATTCACACCGTGGGAAATATCAAAAGCTCAGACGCCTTTCCTCTAGAAAGTACGAGATTAGTGATGCTGTCATGAGCTAGACTGATTAGTGTCACGAATTTTCTGGGGCAGCCAAGTATCTGAAGAACCGTCTATAAGGCCAGTGTTTTGACAGTATCAATTGCCTTGGCCAAGTCAATGAAGAGTACATGCGCATCCAGATTTTGTTCACTGCACATCTCTTGCGCTTTGCGGACTGCAAAGAGCATGCCATCAGAGCTTCGGCCAGGACGGAATCTCCACTGGGCTTCTTGGTATGTACTTCTGAGATGCTAGAGATCAGGTGCTCAAGATCTTGTCAGTAATAGGCAGACAAGATATGTCTCGGCAGTTACCACAGTCGAAATCTCTATCCATGTCTTTGCAGAGGGTGATAGTTATAGAAATCTCCGAACTTCTGTGTGATTTCCACTTGCTCCCATATACTGAAGAGGAGGACACGGAAGTTGTGAAGAGCCATCGATCTCACAGTCTATAAATTTCTGTAGTGATCCATTCCAGGGACATTTCTGAGTTGGTATACTTGATAGCTCTTTGGACCTCTTCTAGTCTAGGAATGTGGTCGTGTCTGTCTAGTATGGGTCTCTGAGAGCTCTGGGTTCGTTGCTGACAGTAAAGGATCTGTACAGAAGTTTTCTGAAGCGTTCCACACATCTTTCAGTAATGGATTTTTCTCTTTCAGCAGCGCGGTGTTCGTCGATAGGACAGGGGTGGTACTTGGTCGAGACAGTCCATACAGAGCGTTGATGGCGCTCAAGTTCACCGAGTTCTTAGGGTCAACATACAACTGCAATTCGTTTACGTTTTTTCAACTTTCGTAGAATATACGGTTTGGACACGGCACTTGAAGCGATCTCGATTTTAAGTGGAGAAATATCATTCTGCTGGATTACGTACGTCTTGTGGTTCTCATCTCTCTCTCATATTATATATATATATATATATATTTAAAGACATTTATATAATATGTTTAACGTTCTTTTTATAGATACAAATATTTAAGCAAATGCTCTGTTTTATAATAAACAGTATTAAATAACATTTACCGACCTGAATGTCCGAGAAATTTTCATCATTTCGCGTGATGTGCCACGAAGAAACGTCTGGTTAGCAATGTCGATTTTACTATCTTTAAACTTAAATCTTCCATGAATCTCTTCTATTCATATCTGCTCTAGCGTATCAAATGTAAACAAATGACGTCATATATTTTTGAATTGGACATAGTCCGACAATTTATTTAAAGACATTTATATAATTTGTTTAACGTTCTTTTTATAGATACAAGTATTTAAGCAAATGCTCTGTTTTATAATAAACAGTATTAAATAACATTTACCGGCCTGAATACATTTAATACTGTTTATTATAAAACAGAGCATTTGCTTAAATACTTGTATCTATAAAAAGAACGTTAAACATATTATATAAATGTCTTTAAATAAATTGTCGGACTATGTCCAATTCAAATATGTATGTATGTGTATGTATATATATATATATATATATATATATATATATATATATATATATATATATATGTATGTATGTATATATATATATATATATATGTATATGTGTGTGTAAGCATATATACATCACCATCTGTGTGAGTGTGTATTGCAGGTTGAGTATTTTAAAACATTCATAAAAAATAAATATATATTAAGTTACCTCCCTTACATATTCCTAACAGTTAATTTTCTAAATTGACTATAAGGAAAAGTATTTCATACACATTTACAATAAGATTCACAACTATCAATTACATTAACGTTTTTGTCTTAGTAATTCAACCCTGAAATAATCTTTGGATAAGATTAAAAGTACTAGGGAAAAATTAAAGAAATAATCAAAACTACGGCGCATTCTTAATCAGTTAACACTAAGAACTTGAGCGGATTAAAATAAAAGAGACATAATATATTTAGATTATTCAACCAAAAATGCTTGAATGATTATATATATATATATATATATATATATATATATATATATCAGGGTGATTGGAAATTATCACTCTATTTTATGTATGGTAAACTCTTCTGTCTAACTATAAATGTTACATTCCATTAAACATTAAATAGAAAGTTACCTTTCAAACAATATATAACAGGCCTAGAATACTTATTTATTGAAATCTAGCTTCCACTATTATCAGTCCGTAGGTTTTTAACGGTTTGATATTCAACACACATACACACACATATATATATATATATATATATATATATATATATATATATATATATATATACAGGGTGTCCCAAAATAATGTATACACTCTTTGAATCGTTATAACTTATTCAATTTATGTATTTCGACTTGTAAATAAGATTAATACAAGAGAAAGAATACACATTTAAAGAATATGAGAATAACAAATATACAAAAAAACATAGAAAATTAACTAATAAGATAAAAGCTACTTTGGGCAATGGCAGAATGTTCACATAATGATGAGTTCACATCAAGTGCTCAAACTGGTTGCCGTTCTGTTCAATACACTTTTCATATCTTGAAGAAATAGACCTACAAACGTCCAGTATCATTTCCTCTGGTATTTAAGCACATTCTTCTTCAATTGCTACTCTCATTTCAGCAATTGTTTCAGCTTTCCTGCTGTAAACTTTGTCTTTTAGAAACCCCCACAAAAAGAAATCCAAGGGTGTCAAATCTGGTGATCTAGGTGGGTATTCAACTGTCCGCCTTCTTCCAATCCATCTGTTTTGCAGATTTTCATTCATATAAGATCTCACATCACGGTAATGTATTATTAACTATTAATATTCAAAGAGCGTAAACATTATTTTGAGACACCCTGTATATTATATATATATGTATATGTATATATATATATATATATATATATATATATATATATATATATATATGTGTGTGTGTGTGTGTGTTTATATGTTGCAATATCAAAGCCGTT
The DNA here is from genome assembly GCA_964036315.1 of Acanthosepion esculentum. NCBI lineage: Eukaryota > Metazoa > Mollusca > Cephalopoda > Sepiida > Sepiidae > Acanthosepion > Acanthosepion esculentum. The sequence continues at coordinate 32,497,875 of OZ038495.1, read as the reverse complement.
AAAAACTTAAAAATTGATAACACTGCAAGGTAGATTTCAATAACTATGTAGTCGATGGTTGTAATACAGTTATTTTTCAAAGTTTATGCTAATATAGAAAATGTCAGTACATTAATGTAATTCACAAATATAATGTCATGCTTATTGATCTCTTTACACTGGTGTGTTCTGACGGCATACAACGAGGTTATCTTGACAGCAGGAAGTTTCGTTAATGCATAGTTGAAAGATGTTCAATCCCTAAATGAGCAATTACAGGGAACACAATCATTGCTGATGATACTATCTACTAATATATATAATAGCAAATTTTAGTAGAAAGTTCTAACAGGAATACAATAATAAAACAACTATTAGAGAGAATGGAGGCTTAATATACAACGCGAAATTAAAGGGCGGAAACTGAATCAGATTAATGTGTGAGGGGTGAAATATTCTTACATGAAAAGAAAATGCGGTTTGGCAACCATTATTAATATATTGTTCTACAATAGAAGATAATATTGGCACAATATTAACCAATACAAGCACAAAAACATGCCTATGTAGATTGCTAAGAAGTTTTGTTAAATTCAACAGAAAATGCTTAATTTTTTTTCAGTTTTCCAATAAGTTCTACATTCAAAATAAAATTGTGCCAAAATTATGTTTGATTCTGCTTTTATTCTAGTTCCATTACAGTCAAGAACTAAGTATTGTTAGCATGGAAAACAACATTCTCTTGATTATAAATTTATTTTGGAACAGTACAATCTAAAGCTACATGTCATGTGTAAAATGGTTTCAGTGTAAAAGAATGTAGTCATTATTTTATAGGCATTTTCATTTTTTACGGATATTAAATATTTTATTCCCGATTTATAATGACATTAGGGAAACCTAACGTATGCTGTTCATGCTTCATAGCAAATTATCCGTTTCTGTTTACCCTGCTTAAGTTTGATCTGAAATGTTAATTGTATAATGTTCGTTCTACTTCACTCAAATTTACAAAGGTCTTAAGTATATTGTCGAGAGAGAAGAGTATTATGATGAAATTTCTTGCATGAAATAACCGCTTTTTTATAATAAAGCTACGGCTTTATCAGTATACGTATACATGCGCGTGCGCGCACACACACATATATTATATATATATATATGTGTGTGTGTGTGTGTGTGTGCCCGGAACACTGAGATAGACTTAAAGCCTAATTGAGATATACATAACGCTACTGAGATACAAATTAAAGAGCAGCGTGCCTGTGCCCGTCATCAGAATTTAAACCAATGGTTTGCACTGCTTAGCCTACAGATGTAGTTTTTTTTTCTCTCTCATATATATATATATATATATATATATATATATATATATATATATATATGTATGTATGTATGTGTGTGTGTGTGTGTGTATAAATAGAGTAAACTCCACTGTCCGTAGCATCTAATTTTTTAAAAAAGTAGAGCATTATATTATTTATTATAGGACATTAAAACATGTTAAAAACAACAACGTAGTCACGGGTAAGTTTTCATTTGAATGATATGCATGACATTTTTAAACATTTACAACAACATACCTTTGT
>OZ038495.1:32486307-32491307 GCA_964036315.1 Acanthosepion esculentum | reverse complement strand
CCTGCATACATAAACATTTTTCTATATACACGTATACTTACACATATGTGCCTACATCCATACACACATTCCCATCCATCTACACAGAAATTTCTTCACGTAAATGTGTATACACATACATATGCACCCATATTCATCTATGTATCTATTTGTATTCATAAACACTGATGCACATATTTGATTAGTACATTTTTAAATCAGTAGTTAGATAACATGTAAATCAAATGCATTACTAATCGTGTGGCTACAAAGAGGCACCTAAGAGTATTTTCATCAAGTGACCCCAAATATATAAACAACGCTTAATCTATGCCCCTACTTATGAAATTTTTTTATTTTAGAAGGTACATGTTGATTAATTCTTGTTTCCAAATACAAGGTTGTACACTCCACATAACCAGCAGCGCACTGGCAATTAAATTCATATACCAAATTAATTTGATGTAGGGCAATTCATCCTTGCGAAACGACGGAAACGCAAACCGAGTTCGAAAAATAAACACAGAGCAGCAGAAGGAAAACAACCAGAGACCGACTTGCTAACTTGCTTAACTAAGCTTTGGCCGGTATCCCTAATCCAAGGAACCTTCAAGTAAACCGGACGTTTAGAAGGCCCCTGGACTTTAGGAGAATGAAATTCCCTAGTCTTCTTATTAATAATATAATTAATAAGGAACTTCATAAGTAAAAGATTTTGCCCAAAGAAATTTATAAAATTATTCATTCTGTTGCTTCCCAACGTTCTCGGATGTATGGGTTACCAAAGATTCATAAAGTGGGATTTTCACTTGGGCCTACTTTTGTCTATGCTTGGCTCTGTCCAGCATGGTTTGGCTAAGTGGCTCATTGAGGTACTTCATCCGGTATCAGTATTTTATTCGAAGTATTGTGTACCTGACTCTTTTCAAATTGCAGCCTAATCTCGACACTCAGTATTTCCTGTCCTTTGATATATCTAGTTTGTTTACAAATGTCCCCCTTTGATGAAACAATCGGTATTTGTGCTGACTTTGTCTCTTTCCATGAGGTAAAACTACATATACTCGAAGTAATCGACATTACAAATTGAAGCCAATGCTGAAAAGAATCAGACACGAATACTGTAATAATATCCTAAAATGCATATAAAAAGAATATTTTTCACGTTTAATGTGCGCTCGATAAGGACATTCTAACATAAAAGTAAAAATTCCATAATGTATAACTTTTCACGTTCTAATGAAGGCTAAAGCATGACAGCCGTTGCATTTAAAAGCAAAAGAAAAAGTGTTACATGAATAGCTCCACATAGATTTTGGCTTACTAGTTCCACGCCAGAAGATGACCTCAGAAAATGATGAAAGCACTTTGGAAATAAACGTGGTTTTCCCTATTACAGTGAATTTCTTGTCTCATTTGATTGTAATATACGCAAAAATATTCGTGAATTTGGAGGTATTATGACAAAAATAAGCAGACATAATGTTTGCAATTTATTCAGTGAGACATGACTAATATATATATATATATATATATATATATATATATATATATATAGGGACAAACCCACCAGATATATATATATATATATATATATATATATATAGGGACGAACCCACCAGATATATATATATATATATATATATATATATATATATATATATATATAGGGACAAACCCACCAGATATATATATATATATATATAGGGACAAACCCACCAGATATATATATATATATATATATATATATAGGGACGAACCCATCAGATATATATATATATATATATATATATATATATATAGGGACAAACCCACCAGATATATATATATATATATATATATATATATATATATATATATATATATATAGGGACAAACCCACCAGATATATATATATATATATATATAGGGACAAACCCACCAGATATATATATATATATATATATAGGGACAAACCCACCAGATATATATATATATAGGGACGAACCCACCAGACATTATATATATATATAGGCATACACCCACCAGACATTATATATATATATATATATATATAGGCATACACCCACCAGACATTATATATATATATATATATATATAGGCATACACCCACCAGACATTATATATATATATATATATATATAGGCATACACCCACCAGACATTATATATATATATATATATATATATATAGGCATACACCCACCAGACATTATATATATATATATATATATATAGGCATACACCCACCAGACATTATATATATATATATATATATAGGCATACACCCACCAGACATTATATATATATATATATATATAGGCATACACCCACCAGACATTATATATATATATAGGCATACACCCACCAGACATATATATATATATATATATATATAGGCATACACCCACCAGACATTATATATATATATATATATATATAGGCATACACCCACCAGACATTATATATATATATATATATATAGGCATACACCCACCAGACATTATATATATATATATATATATAGGCATACACCCACCAGACATTATATATATATATAGGCATACACCCACCAGACATATATATATATATATATATATATAGGCATACACCCACCAAACATTATATATATATATAGGCATACACCCACCAGACATTATATATATATATATATATATATATAGGCATACACCCACCAAACATTATATATATATATATATAGGCATACACCCACCAGACATTATATATATATATATATATATATAGGCATACACCCACCAGACATTATATATATATATATATATATAGGCATACACCCACCAGACATTATATATATATATATATATATATATATATATAGGCATACACCCACCAGACATTATATATATATATATATATATATAGGCATACACCCACCAGACATTATATATATATATATATATATATATAGGCATACACCCACCAGACATTATATATATATATATATATATATAGGCATACACCCACCAGACATTATATATATATATATATATATATATAGGCATACACCCACCAGACATTATATATATACACACACACACAATTGGTCTTTTTTATCCAATTTTTATCATCAGAATTATTCTCAAAAATTTAAAAATATTTTCGACATAGAAAACAAAATTAACGTCTTAGTAATAAAACTTCTACTATCCAGAAATAAACTTGTGTGTGAGAGAGAGCCACTTTCTCTATATTGTATACTTATGCACACACATTCTCATAGACGCATGTACGTACAGTCTTGTTTTTGTTGATTAGGTTTATATAAACCTTTGAATGTATTGATTATACAAAACTCAGCTGTTGACGCCGAAGGCTGAAAACAACTAAAATTCATTTCTGAATCTCTTCTTCTGGGCTTTATCTTTATCAAGCATTACTTCTAAATCTTACGAATTCAAAAAATGTAATCCGTTTTTTTCTTGAAATCCGTTGATATATTTATTCTTACAACTGACAGAAAATAAATTACACATTACGATATTAATGGCATATTCAAGATAAATTATTTATTCTTTGGTGGTTTTCCAAATGTTTAGCTGATTAATTTTCTATTCTTCATAAATAACAGTATTAATGAATAATTGACATTTTCGATGCATGGCCAACCAGTTATGTTAGAATTATGAGACGAAGTTCTGAATTTCACCATGGTCAATTTGCCTAAAAGTTTTCTAATTATAGACTAGAGAAGACCATCCCAGCGTGCGTCCATGTTGACAAATGCCTGAAAATCATAGCACGTGTCTGAATAGAAACTCTTCGGAGGTTTTCGGTATTTGTACTAGCAAGAATTTAAAATTCATAATAGCCGATGGTTCAAATTGCTGATCACTCCAAATTATGCGCTTTCTCTCCTACAAACTGCAGTTCATATCAGTATCAGAACAGGTTTTCTCTGTTGCGGTTGAAGTGACTGAGCAGGGATCTGCAACATGGATTATATAGACAGGTTTACTCGGGAGAATTTTCTTAGCTCTAGTCAATATAAAGAAAGTAATTTTTTAATACTTTAATGAGTTTCATCAAATGTTCCTTGTGTTTTTAGAATATTTCGGTAAGGACCCATCCCTGCATCCCATCAGAATGTCTGAGGACCAACTTCTAGAGAGTTCCTCTCTGCGGCTGCTCGGTCTCACGCTGTCCGCTGATCTGAGATGGAACAAATACATCGAGTCAATTGCATCATCCACCGCAAGAAAAGTTGGTTCCCTGTGCCGAGCCAGGAAATTCTTCTCCCCGGAATCGATCCTCCAAGTCTATAAGTCTACCATTCGACCTTGCATGGAGTATTGCTGCCATTTATGGTCTGGGGCCCCTGCGTGTTGCCTCAGGGTTCTTGATAAGATCCAGAGACGGATATGCAATGTGATTGGCCCTGATCTGTCATCTCGTCTGCAGTCGCTCTCTCACAGACGCGATGTTGCATCGCTCTGCCTTTTCTACAAGTACTTCCACGGTAATTGCTTTGAGGAGTTACTTTCGCTTGTCCCTAAGCCTCGTGAATTTAAGCGTCCTACGAGGCTGGCATCCCGTTGCCACCCCTTCACCGTTGAAACTGTTAGATGTAGACGTCTTTTCTACTCCAATAGCTTCATGTCTCGCACATCTCGCCTATGGAACTCCCTTCCCTATTACTGTTTCCCTGACAAATACAATCTCCAACGGTTTAAGTGTAGCGTCAATCGTCATCTCCAATTGCCTTGATCTATCCACTTCCTGACATCTCTCATTCCTATCTGCTCTCGCTCTATATCTCCCGTAACCCCCCTGCCTCGATCGACCCTCCGTCCTTCTCTTTCTCCACATCCCTTCCTTTACCACTCCTATCTGCTCTTCCTCCAACCCTTCTGTAACCCCATGCGTGATAGTGGCCACCGGCCTTGCTTGGGGTGATACGCTTAAAAAAAAAAAAAAAAAGAAGTTTCTTTTTTTTTTTTAATCATTTGCTGATACCACACGTGTTTATAAACATATTTACTC
>OZ038495.1:32461307-32476307 GCA_964036315.1 Acanthosepion esculentum | reverse complement strand
GGAACAGGATTGGATGATATAGAGAAGATCCCAACATGCAAATTACAAATACATTAATCATCTGAGAGATCCCTCTCTGTCAGCCATCAGCATGGCTGATGCTAACCTCCATGAAAGTGACACGTTGCACCTTCTCGAGCTAACGTTCTTAAATCACACGAAGTGGAAAGACTATATTGAATCAGCTGTTAAGAAAGTTGATTCACTGTGTCGTGAGAATCAATTTTCCTCTCCAGAATCTATATTACATATCTATAAGTCAGCCATTCTTCGAAGCAATGAATATTGCTGCAATATATGGTCCGGTTCCGCTGTTAATTACCAGGAGCTTCTTGATAAAATCCAAAGGAAAATCAGCAATATTACTGGATTTGATCTGGCGGCTCGGCTTCAGTCACTTTCTCAACGCCGTAAGGTTGTCTTTATGCGCATTTTCTATAAATAATTTCATGGTAATTGTTCGGATGAGTTATTCGCTATGGTACTTAGATTTTATATAGAATATGGAAAATCCAGTTGATATATAATCCAAGTGATTCCTCAGTACCTGTCTATATTTCTGAGATTAGGTATTATGTACACTATTTCCATTATTCGGACTATTGTCCTCATCTATGTCGCCATGTCTATTATGTTGTACGCTCCGGCCTTCTTCAGTTGATTGGAATGTCGAACTGAATCCTTTATTTCGCTAGACTGTTCTAGTTCCACGTGCCATGCCTAATGGATGTAAGTTATCTTCTGTTAATTCTCCTCTCAAAGTTCTCCACCGCCATAACCAGGTATTGAACTCACAATCTTTGGGTCCTGTCACTGGATCTACCTAACGCCATTATCCTATTATATTGCATTTTTGCTGTTATTAATATATGTCTTTTATCAGAGCTCATATTGCAATTTTTGTTGATATTATCGATTTTCTGGGCACTCCTTATTATTGGTTCCCATATTGTATTCATTTCTATGCTTGGTCGGTTCAGGAGATTTTTGTGGCCAAGTGATTCCTATTAATGTAAAAAAAATATTAACACTGATCCACAAAGGGAGCTCAATGTTTTCTAACAGAGCATATAATTTTTAAACAATAGAAATTAGGATTACCCTATAATTTTGTTTTTTCTTGTTAACCTGATGGATTTGAAAATCCTTGTAATTTTAATTTACAATGTGAAATGATCATCATCAATATTATGGTGTAATCCTAATTCCTATTGTGTAATATATATATATATATATATAAAATGGTTAAACTTGTTTATATTCTATACATATAGATTGGTAATGATCTTATTTTCTCCAGAAAACTTTTATTCATTGTAGACTATATTTTAAAAGCTATCAATTGTTTTGCCACAAAGGAGATATATTTATTCATAAATATGTATATATTCGAAGAATCCAAAAACAAGAAAGAAAATTATTAGTGTTTGATATTCAAAGAATATTTTTCGAAAATTCCTTCTCTCAATATTTACATCTGTCTTATTTGAATATATATGTGCTACACGGTGTAAATATGCGTGTCTTAAAATATATAGTTGTGTCTATATAGTAAGTTGGTGTAAAAGTTTTCTATATTGTTTAGCAGAATCTTTTATTGATATGAATTCATAGCTTGATTCATCAGACATCAAAGACGTTTCCTTAGTTGACGTTAACGCTACGTTTCCTTTAAGCTAAATCTTCTATTCCATCATAAAACAATGGTTCCGCTTTTGATTCGATGACTTGTTTGAAGACTTTAATATTTTCAATATTATTAGAAATGCTGAGCAAAATAAGTAATGTTCCATGGAATTAAACAGGTGATCGTCTGGAGATGGAATGTCTAGATAAAACGAGTGAAAGAATCTGGTATCTGAATTTCTTGTTTATCTGCAGCATCGCCATTGCAACGTGAGGACTGGTTTCTTTTAAAACAAATTCACAAATTGAATTTCTTGCTCAGAAAAAAAAAAAAATCTCCCGAGCCGCCCAAGCATAGAAATGAATATAATATGGGACCCAGTAATAAAGAGTGCCATAAAAAAGCGATAACAACAACAAAAATTGGTAAAACATGATTTGATAACAGCAACAATTGCAATATGGGCACTGGTAAAAATGGTTGCTGCAGACATTAGGTTTATAATAACCAACAATTCATAAACAGTGGATAAAGGTGTTGGTTAGATCCAGTGACAGGACCTACAGAGTGTGAGTTCAATACCCGGTTAAGAAGTCAGTGGAGAATTTGGGAAGGGGAATTAACAGGAGATAACTAATAAATGACCTCCATTAAAACATGGCATGTGGAACTAGAAAAGTCTACCCCAGTGAGGGAAATAAAGGGTTCAGTTCGACATTCCAACCATCTGAAGAAGGCCGGAGCGTACAACGGCCGAATCGTTGTAATAAATATGCCGACAAAGATGAGGACAATAGTCTGAATAATGTAGTGTACATAATACCTCATCTCAGAACTATATACAGATAAAAATAAATAAATTTTTCTTTCACTGTGCAAATAAGCCAGTTGCTTATTGTTGCGTTGCCCAATCACATGCCGGGAATTTACATTTAAACAGTTTTCCAGTGACATCCAGTTCAAATACGCGCAATTTGTAATTAAAATTCTTCTTTGAAAACCATACAATACACAACACATCTTGTCTTTATTATATTCCGTTTATATGGGCACGTGGCTGAGTGGTTAGAACGTTCGTATGACTATGAAACCAGGGTTCGAATCTCACCATGGTCGATTTGTCAGATAGGAAACTGGAGGGTAGATCCCAGCGTGCGGAACATTTGGAAAGTGCCTGAAAACTACACCACCTGTTGACTCAAGCCTTGAGTGAAATTGGGGACCGTCGATAGCTGACTTGTACAAACTGTTGGTCATGCTAGATAACACGCTCTTTCCCAGAAACTGTAACTAAGGTCTGCTCAGCATAGTTGCAACATAAAGCTCTGTGGCTGTTGAATAAATACAAGTGAGCCTGAGCAAGCGTCTGCAATAGGGATTGTCTAGCCGGCCTAGTAGACGGGTATCCTCGAATACAAGTGGCCAACTATACTATAATCTGTTTACTTAAGTATGATGACGGCTGTACTAGATTTGTAAATGATTTTCCTTGTTTTACAGAATCTTTTAAACAATCTTAAGAATGTTGTGTATTGGACATCAACGAAACCACAAGTGCCTAAAAGTTAACAGATGTTCCATTTTGGACATTCCTGTGGAAGTCATTTTCAGCATATTTCATGAATAACGTATGAATTAAAATGGCGACAATATAACAAAAAAAAAAAACAGTGCAAAATTATTATATTTATATCATTTATAATCGTACACATCTTCCTCTTTGTTGTTAACGTCCCAAGGCTTCGGTGGTTGTAGCCTTCGTACTTCCTCAGACAAGTATCAATCCGTGCAACCTCGAAGGAATTTCCAACTGAACAATTTCTTTAATCTATATATGGACAACGGAATCAGAACAATTTACATCATTCAAATTCTTCAGCTCGAAATTCCCTGAAAGTTACCCAGATCGACAAACAACAGTCGGAAAGGGGAATAACAACAACAAACATGATTTGGTTTGGTTTGGGGCATATCAACATCAATTGGTTATTTAATACCGACAAAACTTTTATTGCTAGTAATCTTTTTTCAAAAATGTAGTGCTGGTAACATTTTTCCTTCCAAAACCTATTTCTGGTAATATTTTTTTTCTTCAAAAATCTGTTGCACGTAATATTTTATTAAATCTATAACACTAACCATGGGTATATAGTACCCAGCGCAAACTTTCCTATTTTTAATTACAATTTTCAGTACCTGATTTTCTTACCTAAATAATATTTTTCAGTTCCTATTAATGTTAACTCAAAGTACAAAGTTTGAAGTACCTGCATGTAAAATATTTCAAATAAAGATTTATATTTAATATTTTTTTTGATATTTTCAAAATCGGGTATGATATACCCATGGTTAGTAGTGGTGTAACTTTAATTGATGGTTAGTGTTATAGGGTTAAACAAATGTATAGTTGGTAATAATTTTTTTTTGTTCAAAAATGTATTGCTGGTAATATTTTGTTTATAATAAATTTCCTTTAAAAATGTAATGCTGTTAATAATTTTTCCTTCAAAATTGTATCTCCGATAATAATTCTTCCTTAAAACCCATATTACTGGTAATAGCTTTCTTCAATAATGTATTGCTGGTAATAATTCATAAAAGTATTATTGGCAAACATTTTTCCTCGAAAATGTATTTCTGGTGATACCTTTTCCTCCAAAAACGTATTCCTGGTATTAATACCTATTTTTTTACACCTACACAGTGTTTTGACCCAAGATTGTTGTCAACAATTTGCCCATATATGGGACCCTAACAGGTTCTTCCATCCAGGTTAGGATAGACCTGGGAACATCAGCTATTAAGAGGTGATTGCATTCAACTCACAACTTCCTGATTAGAGGAGTTGCTGTTGGATATATTTTAATGTCTTACCAAGGTCGGGGGGGGGATGTAGTTTATCGTCATATCCAGGAGAAACACAAATAAGAGTACAAGAGACCCCTGCGTAAATAATGTAAATAATGATAACTCCTCATACTAGAAATCCAGACAGAAAATAACTGAGATATTTAGACTTTTTTTTCGAAGGAAAACTATGAAACTGATAAATTTATCAACAACTTAATGTAGATGTTTCGGATGTGGTGTTAATGTAACAATTACAAGTTTGGAAATTCGGAATCGGCGGAGTTTCGGTCAATTCTGCTATCACTAATTCAGATGTCTGTCTTTGCGAAAGACATGAATTAATTTCTTTCCAGAAAGCTCCGGATTAAATGTCAGAACATCGTAGAATATTTAGCCTTGGGTGTCATCCAGTCTAGGAGAATGACTATTCTGAATTCAAAGCTAATGAGAGGGTAACTGGAAACTACTCTCTTTCCCAAGAAGTCATAAGAATTTACAAGAATTTGGACAGTCACAATTGAAAGGGCATGCCGTTTAAAATTACATGTGTGCTTGATGGTATGTGTTACGACATCCCTATTTTCTTAGTTTCACGATAATAAAATCATTTTAAACAAGTTATGATTTCATTCATTCATTTCTTCGTTGCGACTGTCTTTAATATAGCGGGAGATTTAATAAGACAGTGGGATGATGGGAACTTTAGGATATTTTTTTTATCTACACGAATTCATTTCGAGTCTTTCTTTTTCTTTCCATCACTTTTGTAAGTAGGTATTCCATGAACGGTGAAAATCTTGTAAGATCCAGGAACAAATTTACAGTTGATAACCTTAAGTTTAAAGGCATTCACTGGACATTTTACTCGTAATAAATTATTTCCTCCTTTAATCAGAGTACCATTTATTATGTCAAATTTGTGGTTAATCCCGTTACGATGAGCAACCAACGCATTTCAAGTATTATTTTGTAGAATGTCCTCTTGTGTGTTCATATAATTATTTATTTAGATTCCTTGAGGTTTCTCCAATATATTCTTGTGACAATTATTACAGCCACTAGCGTAAACTGCTCTTTCAGGTTTTAGCTTGTTGCTTTGTTTAGTATTGACTAAGTTTTTATTGTTTTGGTTGAATATTGAGTTTAGATAGATTTTTTTCGATTGTAGAGGTTATAGAATTAGTAGACAGGATAATATATAATTTTTATTCATTGGTTTCTCAGGAGGGCCGTTTTTTTCTTTTGGGATATTTCATGGGACATTTGTTTGGCATTGGATATAAGACAATTAGTGTACTGGAAAATATTGATTCACCAATTAAATGTCCGATCTATGCTAAATAGAAAAGTAATATCAGAGTGTGGAGGTGGGCGAGTTATTTTTCATGTCATGATAAACCGAAACACAGACACGTCATCATTTTTTTCGCAATCATTACATATCGTGACATGAAAAAAATAAATTTAATTGGTTAATCAAGACATACCACAAGTCTGTTCTTAATTCTGATCTTATGTCCCCAACCTTTATTCTTCGGAAAAGAGGTAACATTTTGTTTTTAAAGTTCCTTAAAAATCATTTAAACACCAGCTACTTACCATCGTCTGAAGAAATACAATCATAGTAACATGAAAGCTTTTCTGTAGGGATTTAAAAATGTTTTTTTTATTATAATCTCTTATTCCGTTGGGTGTTTCGGCATTACTTACAGATTTTGGGAATATATTATTTATATAATTTATTCTAACTTTAAATTGTCTTCTCTTTAAATCCCCCATCATTTAATATAATCCACTAGCAGGAACGTAAATTCATTGATATATAACTAAAGGCTTTGACCATAAATAAACTCTCACTCCGGCATATCAAAACGAGGCGTCTTCTCAAGTAACCCCGTACATTCTCACCGACTGCTCTCTAAACTAAATTCAAAACCTCTATTCCGAGACAGTCATTCTAGGGCTGAGGAGGACTGACATATGGTTGTGTTGGTCGGGAAAAACTATACCGATATGAGGTAATTTTGGATGATTTGCTGTATAAAATAAATGCTGTGTTATAATAAATACATTGAGCTCTATCTGTAGATCAGTTTTAATATCTGATATTACTAGGAATCACCTGGATTATATTCCAACGGAGGTATTACCTGTACTACATTATATATATATATATATATATATATGAACTGGGATCAAATATGGATCGGAATCCACGAGAGGGATAAGATCAAGAACAAACAGGAAACGTTTATCAATCTAACATTTTTACTGCTATTATAGTTTCATTTTCATAAAGATTAAACAGGCTATATCGATGAACGTTTCCTTATCCTATTATATATATATATATATCGTTTATCCCTGATTATCCTACGTTCAATACATCCTGTGCGTATAAATTTTCTAGATCCATTTTATGCATCCAAAGAAAATTTAAACGTCTCTTTTGAATCAAGTATAATTTCCCTTTTGTTCTCTATTTTCGTATTTCCTTGTTGCATATATATATATATTACATGAATCATATATACAAAAAATAGATATTGAAGTTAATGATATAAATAGCGAGGATACATCTTCGCAAACAAATTTAATAAATTACATTAACCGTAAACCTGTAAATGAGTGTTATGTTCCCTGTTTATAAATTCCAGTTGCATAAGATATTTTTTTATTTTTTTTACAAGCTTTCATCTGTGCATACAGACATCATCAAGTATTAAAATATTTTTGTTTTTTTACATCCAGGTAATAACAGAACAAAGAAAGAATAGATGTAATCCGAAATAAGTTTTTAGAAATGTGTTATTGTTAATTGTAAGAAATTTCGGAGCGTGCGGTCGCAACGCTGAGGATTGACTTTTTAAATTTTAAGATTGTGCGTTTTTGTACTAATATGGTAATAGGATAATTCTTTTGTACTGGTAGGTTTTTCAGTCAATGTGGCATGAACTAAATTGTTCAATAAATAGAGGAATGTCACAATTATTATCCGAAAGTTGCACGTCGCATCAGTTATTTTAATATCAAGAATACATCTTTGCAAACAAATTTAATAAAGGACATTATTAAATTTGTTTGCGAAGATGTATTCTCGCCATTTATATCATTAATTTCACTATCTGTTTTTTGTATGAATGTTTCATGTAATGTAAATTGAACTGTACCACATACTTGATATATATATATATATATATATATATATATTCCCTGAGTTTCACGTACATTATCATCGGCAGGTGCAGATTGAAAACAAACCGTTGTTAAATTTAAATATTAATATTTCTATCTTACTGTTATAATAGTGGAGCTGTTCATTTATTTACATGTAAAATATAATACACATCATATATGCAAATATAACAGTTCTGTGTATTTCTGTAGCATATTTTTTTTTAAAGCAAATATGAAAACAAGATATTGTAAGTGCTTTTTAATTTTAATGATCAACTACGAATAATCTTTCTAAGGATAAAGAATATTCTGTCAGAAATTTGGACGACATTCATTTCGAAAGAAAAATACAAGAAATATTGATCAAGCTTTCTTAACTCATTATAAAAGCAGGTAGAGTCAAGTGTGGAGATTCGTAGAGTTAGTGAGAGTTGTAATATAGACAAATTGTATCATCACATAAGCGAAGTGTGGCGTTGTTTTTAGGTACATTTTGGATGCGCGCGCTAAAAAGGTATACTTGTTTTTATCTATTGATAGGTGTTTTTGTTGTATGGGTAATGCTACAAAGATCCCACATCTGTTTTACTATTTAATTTTGTTAGTATGTCAGAATATCCACCCATACACTAACATATGCACATCATGCGTACAAAAGATGCAAATACACACACATAAACGTGTGCACCATCATATCTATTCACCCATATTAATTTTAATATATATATATATATATATATATGTACACCCAGACACACAAAAATATACAAATATATAGATATACAGTCACGAACTCTTCTGACCAATGAATGCCATCTCATTGAAACTTAGAAGAGGTAAGATTAAGGGATCATTATATATATATATATATATATATATATATATATATATATTATAGGTATGTCCAATATTTCGCTAAAAAGTGGTATACCTTGACGAAAAAAGGTCCCCAAATTGCTAAAACAATTTTTAACGTTTAAAAATTTATGTTGTTATTAAAGAGGAAAGACCAAAGTATTTTCTGAATATTTTTTCAGATTTTTTAATCCTTCCTATAAATGTTAAAAATTTTATTAAAAAATCTTGTTTTTTTTCGAGTCAAAAAATTTCGTAAAATCGAACTTATCGACATTTCTGTCGGAAAGATCATAGTTTGTTAGTTAAAAAATCATGAAAAATCAATTACACCTTTTTCTTTTGTTATCTTAGGAAATTTAGAATGATTAAAGTATATTTAATGTAATTTGAAAGAAACATTACTTACATTTTTAGTAGAAGATTTTTTAAGAGAGATATTTCCAAACGAGGTGGTCGATTTTGACAGGCGTTAATTGATGTACGTCAATATATTCACAACTTACGGCACGGAAATTTATTGGACGGTAGCGCAGAAGTGATATAATTCGTTCTAATTTTAAGTGAATCTGGTTGGTTAGATTTTTTAAAAAAAATTCACTTTCACATTTTTTTTTACCTTACGTTTGAAGAAGAATTCTGCACTGAAAATAACATTTAAATTATGAAAGAAAATCAAATTTTACAAGTAAAAATAAAACAGTAAAAAAAATACATTTTTTAAAATTGAGGTTTATTATTTCAGTCATGAAATATTTTTCTGAGAATATAAAAATTACATGAAACACCATTAATTGAAACGGGTTAACTTAATGAAATGAGATTTTATTTTATTTTATTAAGGCAGATTTTTTTCTATTTATTAATAATTATGATATGGCAGTAATATGAGTTTTATTTTATTTATTAATAAAAATTAACATGCTATTTTGGTTTTGTTTTGACTCAACAAGTATTTAGTAGTAGCGAGCTAACTCCAGAAAATTTAAACTCCAAAAATCGTTTTAATTGATAATTTGTCGTGTGGATAATAATTCCAAAGTAATGTACAATGAATTTATGCATTCGATTTCAAACTTGAAAATTTGGGTGGACTTCCAAGGGCGTTTTTTTTTTTTTGTAATTGTAAATAGTCGATATTTTCTTTTATCCCACTATTCGATTATATTTGAATAGAAAAAAAATTGAAATAATAATACGACGATATTCAGAAAACTTGACAAGCGTTGTTTTGTTGTTACTGAACGAATCAAAGCCATTTCTGAAGTAAAAAAAAAAAAAAACTTGCTTCTATCAAAAGAAACTACTCACGTGACATTATTTCAAGGTGTGCATCCATACTTTCGTTGGAGACGATTTTAAATACAATTTTGGAATATTAAAAATTATTTTAAAAATAATTAAGGTTGTCAGATTTTAATAAGCTTTCAAATTTATGATCTTTAAAAAGTAGAGAACATAATATATCATTTCCATAAGGTTGCAGAAAGAACTTAATGTACAAATATATAACAACCTTTTGTCATATTGTGTATTTAAAATTGAAAAAAATAAAATTCATGTAAGAATTCATTGTTCATCAAAAAAATTTTTTCTTTCAGATAATAATTACCTTCGTATATATTATTCAGAAAAGCCATTAAAAACTTTCTTAATTAAATATTGTCTTAGTTTTATTGGGTTTTGTATTTTTACAATTGAGGTAAAAGTTTGGACAATTTCGGACATTGTTTTAAGAAAAAAATCGATGATTAAGATTTTTCAGAGTTTTGTGCATTTAATTAAAAAAAAATTCAGGTTGCAAATAAAATATTTTTGAGTTTTCATAAAATTAAGTTCGAGGGGGGTAACAGATATAAAAAAAAATATTTATATCATGACTTTCAAAGAGACAAACATTTCTAAAATAAGTTCATTCATTTCTGAATAAGTTCTGAAGTTTTCATTAAAATTCAACAAGTAGTTAATTTTTACAAGAATTTCGAAATTAATGTGTCTTTCAACTGACAAAAAACAACTAAAAAAAACGCTAAAATGGCCTAAATTGGACATACCTAATATATTATATGTGGGGAGTGGTGGGTGTGTATATATATCTGCGTGCGGGGTGTGTAGCAAAAAAATTAGATTAATTATTTATTATAAAATATTTAAAACTTCTAAACTTATAGTTAAAAATAATAATTCACCTCCTATAACAAAATTAAATAGAGCAAATATTATTTACGAATTCAAATGCCCATTAAGGAATTGTATTCCTCAAGAATCAACTTTCGTAAATAATTATATAGGCCACACTACAAATTATCTAACACGCAGATTAACTCTACACCTTTCTGACAATAGCTCAATTAGATCTCATTTAAATATTCATGGAGACCTACCGGACACTATTCGGAATATACTTGCCGACAACACTAATATAATAGCATCATCCACTTGCAAAAAAAGGCTAAAAATAATGGAAGCCTTACTAATAAAAACAAACTAACACTTAATAATATTAACTTTGAACATGGACATAATATCTTGACCGTGTTTTGAACGAAAAAAAAAATGAATCACTTTATAAAACATACGTATAACAAACTATTTCTATTTCTAATTCTAACAGTTGAAATATAATCCTTGAAAATGGCTAAATGTATAGCCGAAAGCGCTCGGATAAAAAGAACATTCGGACAGTTTTAATATAATTTATCCTCCAGAAAAGAAAAACTTTATTAGATCGCACGAGAAATTATTTAAAAAACTAAATAAAAGCACCTTGTCAGTCGTTTTTAATGAAATGTGCATGAAAGAAGGATTGCTGCCTAAATACACAAATATATATATATATGTGTGTGTGTGTGTATATTATATATATATATATATATATATATATATATATATATATATATATATATATATGCGTGTCTGTGTGTGTATATTCCTTCATTCATATCATGTACCCATTTTTAGCTTATATTAGAGATAAATTTTGCACAGTATCTTATACAAGACATTCACTGTGACTCGTTAAAAGGCTGCACCCAAAATCAAAAGTGAATGAGATGCATTAAATAAAAAACCTTTGGTAATCTGCCGAAGGAGATATACGCAACAACATACCATATTCTAAGCAAAGGTTGTGGATTTGATACACTGTTCACCGGAAATACATTGGACTGAAATCTTGCATCTATTCCAGGTAAATGTGCTCAGGCAATGACTTATCCGCCATCCTTTTGCGTTCCGATTCACCCTCAAGCCATATAAAATGCACTGTAGCTCTATTATTATCTCGGCCTGTCATAATCTTGACCGAGAACATTCGAAATGTGTAACGTGTCTTCCTCTTGTTTCAGTGACAATGTCGTCTGTGTAGTGACATTTCACTAATGGTAGAAAGACAATACTTACACTACTATTCTTTCTGAAAACTATGACATCTTGTCGTAAATATGTCCAACTTTTTCCACTTTGCATTTAATGCATAGTGTCGCATTCTGACCGCCTTTACCAGTAAGACTTGCTCAAAGTTCTGACACCGTTCAACTGTTTCCTATAAAAGTGAAATTATGATAAGTTTAACTTAGTATTCCACTCAGATAACAAGTAGTATAGGAAAGGAAAGATTATGTTACGCCAAATTTCTAGATGACCTCTCTGGTTTTAAAATAATAATATTCAAAATAGGGTTTTTTATTTGGGCTTGAATATCCCTTAGAACCGGCGGGGGGAAAATCGATATCATAAAATACATATTTTCATGTTTATATTTACTATATCTTAACATGGCACAGTGGATAAAGGCGTTGGTTAGATCCAGTGACAGTACCCAAAGAGTGTGAATTCAATACCCTGTTAAGGCAGTGAAGAATTTGGAGATGGGATTTATCAGGAGACAACTGACATCTATTAAACATGTTATGTTGAAGTTGAACTAGAACAGTCTACCCCAGTAAGCGAAATAAAGATTTCAGTTCGACATTACAACCACCTGAAGAAGGCCGGAGCGTACAACGGTCGAAACCTTGTAATAAATATTGCGAAGATGAAGACAGTAGTCCGAATAATATAAGTAGTTTACTATAATGTCTTGACACTTTTGATACATACTCAGTGAAAATGTTTTAACATCGCGAGTAGTTTTTTAAAAAAAATATATGATTTCTATTTCTAAGTAAGCCTTTGTTCGCCTTTGACAATTTTCGTGAAAGTTGTGTAAAACGTGGGTTTTATTTTCCAAAATGAGTTCCCCCCCTGCAAAGATATAACCATATGAGAATATTGTATGGATATTAATCTGTATATTGCTTCTTGAATGGAGGTATGAAGTCTTTCCAACTTTGTGCACTTTCGTTGATAATTTTAAAGAACATCATACACAGGAGTATCTTGCCATGGAGTTTTAAATGAAGTTTGTTTGTTTTTCTTTAAGTATGATATTTATCCTCAACACTGAAAGATTATCTCTTGATATGTATCTTTGTAGAAAAGCTGTGTTTACCATTAAAAGTATTTTTAGTAACTTTCATTTCAATTTGAAACATTTTCTTGAATTTCATTGGTTGTTAAATAAAAAGTAAACTTCGAAAAATTTGCATAACAGTCAAAATTTGCGCAAGAGTAGGTTCAACCGACATAAAAATAATATTTCTCAAATTCATCCCTAATGTAAATGTTTCAAGTAATCCTATTGGCTAAAAAAAATAAAAAATACAACATTCGCCCACGCATTTCTCATAAAAATTCGCAACAGCTACCAAGCCCCATTGAGCCGATTTCGTTGTTAAGTAAACTATAAATAGAAATAGTAAACGAAATTTCGTTGCATTTGAGACTCACACACGCGAAAGATACACACAGGAATGATGTGCCGCCAAAGAAACAAACTTCCTTTATGAGAGATAAGAAAAATGTAAACAACTTTTTCACTCAATATCGTTCATAGAAAAATCTTTTGTCTAAGTTAAATTCAACCTTCTTAATCAAAGGCCGACAACTTTTAGGCATTGAATATTTCCGAAACAGGAATTAACTTTTTCTCTATAATATACCTTTACACACATTATAAACAAAGAGATTGTAAATTGTGTATATAAAATTTAATCTGTTGTTTCAAACATGTATTTTTGTCGTGATTGAATATCGTTACCATTTGGCCATTTCTTATAATTTATGTTTGTGGATATTGCATATTTTATTTGCAGCACAATTTTAAATATTCACGCAGACTTCGTAGATCCACTACAAGTTGATGACAAAAGAGATGAAGTTCGTCCTTAGCTATGAGGCAAACTTTAGACAGTCGACTGTCTCCCGTTCTCGAGACTAGGATTAGAACAAGTTCATATTGCAGGCCATGGCCAAGTTTTTTATGACTTGTAGTTTAGAGGACTCTGGATTTTTATATAGATATATGTAATGGGGATATTTGACCCACGATTTGGCAACATGTAGGAGTATATTCAATCAGCTAGATTAATGATTTTATTCTCTATATACATCTCCATCCGCTGTCAAAGATTGGCTTGCCTACTTGCCTGTTTTGGTGACAGAAAATATGGCACATTCTGGACACTTCAGCATCTTTCTTGTTTTCCTTTCTCTACAGATAATTTAGACTTGGTGATACTACGCTGTTATTTTTTTGTTTGTTTCTTTGCCAAGATAAAATGCCAGATGCGCTCTTCCCAACTCTAGCTTTAACCTTTGATTATTTAACGTTCTTCTGCCATTAATTCGCACTGTATCTAAGTAGGTGACTCGCTATTTCTCCCTGATTCACCTACGTTCAATACATGCGGTGCGTATAAAATTTATACATCCATTTTATACACAAAAAGAAAATTTAACCTCTCTTTGTGATTCAAGCATAGTTTCCCTTTTTATTCTCTATTTTCCTTACGATTCCTCTGATATTCGTGAAATCTGTCGATAGAACCAAAACTATAAGGCTTTAAATTTCTTCTTCATCTGTAAATTCCACCAGACATTTTTATAGATGAGACTAGACAATGCATAGCAGCACAGCACTTTTCTGGTTAAACATAGCCAATTCTATTAATCGCTTTTGAAAAAAAAAAGTTTTTTTTTTATGTATTACAACGCTTTCTGTTTTTTGTGTGGTGGGAGGATCAATAAGAGTTTCGTCTAGGTTGAGTGACTACAACGAAAACCCGTAAAGGGTAACTGATATAATGAAATATGCATACACCTGTGTTCCTCCTCGTGGTAGTATGATTGACTGGTGTCAGTCATAAATACAGACGGATGTGTAGACAGGTTAAGTCTATCGACTACGCCATTGGCTATCCTATTGGTCTAAGCATATTGCCTGCGACTACGACGAGCACCAGTCGATTACTGCTATCGTGTACAACTTGGTTAGAGTAGCCAAAACCACTTGGCTACTTTGATCTAATATATCCCTTTCCGGGACATATCAGTAACATCGTATAAAAAATGAATAAGCTGTGTCGAGTTCAACTTCCGTTCAAGTCTGT
>OZ038495.1:32416307-32456307 GCA_964036315.1 Acanthosepion esculentum | reverse complement strand
GACAAAACGGCAGAGAGAGGAAGCGACAAAACGGCAGAGAGAGGAAGCGACAAAACGGCAGAGAGAGGAAGCGACAAAACGGCAGAGAGAGGAAGCGACAAAACGGCAGAGAGAGGAAGCGACAAAACGGCAGAGAGAGGAAGCGACAAAACGGCAGAGAGAGGAAGCGACAAAACGGCAGAGAGAGGAAGCGACAAAACGGCAGAGAGAGGAAGCGACAAAACGGCAGAGAGAGGAAGCGACAAAACGGCAGAGAGAGGAAGCGACAAAACGGCAGAGAGAGGAAGCGACAAAACGGCAGAGAGAGGAAGCGACAAAACGGCAGAGAGAGGAAGCGACAAAACGGCAGAGAGAGGAAGCGACAAAACGGCAGAGAGAGGAAGCGACAAAACGGCAGAGAGAGGAAGCGACAAAACGGCAGAGAGAGGAAGCGACAAAACGGCAGAGAGAGGAAGCGACGAAACGGCAGAGAGAGAGAGAGAGGAAGCGACGAAACGGAAAGGAGAGAGAGGAAGCGACTAAACGGAAAGGAGAGAGAGGAAGCGACTAAACGGAAAGGAGAGAGAGGAAGCGACTAAACGGAAAGGAGAGAGAGGAAGCGACTAAACGGAAAGGAGAGAGAGGAAGCGACTAAACGGAAAGGAGAGAGAGGAAGCGACTAAACGGAAAGGAGAGAGAGGAAGCGACTAAACGGAAAGGAGAGAGAGGAAGCGACTAAACGGAAAGGAGAGAGAGGAAGCGACTAAACGGAAAGGAGAGAGAGGAAGCGACTAAACGGAAAGGAGAGAGAGGAAGCGACTAAACGGAAAGGAGAGAGAGGAAGCGACTAAACGGAAAGGAGAGAGAGGAAGCGACTAAACGGAAAAGAGAGGAAGCGACAAAACGGCAGAGAGAGGAAGCGACAAAACGGCAGAGAGAGGAAGCGACAAAACGGCAGAGAGAGAGAGAGAGAGAGAGAGAGAGAGAGAGAGAGAAGGAGATAGAGGAAGGGACTAAACGGAAAAGATAATGAGACAGGGAGAAAGCGGACAGATTCAAGCAGAATTTCTGAAACTGAAGTTATGCTTCAGTTTGTTTCGTATCGATACAATCATCATGTACATGTGGATATTGTTCGCATTTATGTCTACCTGCGTCGCTAAAACAAAGAAAAATCCTTAGCCTATAAAAGGAAAGAAATATTGACTTTTGATGCTTAATTCATTGCTACTTCCTTCTGCAGCATATTTCGTAACCCAAAAATAAACCGATAACACAGAATCATAAGAGTCAAAATAGAAACAGCTATTACATGAGTGTCAAATAAGCATCGCTCATGCTTCCATTTCATAATGCAGCCAAGAAATTTCGATGCGCCACATTTTTTGGAAATTGTTCTTTATTCTGTTAAACAAAATTTAGCATATTTATTTTATATCCACGGACATTTTCCATATACTAAAATATTTCACTCAATACAACGCTCGACTCTCACCCAAGGTAGAGGATTATATTAATCAATATGGCAATGTTGAATGTGGTTTATTATATGAAGGGTAAGAAATTAAGGTTATGAGAATAAGGGGGAACATGTTTGGTTTGCTTGAAGATTGACGTTTTCAGAGAAGCAACCACACGGGTTTTTGTCTGAGAACGCCATGTGAGTGAAATGTTATTTTCACATTTAGAATACAAAGGAAATGAATTTGATTCGATTCTGTGGAAATGGCAATGCCTGAATTAGCAGTAAAAGTCTAAACTGATGGAACTAAATATAATTTCGCCCTGTACAAGGTTCGAGACCGACTTGTGAGAGAAGGTTACAGAGTAAGAGGCAGAGTTTATACGTATAGGTGGGGAATATTACAGTTAACCCTAGACTTGATCAGTTTCCGTCAGTTTTGTGCCATACGCGTTACACTCTTAAGCGATCATGTAGCTTTCAATACATGACTGGCTAGGCAGATTTTTCCAGCAGTATGTTGCCATTTCTCTCTGCGGTAGACCAGTTGCCATCAAAGTCTATTGGAGTCGCTTCCATAGAGAAGTAGTTCGCAGGAAGAACTTGCACGAGTGGAATTTACCTCTTCCCAATGGAATTCGAAGGGATGAGGGTGGTTCGCTACAATGTGCGTAGCATGGCGGGTTCTAGCTGTGAAGGTTAGAACTGGCGGAACTAAGGAATGTAGCTCGTCTGAGCACTTTCCGTGTAAGTAGTGATATAGCAGTGAAAGGCTTGCAACATGTCGTCTATGAGAGAATGGTTGCAGGGCGGGAAATAATTTGTCATCTACAAGGATGGATACGTTTTTGGCCTCTATCGTGACTGGAAAGTGAGGACTGGGGAGAAGATCTAGAGGTAAATTGTTAATTTTATCGGCTCGTAAAATGGAATCAGCGAATTCCTGTTAGAGCTGTTTACATTGATCTCATTCTAATACAAAGGGGGTGTTGAAAAATTACCTGGTCTTCCCAGAATTCAACCAAATATTTAAACATCGCATCATCGAAGGAAAATTTGTTTGGTATAATTTTTTCTCTATTCCCTCTTTTTGCTATTGGTGTGAATTTGTCTCCTTGCACATTGTTTTCTCGAGGAATTCTTTCTTTTTAGGTGCTTCATGTCTTTCAGGACGTAGACGATCATGGCCATCCACGTCCACCTATCCTTTGTAGCTCTCAATAACTTTTGTCACAGGCCAGGTTTTTTTATCCACTTGCTTAAGCCCGCTAAGTATGTCGTTCCTTGCTTTCTCTTGTCTCTCTTTACCCCTATACGACCCGCGAATATCAGATTTTCCAAGCTCTCCTTTCTCATTACGTGTACCAAAAATTTCATCTGCCTCTTCCTGATGTTAAGTAAAGATTCCTCCTTGCTTGCATACTCTTCAAAACCTCATAGGTGATCACACGTTCGGTCCATGATATCCTGAGCATCCTTCTGTAGCACCTTACCTCAGTTACCTTCAGTCTCTTCTTCATTCTTGAGGAGACGGTCCAACATTCGCTGCCGTAAAGGAGGGCAGATGTCACGTAGCAGCTCAGTACTCTTTGCTTTGTTACCAAAGAAATCCTCCTGTCTCGTAATACTCTGCCTTTGCATTTGGAATGCGTGTTTGGCCATCCCAATCTCAGCGACGCACTTCCGTCCTCTGTCAAAACACTTCCCAGATATTTAAATTTCCGCACCTGCTTGATTTTAGTGTCCGCGACCTTATTGACATTCACAGTGCTTGTCTGTTGGGAAATTGGTGTGTGGATATCTAGGTAAACCATTCTTGCAGACAGAGATAAAATCCGGCCATACGAAACTAAATACTTATTACTTCTAAACTTGACGATGGCCAAACGCACTTCCTGTCTGCGTTTATAAGAGGACTATAGAAAGACACACTGAATTGAAAGACAACCAAAAACTTTAAGGAAAAAAATAAATGAAATATTTTCGATAATCGTGGCAAGGAAATCGCGAGAAAAAGTCGTTTGCTACAGATCTGAATTATAGTCGTGTTATTGTAATGCGAATAACTTGATGTGTGGTCAATTGAAATGTTTTTGGCTAGCATACAAAACGCTGCTACTCTGTGCCTTCCTAGGTGTGATGAGGTTCGATTTCATAGCTATGTCAAGCAGCGGATTTACAGGTTAGTAAAAAAAAAAAGTTAAAAAATTCTATTTACATAGTTATCCACGACAATCCCAAAATATTTACCTTTTTGAACTCAGTACTACAGAGTGGTCCGAAAACCTTGTCACCCTACCAAAAAGGTAACGAGAACAATAGAACAAGTAATGCAAAGCACAGGTACTGGATTCAGTTTATTCACTTCTATTGACGCTATCATACATCAAGAAGGTCTGCATGAACGTCATTTTCGTAGCACAAAATGATGCGGCGCCATGTCCTGTGTGATATTTTACGAAGCTGTTTTGTTGATTATTGCAAAGTCTCTCCGAACGGCGTTCTTCAACTGATGAGTATGCTGGTATCGTTCATGCGAAACTTTCCTTGATAATACCAGCCACAGATCGTTGAAAATAATTTTATTACGTAGGAGTGACGAGATTTTTAGACAACATTGTAGATTGCCAGCTAGGTCTCATCTTTTTTCTAATTGCAAATGTTAGATGTCCTATGCTAACCGTTTTTTCTCTCGCAGATCATACTTGTAAAACTCAATCGTTATCTTCTGTCTTCTTAATTTCGGTTCTTTTAATGTTCTTTCAGCTGAAACCTTTGAGCCATGTGTTGCTGAACAACGCTAACCCTTCTGTCCGAGTTCCTGAGTCAAAATTCGCAGATAATTGGTATGTAATGTTTCACGGTAAATGTAAAAAATAGTTCCAAGTGTTTACCCACCGTCCAACCGGTAGCTGAGCATTAAGTTATTTATCTCTACCACTCTTCAACCGGCGTCTGGGCATTACGTCATTTTTCTCCACCACCGGTAAAGCGGTGGTCAGGTCTCAAAGAGTTAAAGTTTTTTTTTCTTTTTCTCATATTATTTAACACTCGGTAACTTCTTACGTCTTACTGGCTTTATTTTCTTGTATATATTTGTGAAATGATTAAATAAACAAATAGACAATGACAGAATGCTAAATAAAAGCGAGAGAGAATGCGAACTTGTGAAAGATAAAGAGAGTGATGAAACGGTTACAATTTTAGCCATTAATTTACTTTAAAAAATTGTATCTTCTACTTACCGTGTCCCTTTTGGACGTGGGCGATCTTGTTTCTCCAAAATTTCCTGTCTTCTATAGCTCTTAGTATATGTTGTATTTTTACTATCTCTCGTAATCCTTTGTCTGCCAAGCATTTACACAAGCTCGCTAGGTATGTTATCCGCCGCTTTCCCGTGACCCCTGTTATTAATTTCGGTATGTCATGTCAGTGTCCCTTTTTCCTAGCCTTCTTTCCTCATTAGGTGCCCAAAAATTCCAATTGTCTCTTTCTGATAATTATAAGTGTCCTCTTTGTTTCCATTTTCTATAAAATTTCTTCGTTGATCAGATGTCCAGTCTGTGGTATCATCAAAATGCTTCTGCAAAACTATATTTCTTTTAGTTCAAGTCTCTTCTCCATCTCTGATTTTCCAACACTTGCTGCCGAATATTGCATAACAGTTCAGTACTCTTTTCTTTATTTCAGATAATGTATTAGTTTTCTATTTACTTGGCCTATTCATTAATATCTGTCTATATCGCTGAGATGAGGTATTATGATTACTTGCATTATTTAAATTGTTCGGGCTGTTATCGTCGTCCTCTTTGCCCTATGCACAACGTTTAGTACGAGCACTGGTAAAAATAAAATTGGTTGCTGAGACATTAGATTTATAAGTTCCAGAAATACACACACAGATGTCCTCAAGTTCATATGGCCAACGTTGGTTAGATCCATTGACTAGACCCAAAGTGTTGTGAGTTCAATACATGGCCATAACAGCGGGGAACCAAAACGTGAAGAGTTGAGTTAAAGAGAAGTAACCGAGACATCCGGTAGAGGCATGGCACGTGGAACTAGAACAGTGTACCCCGGTAGAGTGAAGTATTCTTTAATCCACACTTTTTATATAGGAAGAAATTGGCCATTTACAGACGATGTGACCGGTGACGGCCAATATTGGAGTTGCTGAACAATATACCTTCATATTGTTTATAACTCTTTTTCGGTTCCTAATTCCTTTCTTTTTTTTCTCGCGAATCTTTCTTTATATTCTTCGAGCCTCTCTTTCGCTAAATATTCTTTTATTGTTTTAAATTTATTTTTTGCGTTCTTTTAGCCTTCCATATTTCAAATTTTAGCTTTTACGATCGTTTTAATTGATTTGTCTCTTAAATAATATTGCCTTTTCCTGACGGAAACTCAAAAGGAGAGAAGCATAATCATAATGTTTTAACCATTGCCATCGCCGTTGCTAATAGTAGTTAGTATTCATTTACGTTCCGTGTCCTTCAGGACAGGAACAAACACAGTCCTCTACAACTTCCTGTCATTTGCAGCTCTCAGAAATAATTATTTTACCTTCCTTCCCACCCTCTTCAGAAATCCATTCATGCAAGCTCTTCAGATAGATGGCTCGATGGATTTCACTGTCTCTTTTTCCTTCGGTATATCTCATTAAAGCTTCCAAGCCTGCTTCCTACATTATGTATAGAAGCATATTAAGCTGCCACTTTTTGATTCCGAGAATAAATGACCCTTTTCGTTTCCATTTTCCTTAAGACTTTTACGTTTATTACCTGCCCCTTCCAAGGTTTTCACAGCATCCATTGAAATACAATTCTGTTGCTCCATGTCTCCTATACATCAATAATGAAATTATTCGGCATTCACTGCCAGATAGAAGGATAGATATTACATAGCAGTTCAGCACATTTTCTTAGTCTCCAATGAAACCTTACTTTTCTTCAATCTATTCTTCGCTTTTCGAATGCATCTTTCGCTGTTCCAATGCACATTCGGATTTCGGTCTCATATATTCCATCCTCTGCTAAAAGACTTCACATACTAGCCAATATGTGTTTAGTTTCTCTCAACTAAAATATCTTTTATGAAAGTAAACTCAGGAAAGCAACGTTTACGTGCTTCTTTCTTTTCTTACTTCTCAGATAAGGATAAAATTATCGAGGCAAATAATAAGAATTAATTAATCAGAATAACTTCTATTTTACTCCTGGTTTTGTTTTCCTGCATCGGTTGGCTAATAACGACAGATTTTATTTCCCAAATTCAGTTATAATACCCATGACACGCATATTCCTGTGGCCATGCTTTCTCAAGGGTTCAGTACCCCATACCGATAAAACCGCTACAAGTGCAAAAAAATATTTGCTCAGTCATGACCAAAAAACATTAACAAAGCGGCCTTCTTTTATAGTCAGTACTTTTGTTGCCTGTTTTACTTTTGTATTTCCCGTACTATTTTCATCCATTCTCAACCCCCTTCTCTATGATTTAGTTGTTTAATAAGACCGGTTCTCGCACAGAATATTGTTCCACACAAAAAAAACACTTGATTGTTGGAACCATTTTTTTTTGTATTTAATGAGTCTTTTATTATATCTTCTATGTTCATAAGTATTTTTTTCGAAATGTAATTGAGCAGCGAATGTAAGCTGGCGCCAGCTTAGACGGTTTCTTACCAGTTCTTTTCAGTTCTGCATGTTGGTATTAACCTTTTTCTAGTCTGTTTCATTTGATTCTTACAGCGACGCATAGGGAAACAACAGAGGCTTTAGGCAGAGCTATGTTCCCTGTAAAAGATTTGAAGCAGAAGTCTGCCGCTGTTTCTAAGGAGTGAATGACATGCCAATCGAAAGTGTTGATTGATGATAGTGGCTTCGATACTTTTTGGTTGATCTTTGTAGAGGACTGCAAAGTTGGAGAAATACGCATTTCAGATAATATTCAGAAAAATGTTCTAATGGAATCACTCAATTTTCTTAATGCACCCTCTATACAGAGCACATGTGTTCCATCTGTAGAGTAACGCTGAACTGACATCTGCTTCGTATTCGTAGACTTGGAGAGGGAATGAACACAATCTACCCCCGAAGATTAAATTAAAGATTCAGTTCGAAATTTTACTTAGTGTTAGTCAGATAGGTAGCTAATGAATGGAAATCGAAACGTTCTGATACTAAAAACAAAGATGAAAGCATTATTGCGAATTTAAATAAGGCAAATAATCAGAGACACATTATATAAATGTTTGCACCATTAGGTTTTCACATTCATTTTACACACATATTTGTCATTTGTAACCATTTATTTTTAATACATTATCATTTGTTTGTACATATATCTCCTTTCTTTTCATTTTTTACGTGGACTCACATCACGTGTCCGCTATGTTTGTTGTGGGCATTTCAGGAGAAAAATACCAAATATCTTCAAAGTTCTCACAGAACATGCATTCGACAATCGGTAGCAATTTCATCGGCAACAGTTCAGCAATTTTACAAATCAAAAATACTTCTATTAAAATTGTGTGCACCAACATCACCCACGCACAGTAAAACAAACAAGGCCTTCAAAACAAAATCTATTCAACGTGGAGCATTGCAAAATAACTAAATTTTAATAGCAACCTCTGAAATCTCTTTTTCTACACTACCGACATATTTTCCAGGGCCTGCTACTTTCTGACCAACTGGGAAATTATACAACAGCCTGAGGAAACAGTACGTCACACAAGTACGTTTTTGCTGACATGATTAAACACAAGCGCTTGAATCAATACACAATCTTTGCACCTGGGTATACCGCACAAATATATCCCATTTGAAGAGCCACTTGCACCAAAAAATACCAACAGCGCTAGGATAGAGAACAGAGACGTCAGTAGTAAAGGAAGAAGGGAGATGAATGGAGTCGAGCCTTGCAGCAAGGCTTCAGCAGAAGAAAGAACAACATAAATTTAATGATCATAGTTTTAAATGTAGACTTGTCTCACGGGCAAATTTCTTTCACTATTAACGATGGTGTTAGTGAATCTGGTAGTGTAGTGATTAGGATTTCAATCCCTGGACTGTGGAAGCAGATACAGCAATAACTGCGCAGTACTAAAATAATCAATGAACGAAGACAGTGACATATAAACAGTTTGGATGGCTGCATAAAAGAAAGTCGAAACTTACACCGGAAAAACATAGATGATGAAATTTGTTCGACTGTAAATAATTTTTCCTACATTTTATCGTTAGGGGCTTCCGGCCATATCACGTTCAGACGCTGTTTCCTGTACGGTCAGCGAAGTTGAGCAACGTCGAGCCTGGTCAGTACCTAAATGGGTAACCGTCTGGGAATACCAGGTTCTGTAAGCTTGAATGGGCGGGCAGTGTAAACAATAACTGTTCGGAATTCATAATCGGAGATCCGAGTTCCCATTTCAGTTGAGTTTGTTATATTCAATTATGCGTAAAAATACTTGGGGAAGTTAGGGATCCACCTCTTCTCCCACCAGCTTTGGGTTAATTATTAAGACTTGTATCCGTAAATCATCCCCCCTCCAAATCTTACAATCTAGAAATAATCCTGCCTTTAAATAACCCGAAAATATCGGCTCATTTTACCTTTAGGACATTCTTTGAACTCAATGTATTTGACACATAGTTAAAACTTTTTGTTTTATTTACATTATTCGGACTGTTGTCCTCATCTTTATTGCTATGTTCATAACGTTTCAGCCGTTGTACACTGCAGCCTTCTTCAGGTGATTGGAATTTAGAACTGAACCCTTTATTTCGTTCACCACATGATTAATGTAAATTATTACAATACCTAATCTCGGATATATAGACATATATTTTTGTTTGATATTTGCTAATATTTGAAAGTAAGATGAAATATGTTTTAAATCTGACATTACTTTCCGAACAACCGTATGTTTCATCCTCATTGTCAGTCATTTTCATCTTTTACCTCCATATTATTAATATGATATTTATCTCTTTTATCATTTTTTTACTTGTCTTTATTCTCTGAATTTTATGTCCACGTATTTAATCATCACTCTTTCAACAGAACTTCTTCAATTTCATTTCCCATCATAGATCTAAGCAACGTTCATTCTTCTGTGTCACTTAACGAATCTATTTTTTTCATCCTTTTGACTCGTTCATATGTACTTTTTCTCTCAGACTTTTCTTAAGCACACTACACCTATTCTTCAATATACTTTCATCATTTTAAAAATCAAAAGCAACGTGACGTCCTCCATTTTACTCTGATTTTTTCGCAGGCAAATTTTTCAAAGATCTTTTACCATATCTATTGCAAGGGAAAACACCGCAGAGAAAGGGGGAAAAAAATCTTAGTCACAATGTCTTAAACCGACTGACTTGAATCCGACATGATCATAGCGTATTTTTCTAATAGGTCTGCAACGGAAACCATTCTCTTTTATTATCATGATTAAGATCTAAAGCAAAGTTCCAGATAGCGAATCGGACAATGTCAGGACGACAAAGATAAAATCATCGTGATGAGGCGAATAGAAAAGAAATAAATATACAAGAGAATATGAGAAAGTGCAGGAAATCACGAGAAAAGTCATTACCAAGGCGGATTCGAATTGATGAAGGAGGGAGAAACGATAAGAAGTGAATAAAAGAAGATGTGTAAAGGAGAAAAAGTGTTCTTGGAGAGGATTTTCATTGAAAATTGCCGAGAAGGATATTTCCGTTAAATATGTTATCATTTACTATTCTATAGTAAATAATTAATTCTCTTGGAAATTAATATAAGAAAAAGAAATGACTTATTTTGCTTTAAGAATGAAAGACTATTTCAGCTTTGTTCAATTTCTAAATGGTTAGTAATTTTCTTGCGTCGCCGTCCTCTCTGTTCTTTCGCCAAACACCCGTCTTTACTCTTGCTCACTCTCTGTAAGCCATCTATATATATATATATATATATATATATATATATATATATATATATATATATATATATATTGTCATTCAAAGACATACTGTTTCGCTGTATCACAGCTTTTCAGTGTGGCTAGACGTCCGGTTGCCTCAAGCTAGGATCGGAACCCGGACGTATTGGCGTCAGTCGGACATTCTACCACTAAACCGTCGGCGCACGGCAGGGTCGAAGGTGAGTTTTCGCGTATTTATTTTTAGATAAACACAGAGTAACTGATTGGACTATTAACTTTACCGAAGAGTCTTGCTATAATAGCCGTAATAGCCACTGTTTACAAACCCATACTTCCTCCCCCCTCAGAGAACTCAACCGAAATAAACTTTTCAGGAGCCTATATATTCCCATATGCTAGAAAGGCCTGTACAAAGACGGATTCGAATTGATGAAGGAGGGAGAAACAATGAGAAGAGAATAAAAGATGTGTAAAGGTGAACAGTTTTTCTTCGGGATGATTTTTCATTGGAAATAGGTTATTCCCGTTTCTAGAAAACCTCTCATTCATTATCCCTCTCCTTCATTAACAAGGGTAAACCTTGATTAGAGGAGAGAAGGACTTGGAACAGGTGCACAATGTGCCACAAAGTTTGCAATACGGAAATATGAAGTCAGATTTTTCCATCGTACTATTTAACCCGTTGCTTGAAGTGGGAATAAGGGATGGATTAATACCTTCGCTTACACGGATTTTGAAAGTTAATCTAAAGAACTGCCTATATCTCTGGGATGAGGTATTGTGATTGCTTGTATTATTTACATTATTTGAACTGTTATCCTAGTCTTCATTGCCATTTTCATAACGTTTCGGCTTCAGGGGATTGGAATTTTGATTCGAACCATTTATTTCACCCACCGGGTTAGATTGTCCTAGTTCCACGAACCATACTTCTTCAAGATGTCTCAGTTACTTCCCTTTAATTCAACTCTCCAAGTGTTGGTTCACCACTGTTGTTGCTTGGTATTAAACTTACGCTCTTTGGATCTAGTCATTGGATCTAACCAACGTCTTTATCCACTGGCCCATGTGACCTTGATGACATCTGTGTATGAATTTCTAGGACTTATAAACCTAATGTCTCAACAACCATTTTTTACCAGAAGTGAGTGCTACTATTGGAAGAAGTCTGAGTCGTACTCAACAGATCCCAGCTAGTAATATTTACCAAACTCCCCACGGGGTAGGATGTGGCACAAGGTCGAGTTTAATGTTGGGCAATCCGAGCCCGTAGGCTAAGCCAAAGATTTCCCGTAAAACCCGACATAAACGGGTTCGATACTGTTTAATTTCCCGGACGAGACTTTGCCCTTCGGCAAAGCCTCGTCCGGTTTCCTCTCTGCCCGAAGGCAGAGATTTCGACAACAGCTAAGAACCGAGTAACAGATTCCAGCTAGTCGATATTTACCAGCCTCCCCACGAGGTAGGATGTGGCACAAGGTCGAGTTTAATGTGGGGTAATCCAAGAGGGTAGGCTCGGCCGGAAATCCCCGTAGACCCTGTATAAAACGGTGTCGGGTAGCTGTTTCCCGAGCCGAGATTATATCCTTCGACGTAGACTCGTCTGGGCATCCTCTCTGCCTTGAGACAAAAAGTTTGACCAGTACAACTGGAACAGATCACCACTAGTCGATATCTACTAGGCCCCCCCCACGAGGGTAGATGTAGCACAAAGCCGAAAAATGCCCGTAGAACCCGTATAAATGGGATCGGGTTGGTCAACCTCTCCGAACGAGATTCTTCCATTCGGCAGAGCCTCGTCCGGGTTCCTCTATACCCGAAGGCAGAGAGTTCGACCGTCTAGCTGGAACAGATCCCAACTAGTCTATGTAGTCCGTTGACTTACAGATACTTATAAGTAGTTTCTACCAATACTGTAGACTCATGGGGGTAACAGGTTATTCCATTACATCACAAACATTCCCCGTGAAATGTGTGTAAAGGCATTAATTTGTACTGTTGATCGCTGGTTTTGTGCATCACTCGTGTTGCTGGACAGATGGTGACTGTTCAGTAAACTCTGAATAAATGATTCCTCTCATCGTGGTTTTAACATAATTTTGACACATCCTGTATATAGGATGAGGTTTGTTTCAGTTTTTATGTTTATTCAAAATAGATATGTAAAAGTAAGTATAAACGACAACACAAAACTAGGATCAGAGTAAATGAATGCATGGAGAGAAGAGTAGAACTTGGGATGTCAAAAAATAGAATGTGTTGAATAGTGCAGGAGAAATTTTAAAAAAATCATCGTAGTGGTTAAACAAAGAGTAGAAGATAAAATAAATAAAATGCAGTCTTTTATAAAGAATGAAAAGGTGTATGGAATATATAAAATCAATATAGAATAATAATAAAATATGAAGAGGCAACGAACAATGTGAACGAGAAACTAACATAGATACGATAGCTACGAAGGGAGAGACGGTGAAAATGACAAAATGCAACACTTACACCTAGTTATTATTAATACGACAGTAAGAAAAAATGGCGGGGAATGAGGGCGTCTTTTGGACCAATGTTTGTGTTAGGGAAATGTAAAGATAAAGTGAGGGGTGAGCGGGAATATTAAATTATTTAGAATCAAAGACGAAACAAAGGTACGAAGGAGAAATCTTAAAGATACCCAGAAGGAAAAAGCATTAAGAAAAGGAACTAAATAATAAACAAACGAACAGAAGTAATGAAACAAAGAAAGCAGGAGTAAATGGAAAGACGTTTCAGAAAAAGACAGTACAATAAAAAGAACCAAATGAAATAGCCCCGGGCAAGTGAAAGTGCTAACAATAAATTGTCTTGAGACGATTTCTTTTCAACTGACTGACGATAGCTCACTTCATCGTATGGGTGACTTTTTGTGATATAATTAAATGCCAAACATTTCTATTTCATTATGTCGGATCTTTAGATTCTGTGTATTGTGCAAATGAGATATTTTGAAAGCGCTGTGAAGGCCTACAAATAACTCAGATGTATAGATATATTCCTTCTTTTTAAAAACTACGCCTCCAAAAACTGTATGATTATGAAGGTGAAATACAATTGTTTATATACTGAATTCAAAATTAGATTGCTTTAAAAATAATTTTATAGTCAAAATCACGCAGAAATCAGCAGCGTCAACCCATCAAAGCTTAGATGGGGGACTGCTTGGCAACATCTGGTAGTTAGGGAGGTAAAAACTGACAATAGAAAATTCAAAGTTTGGAATACTGGGATATGGTAAAAATGGATTTGCATAGAATGATAACCTGTTTTGTATCATATCTTATATCTAATTGGCGGGGCGTAATTGTCAACAGCAAGGAGATACCGGCTCTAAAAACTTTACTTTATGGGATATTTAATATCGAAATCTAAATATTTTGTATGCAATTCTATTGATTTTTCGGAGATAATGCTTTTTAGTACTACACGTCTTACTAATTAACCGATAGCTGGAGATGAATTCATACCTTTTCCATAGGTATTTGCGCGTAAATGAATATAACGCACTCTACCGGAATTGGAACTCGGCTCACCGATTCACAATTCCATTACACCACTCGCATCTCCAAGATTACAGAACCTGGCATTCCCAAGTGATAACCCATATTGATTATGTTCGACGTAGCCTAATTTTGGTGATCTTACGGGAACCGGTTAAATTTTATTAGAGCTTGTGTCGACTAATTTTACCAAGTCACTCGGAATCAAACTGGAAAGCTTTCTGATTGTCAAATCAAATTTTCGTTCATTCGACGAGGAGAAACAAAAAACTGAAAACGTTATTTGTGAAAAAAGAAATTAAAAATACAAACTAGATTACATGGAAAAGTATTTTTTAAATGAGAAATGCACCTTTTTGTTCATTCCTTTCACCGCAAGTAAGGCAATGAAGTCACTATGATGCAAGGGGTTAGAGAATATGAGAAACAAAGAAAAAATAACGTTATTAGGGAGAGAAAATAACATTTAAGGAATGCAGAATTATTAAAATATATTCGAAAGAATAGAAAAATTAAGAAAGTTTTCCGAAATAAGTAACCATGATTTATATCACTCCCATCATGGAAGCACTGAGAAAATTATGAACATGCTTTTAAATTTCCTCTTGAATCTCTGGGATGCGGGTCCTTATATTTGTTAACACGTTTCAACCACCGACCTTCATAAGGTATATGACATTTCGGGTAAGCTACAGGGAATTCCGAATAGAACAATTTATATAATCTACGGGAGTAGATTGTCCAAGTTTCACTGCCCATATCTAGGGATATCACGTCTAGTTTCTTTAGTACGGCTCATTTATTGCTCGCCATGTTTCCACACTATCGGTTCTAGGGATTGAATTCATATTTGCTACATCAAATTAACCAACCATCGCTTTAATCCACTAAGTACTCTATAAAAAAATTGTGTTGTAATGGGTGTCACTTTCCTTACCCATAATTATAATGGGTGGTAACAAAAACAAACAAAAAAAGCACGAAATCGTGAGTAGAAAAGTGGCTATATGTGCCAATAAGAAATTAGTTCGTGGAAAAAATTAAATGAATTAATGAATGGCTGAATGAAAGAAAGACGGCGAAGGAAGGAAGAAAAGAAGAACGTCAAGGAGTTAAGGAGGGAAGGAGTTAAGGAGGGAAGGAGTTAAGGAGGGAAGGAGTTAAGGAGGGAAGGAGTTAAGGAGGGAAGGAGTTAAGGAGGGAAGGAGTTAAGGAGGGAAGGAGTTAAGGAGGGAAGGAGTTAAGGAGGGAAGGAGTTAAGGAGGGAAGGAGTTAAGGAGGGAAGGAGTTAAGGAGGGAAGGAGTTAAGGAGGGAAGGAGTTAAGGAGGGAAGGAGTTAAGGAGGGAAGGAGTTAAGGAGGGAAGGAGTTAAGGAGGGAAGGAGTTAAGGAGGGAAGGAGTTAAGGAGGGAAGGAGTTAAGGAGGGAAGGAGTTAAGGAGGGAAGGAGTTAAGGAGGGAAGGAGTTAAGGAGGGAAGGAGTTAAGGAGGGAAGGAGTTAAGGAGGGAAGGAGTTAAGGAGGGAAGGAGTTAAGGAGGGAAGGAGTTAAGGAGGGAAGGAGTTAAGGAGGGAAGGAGTTAAGGAGGGAAGGAGTTAAGGAGGGAAGGAGTTAAGGAGGGAAGGAGTTAAGGAGGGAAGGAGTTAAGGAGGGAAGGAGTTAAGGAGGGAAGGAGTTAAGGAGGGAAGGAGTTAAGGAGGGAAGGAGTTAAGGAGGGAAGGAGTTAAGGAGGGAAGGAGTTAAGGAGGGAAGGAGTTAAGGAGGGAAGGAGTTAAAGAGGGAAGGAGTTAAGGAGGGAAGGAGTTAAGGAGGGAAGGAGTTAAGGAGGGAAGGAAGTCAGGGTAGGAAGGAAGTCAGGGTAGGAAGGAAGTCAGGGTAGGAAGGAAGTCAGGGAAGGAAGGAAGTCAGGGAAGGAAGGAAGTCAGGGAAGAAAGGAAGTCAGGGATGAAAGGAAGTCAGGGAAGAAAGGAAGTCAGGGAAGAAAGGAAGTCAGGGAAGAAAGGAAGTCAGGGAAGAAAGGAAGTCAGGGAAGAAAGGAAGTCAGGGAAGAAAGGAAGTCAGGGATGAAAGGAAGGAAGGAAATAAGTGCTGAAAGGAAGGAAGGAAATAAGGGCTGAAAGGAAGGAAGGAAATAAGGGCCGAAAGGAAGGAAATAAGGGCCGAAAGGAAGGAAATAAGGGCCGAAAAGGAAGGAAATAAGGGCTGAAAAGGAAGGAAATAAGGGCTGAAAAGGAAGGAAATAAGGGCTGAAAAGGAAGGAAATAAGGGCTGAAAAGGAAGGAAATAAGGGCTGAAAAGGAAGGAAATAAGGGCTGAAAAGGAAGGAAATAAGGGCTGAAAAGGAAGGAAATAAGGGCTGAAAAGGAAGGAAATAAGGGCTGAAAAGGAAGGAAATAAGGGCTGAAAAGGAAGGAAATAAGGGCTGAAAAGGAAGGAAATAAGGGCTGAAAAGGAAGGAAATAAGGGCTGAAAAGGAAGGAAATAAGGGCTGAAAAGGAAGGAAATAAGGGCTGAAAGGAAGGAAATAAGGGCTGAAAGGAAGGAAATAAGGGCTGAAAGGAAGGAAAGTAGACAGTGAAAGAACAACGAAGGAAAGTAAGAAGCGTGCGGAGAAGGATAGAAAACGAAATTATTTTGTCCCATATGTCAACAGTATTATCTCTTCGGTTGTTGAATACATTGCTAACAGTGACTTACAGTGAAATATTCCCCTTAATGTACAGTTAAATTTTCAAGAAATTAAGTTAACAAGTACGTTGTCATTAATCATTGTACAGGGTGCTCCAAAAGTCGTATTGCCATTGAAAATCTTGGACATTTTATATTTATTTACCGAAAGGAATCACGTTTCTGTATGTGACAATATATTAAGAAATGTTATTAGTCGAAATATGGAAGTTGACGTCATGCAAATTTTCCCTGGATGGTATTTCACAAGTGTAAGTTTTCTGCCAAAAGTCCCGTCACTTTTGGAACACACTGTATATAGCAATGGTAAAAAACAAACTCCTATTACTAGGAGCAATACATTAAAAACAAAATAATGCACAATGCAAAACGACGCAAATATGCACTACATTTTCATTCAGTTCTACTTGTATTCGAACACTTCAGGGCAGAAATCGGAGTTTCCTATTTTCTTAATCAACGACATGTTAACAAGTGTCAACAGAAGTTAATCTTTAGATTCAATCCTGCGCCTCAATCCAAGTTTCTTCGTCGCAATTAGTAAACAAGCTTAGAAAAAAAAAACTAACGCCTTTATCCACTATGTCATGTTTTCTTGGGGAGAGCTGTGAATGAATTTCTGGATATTATAAACCTAATGTCTCCAGCAACCATTAGGCGTTAATTAGATCCAGTGACAGGACCCAAAGAGCGTGAGTTCAATACCCGGTTAAGGCGGTGGAGAACTTTCAGAGGGAAATTAACAGGAGATAACTGATAACTGACATCGATTAAAAACATGGCACGTGGAACAAGAACAGTCTACCCCAGTGAGCGAAATAAAGGGTTCAGTTGGACATTCCAACCACCTGAAGAGGGCCGGAGCGTACAACGGCCGAAACATTGTAAATAAATATGGCGACAAAGATGAGGACAATAGTCCGAATAATGTAAATAATGTACATAATACCTCATCTTAGAAATATAGACTGATATTGTTCTTTACGGCTTATCAACCCGATGTGGGCGACTTAAATCGGAAGCATATTTTTAGATTGTATATAGCCATGAATAAGCAGACTATATATAGTGCAAACCCTGAACTTTCATGTGGGAATTTTAATCACTCCAGAAAAAAATACCTGTATATAATGCAACCGGTCAGAGAAAATACGTGGTTTTGAATCTCTTTCAAAAATTCTATGTATAGTGCGACCCCCTATTCGTTATATATATATATATATATATATATATATATATATATATATATATATAATGAAAAGTCGCAATATACTCAAGTGTATATAAGTAATTCTTTCTTTGCAAAACATTTTTTTAAAAATATAACAATGACATTCCAGATACAAGTTCTACTATTTAACCCATTGGTGAGAGTTGGTTGGATTACTGTATTTTACACAGGTATGTGTGCGTATGCGAATGTAGCGAACATGACGATGTCCAACACCACTCCCACGTGTGTCGAATGTGGCACAAGGCCGGTTTAATGTGGGCTCACCGAGCCCGTAGGCTCAACCAAAAAATGCCCGTAGAACCCGTATAAACCGGATCGGGTTGGTCAACCTCCCCGAACGAGGCTCTGCCATTCGGCTGAGCCACGTCCGGGTTCCTTTCTGCCCAGAGGTAGAGAGTTCGACCCTCTAGCCGAGTCATCCAAAAAGGACTCACTCGAAGCGAACATGACTGGGATGCCACCTGTATTTTCTGATGTCTCATTCCGGGCTGTAGGTCGAAAAGCATTTGGTAGACAAGAGGGATGACAAGAGAAGGAAAAACAATTATCGGAGATAAGAAAAGGAGGGAAAATAAGAAAAGGAGGGAAAATAAGAAAAGGAGGGAAAATAAGAAAAGGAGGGAAAATAAGAAAAGGAGGGAAAATAAGAAAAGGAGGGAAAATAAGAAAAGGAGGGAAAATAAGAAAAGGAGGGAAAATAAGAAAAGGAGGGAAAATAAGAAAAGGAGGGAAAATAAGAAAAGGAGGGAAAATAAGAAAAGGAGGGAAAATAAGAAAAGGAGGGAAAATAAGAAAAGGAGGGAAAATAAGAAAAGGAGGGAAAATAAGAAAAGGAGGGAAAATAAGAAAAGGAGGGAAAATAAGAAAAGGAGGGAAAATAAGAAAAGGAGGGAAAATAAGAAAAGGAGGGAAAATAAGAAAAGGAGGGAAAATAAGAAAAGGAGGGAAAATAAGAAAAGGAGGGAAAATAAGAAAAGGAGGGAAAATAAGAAAAGGAGGGAAAATAAGAAAAGGAGGGAAAATAAGAAAAGGAGGGAAAATAAGAAAAGGAGGGAAAATAAGAAATAAATATAGAAGCAAATAATATTTCAAGAAAGGAGAGACGAAAATAGATGAAGCGAAGAAGAGAATTTAAAATATTACAGGAAATAAAGCAGTTACTGAAATAGGCAAAATGAGAAAAAAATGGATTATTCCAAAGGATTTTTTTTAAGCTTTTCACCCCAAACAAGGCTGGAAGCCACTAGCACGCAAGGAGTTACAGAAGATTTAGAGCGAGAGCAGATAGGATTGAAATAGGAAAGCATGTGGAGAAGGATAGTGGATAGATCAAGGCAAGAGGTTACAGAAGATTTAGAGCGAGAGCAGATAGGAGTATTAGAGGAAAGGATGTGGAGAAGGATAGTGGATAGACCAAGGCAACTGGAGATGTCGATTGACGTTACATTTGAATAGTTGGAGATTATAGTTGTTAGGGAAACAGGAATAAGCAAGGGGGTTCCTCAGGCGAGAGGTGCGAGACATGAAGCTACAGGAGTAGAAGAGACGTCTACATTTAACAGTTTCAACAGTGAAAGGGGGAAGCGGGATGACAGCCTCGTAGCACGCTTGAATTCATGAAGCCTGGGAACCTGCGAAAGCAGCTCATCGGAGCAATTACCGTGGAAGTATTCGTAAAAAAAGACAGAGCGAGGCGACAGCGCGTTTGTGAGAGAGCGACTGCAGACGAGATGACAGATCAGGGCCAATTACGTTGCATACCCGTTTCTGGATCTTATCAAGAAGCCCGAGGCAAACAGAAGCGGCTCCAGACCATATATGGCAGCAATAGTCCATGGAAGGGCGAATGGTTGATTTGTATGTTTGAAGGATCAATTCCGGGGAGAAAAATTTCCTGGCCCGGCAGAGGGAGCCAAGTTTCCTTGCAGTGGATGAAGCAAATGACTCAATGTATTTGCTCCATCTCAGGTCAGAAATAAAGCAGAACAGATATATAAGATAAAAAAAACTATACATATCAAAGGAAACAAGGAAGAGAGAGTAAAACAAACGTGAGAGGAAATAATTTTTAAAAAGGATGGAAGTGGAATAAAAGAAAGCGAAAGAAACAAAATATTGTAATTGAAAAGACTAAAAAATCAGATACGTGAGAAAAGACAAAAAATAGAAAGGAGAAAGAAAATGAAAATTACTTTATGTTCTTTCATTTACTGTTGACTTTTTTATACTCACTCTCCAGCGGAAATGATTTGCAAAAAACAGTCATTGAAAGAGACAAGAAGATACAAATGATTAACTGCAAAAAAATAAAAAAATAAAAGGCGATTAAACTGTAAAACCCACAAGGAATAGGAAACGCAAGCTAGAAATAAAAAGGTAAAATCACTTATATGAAATAAAATAAAAAAATGATTAAGATGTAAAGAAGAAATATTGGAATAGAATAACAAAAAAAGATAGAAAGAATCGGTAATTATGCATTATGAAAAAAAAAGGAAAACGCTGAAAAGACGAGAAATTTGGCGAGACGTTTGAAGAGAGGACAAGAAAATATAAGAAAACGTCTTTGATAATTAATACAAAAGCAAACTTAAAGTGGAAAAGCAAATAAATAAGAAAAAGAAACATTGAAAGAAAAAGAATACAAAATGCAACATTAAGCAACAAAATATTCAAGGTAAGAAAAACTCAAATAAAACAAATAAAATGGACAGAAAATAAAAAAGGAAAAATGCCCAAGGTTTTTAAAATCATTCAGGAAAATCAACAAAGGCGTACAAATAGAAATTCATATGACCAACGGCAAAGGTATGTGTGTGTTAAGTATACACATATATGTTTAATAAAACTAATAAGAGAAATGAAGAAAATAAATTTTGTTTGCTACACTCATGTATAAAGAAAGCTATACATATTCTAATAAGAGATGTTAATATCGATGCTTGAAGATTGGTTGCGCTAATGAATGCCTGTAAATGCAGGGACATCTTAATTATAAACTAAATTATTACTTCAACTGTTGGAAGCCAACAATAGTTTCGTTTGGAAAATAATAGTACGAGATATCAGATCAATTCAGAAGGTGGAAAACAATACGAAATTTACTGAAAGGACTGGAATTTGATCAAATGAAAAACAAACAAAATAGAACTGAAAATATGTACAAAAAAAGAACAAATGGAAGAATGACAAAACTAGACAGGAAATAATGTATTAAAAATATGAAATTAAATAGAAAAGTCTTTATTCTTAGTCCTAAATTATAATTTTGATGATTTATAGCGCAAATTGTAACGGCCATTTAACACTAATTACAATTAACGTCAGCAAGATATATACCGCGTATTCCAACGACATGACTGACAATATCCGCTTCGCCATTATTTCTCCTTCAGATAGGCATCCTAAAATGTGGTGACCGGAAATCCGTCCTTCAAACGGCACCTCCTCGTTCATATATGAAGTGCACAGATAGCATTATCTTTTATTACGGAATAGAAACCGGAAGCGTATCATACTTTTAGCAACTACGACCATAAATATTCCTCCAAATTCTGAACGAAATGTTTTATTCGCACAATTTTGTTCTGATGA
Source organism: Acanthosepion esculentum (assembly GCA_964036315.1). Taxonomy (NCBI): domain Eukaryota; kingdom Metazoa; phylum Mollusca; class Cephalopoda; order Sepiida; family Sepiidae; genus Acanthosepion; species Acanthosepion esculentum. The sequence goes on along the minus strand of OZ038495.1, from coordinate 32,434,891 downwards.
AGAATATTCTAAGATACAGCGGCTGAAAGCTCATTAAAATAATCTAATCAGAAAATGTAAGACCGAATTCACTTATCCGAGTAAAATCTGAAATGCCAACGTCTATTTATAGAATATGTAGACACAAGAACGACGATAATTTTGTCCTATGTTTTATCCGTGAGTTTCAAAGACAAATTGCTATCCTAAGGAAGGCATGGAAAGCTGTTTTAATTGTTGATCATTTCACGTGTGACAACCCCATCTTATTGGGTAAAGTTAGTATTGGAATAAAGAAATAATTGCTATCATATAAAGATATCTGAAGATGTTAATGCACATTTGCAGAATACGTTTTTATAGTTCAAAATTATGTACAAGTATAGAAACATTAATTCACCCCCACAACTCTCTCTCTCGCACACACTATATATATATATATATATATATATATATATATATATATATAGTCGCTTTTTTCTGTATGTATATATATAAATACGTCTGCGTGTTTATGTATTATAATACGATTGGGTATGTATTGTCTTTTGCAAGATGTCATCCTCCTCTGCCTCTGTTTATGATTCAAATGTATCTTTTGTCATGAAGTTCAGAGCAACATTTGATCTTAACGTGTATTCCAGTTTAATTTCAATAAAAACAAAATAGAATAAAATACGTATTTTTTTCTTTTTAAATATATACCCTGTGTGTATGTATGTATATATATATATATATATATATATATATGTGTGTGTGTGTGTGTGTGTGTGTGTATATATATATATATATATATATTTAAAGAAAAAGTATTTTTTTTTATTTATATAGGGTGACCCAAAAACGGGAACTTTTTAACAATCCAATAAAACCAAGAGCGATAGAAGACAAATATTTAATTCATAGTAATTGAAACCTTAAAACATGCCATTTAAGAAACAATGATGGAATTTTCACTTTTTTAAAAATTACATCCTGTAGATTGCGTCCTCCTGTACGAATGCATTCTTGAAATCTCCTGTTGAGATTCCTCATTGACTGCTGCAACATCTCAGCTGGGATACTGTGAATTTCATTCTTACTAAAATGGCGAAATGCTTACTTGCTCACGGTCACTGTCTCGTAGTGTTGCCACTTGCTCATGTCTGGCAATACGTACTTCAAAAATTCCCGTTGTTTGGGGTGACCCTATATTTCTAGCGATAAACAGTATGTACATCGACTAAAATGTCTACACCATACAAATTTTAATTTGGAATGATATCTACATAGTAAAACATGGTACTACGTTAATTTGTTACAAGAAAAAATAACACGCCAAAGTAGTACGTATTTTACTATGCCTTGCAGTTCTTATTGCTAGAATTTATTTTTGGTACTCTTCATTCAACAATTAGATGTTTTATTCTGTTCGCGCACAAATGAAATATTAGCCGATGCGTTTTTTTCTTCTGATGGACTTCAAGCAAATGCAAAAGTTCTATTTTGCAGCAAGGATTTATAAACAAAAGTAAAAATTTAATTTTGAAGAATTTTTAAATTTAAGAACAATCATAAATAAATGAAAATTAAAGGAAATTAAATTAGATGCCAAGTGATCTAAGTTAATTTCTATTAAACAATTGGATAAAAGTTGCCGAATTTTATTTATAATGTAATTATTATTATTAGGTTGAGATAGATGTATGTATTACATACATTAGGTTAAGAATGTAACCATTTTCTATTATTTTTGTATAAACAACTATGTTGGTTTGGCAAAGGTTTATTTCTTTCAGGAAGGAGATATTTAAAAAATATCCGGGGCGTATATTTTAGTAAGATTCGACGATGACCACATTAAGAATTTTTCGTTTAAGTATGAATATTTTTTTTTAATAAGTGTGACATTCTTTAGATTTAAATTGTGGTGGGATTTATTTATATGTATGACTATTGCATTTGATATACTTTTGTGTATAATGTCCTTTTTTACCCTTGTTTATTGCAAAGTAAAATCCTTAAATTTGTCTTGATAAGGTCCATCAGAGGACGGAACACATTCACTCATAAGTTTTGTTTTGTCTTTATTCATATTTTGATTTTACAGATATATTTTACTTATATTTGAAATTTTACACAAACACACACCATATACACACACACACATATATATATATATATATATATATATATATACATACAGAGAGAGAGAGATATTACTTACGGAAAAACAAGTAGTCACGAAAAGGATGTATTTTTGTTTGTTATGAAGAATCGCTTTCTTTTTTCATTATTCAAATTTTGCAAAAAGACACAAGGACAAACATAAAACTTAAAACGCCATAAATTTAAATTTATATTCTTTTCGTTCTCGTTACATTTGAATGAAAAAAAAATATATACATATATATATTTCAGAAATAATTTCCACACAGTTAGCTCCTACAGCGTTCATTATTTTTATACAATTACTGCGTTAAATAACCATTGAGCATTACATTACCAGAAATTATTTTCCCTTGGCATTCGTTTCTTATATATATAAGTTTTTACCTGGCTCTTTAGGTTCATATATATATATATATATATATATATATATATATATATATAAGAAAATGTTTTTGTGAACGCATGTATATGCAGGCATTTGTGTTGGTGTGCATACGTGAATATTTGTGCCATTTTTTGACACAATATTTATTCAAACAAATTGCATACAGATGTGTGTCTACGTATATATATATATATATATATATATGTTTACATATCGCATTATATTATTAAGAATCAATCAATGGAGACGTGCCAGAAAGTTTCAGTTTAGAAAACGAATTGTGAAAAAATGGATGTTAAAGGTCACACTCCTGTTTTATATGACGGGCGCAGACACACACACACACATATATATATATATATATATATATATATATATATATATATATATATATATATATAGCTACTTTATTACAATGCAATTACAGACCATTCATGCCGCTTAATATAATGCACGAATGTGAAAACTTCATATTTTGTCCATTATGATTGATGTAAAATCTATCTCTAAGCGTTGATAGTTATTTTCATAATTTCTACATTCAATCGAAAGCAGATATGAACGTCGCCTGTATTTATTTGCTTCTGAACGTCTTCCAAAAATGGTGAAAAAGCCAGCATAATATATAAGTACTTTGTAGACAGTGATCCAAGCCACATATTAAAAACAGAATAGTTAATGGTATAAATGTGTGTTGCCCTTCGTAATATTCTATATTTATTTGCCGATGTTTTTTTTTTTTTTTTTTTTTAGGTTTAATAAATTTTCATACATAAATATCTCTGCCAGGTGGATATAAATAAATATACAAGATTCCAAAATAGGCAAAATATTAAATTTGTCTGCAAGCCACGTCAAGCATCGTACGGAACCTTCAACTTCCTTTCATAGATTTGCAATGGAAACTCATCACTTTCCTCTGTAAGCATCCTTTATAATTCTACAGTCGTGGTTCTAAAACTCTTTGCGTGAGCTAGCACAAGGTTAAATGGGGAAGATATTAATGCAATTTTATTTTTCTATTCTAACAGTGTTATATTCCGTGCTAATAGCAATATATACTTGAAAAACAAGGTCGATAAAATAAGTAAAGGTTTATTGTAAAAAACAGTACAATAAGAATAAAAGTAACAGTTATGCACATGGTTGTCGCAAATCAATCCAGTAGTGAGTGTTACTATTGGAAGGTCGGTAGTTCTCGCGTAAGTCTGAGTCGTACTGAACAGACTCCAGTTAGACTCTATAGTCCGTTGACTTACAGATACTTAAAGATAGTTACTATCTATATTGTAGTCACTCATGGGGGTAACACGTTATACCATTACATCAAGCAGCCACATCAATCAGAAATAAGCTGTGTGTTAGGTGCGACTATCAGCTACATTTTATTCTAAGTTTAATCATTCAGCTTTGTTTAGTCGTCAAGTTACTTGTCAGCATTATCTTCGATAGAGATGAATCAAATTCCACTATTTTTTGGGGCTTTTGTCTTTTCATATATTATCACTTCCCGTAGTATATTATCCTTTATTCTCTTTTTTTTTTATACAGATTTGGAAATCCTTAATAAACAAAAGGTTTTCAACAGTACACGTTACAATAAACATCTAATCTAATTGGCAATGAATTTATTGATATAATATTTGGGAAGTAATACAGACTTAGATTCAATTCAAACAGGACTAACAATAATCGAGTAAGAACAAGACGATATATCTTTAGACAATGGACAACGGAGCGGAATCAAGGTTTCACCGTAGATTAAATAAATGGTTCAATTTAAAATTACATGAATGTTATCCGGGTCTACAAACACCTGAAGAAGGCTACAGGTACAGGACAAAACAGCTGAAACGTTGTGACAATAACAATGAAGTAAACATACGTCGTCATCAGCTTTATCTCATATCCAAGTATTATTTTTTTCTTTTGCGATCGCTTTCTTTATTATGAATGGGTTGAGGATTATGTAGGCCAGATTGTGCACGGAAGAAACGATGGCATTGACTGCATAGTAATGTTGGGGGAGGAGGAGGTCAATTTATCTCGTTTGATTTCTTTCTTTCCTCTTCCTGTGGCTTCGGAGATTTTGGTTCCGATGGAGATGGAACATCGCCAGGTAGCTCATTTTTTTTTTTACTAAGAGTTTAGTATTTTTAGTTTATATTAGATTTAATTAAAAAAAAATAATATAAAGCATTTGCATCTTTCCACTATAAAACTATTCGATCAGTCGTAAATGAAATGACCAACAAATCGCTGAAATGACTCCAACTTTTACATATATGAGAGTGAGAGAGAGAGAGCGTATTCTTTTTAAAAAGATAAACACACAGTGATAAGACACAAAGCACAAATATATTGTGTCTACAACTCTGAAAATAGAAATTAAACATTTCAAGTTTTTCTCGAGGACCTGAAATCTTTTGAGCAATTAAGAAATGAGATTAGAGAATATAACTTCTCCTGTTTTACGTGTTCTACTGAAGTGTACGTGGCTGTTTTTGTTTTTCGCTTCAATCTGATTCTTATACATTAAAATGTTTGTAATTTTCCTCTATCAACCTTCTGAATTCCATTGTTATGTATCCCCGTTATAACTTCCTGTTATATATATATATATATATATATATATATATATATGTGTGTGTGTGTGTGTGTATTACTTATTTCAATTTACAAAGTTACCAACATTGTACGTATCTTCATTTCAGACTCCACTTCAATACCCTGAATATACATAGCGACATCTTAGATTTATTTTCATTCGTCGCCAATTTTTCAAACTTACCAGTAGACATTTCATGTTTAAGTATTTACTATGTATATATTTACCATTATGATTCTGCAAGATAACGTACCGTATATGTCGGCGTACAAGACTATACCAGGTATAAAATATGAACCTTAAATCCTGTGGTTTATGGGAAGTTGTTAGTATGGGAATTTTTTTGAAGCTGGGCTAAACCTTGCGTTGGTAACTATCAACACCATTAATTTCTACCGAATCAATTTAAATTATTATAATAAATGTGATATGTGGTATAGTTGCACGAAACAATAAAACGCATTTTCATCAAGAAAGAAATCCAAAACCATCGTCACACACTGTAAATAAAACAACTGTTAGCCTTGAGTGCGTTGAAATCTATTGGCCAGATAGACCGTTCAGCGGGAAAAGACACTCATAATAATAATTCAAGGAATAAACTGGATGTGTCTCTCAAAAAGCCGTTTAAAGATCGAATTTGAGAACAATGCAATGAGTCGCTGGTTAGAGGGGAAATGTCATTCAGTTTACCGAAAACACAGAACCCATTCATAAATAGTTGTATATTCTTATAGTTTATTGAAAATTTCTCTGCACCTATTTATAATTAAAATTTGAGTGAAAAGAAAGCATTTTTTTACTGAGTTCATCTAATGAATTCAGTACATTTTAAAATACTATTTAGGGGGTTCATATTTTACGGCAAATATAGCCGGAAACATACATTTTAACTTGAACATTTGGGTGTCGTCTTATGCACCAACTCGCCTTGTAGGTCAGCATGTACTGTAAGCAATAGCCATGAAATTTAACTAGGGTAGATAATTTATTTCAATAAAGATTTTATTTTGAAGATCCTTCTGCCATTAGTTCTACACCTCCATCTTGAATATGAGGGTGGTATCATGGATATCGGATCGGAAATCCAAGTTCGAATTCTAATCGGCTTCGTTATTTCAACTTAGGCGCAAATATCATTGGGGAAAGTATGAATCCATCTTGTCCAGCTATGCGTTAATTAGTGGGAATTTTATTTAGAAATAAAATCGTTATTCTCAAAAAATTGTTAATCCAATATTCAGTCACAAAAATAATTTTTTTTCTTATATTCCCCAAAATCTACCGACTTTCAGTGATCCATAAAGGGTTGATAAGCCGTTAAAATAAATCAAATAACTTTCGATCTGAATTTTACTGCTTCATAGTCATACACACTAAGGGCTTATTATGTGAAAGCAAATTCGATCACCTGGCTTGAATTGGAAAGTCCTCTTTGCAACTAAAAGTCCCAGAACATTTTACTTTCACGCTGTAAGGTAACTTCTGATTTGTCCATAAATACCATTGGTTAGAATCAATAATTCACAGTGGATGACCTTTGTCATCATATCATGCGAAAGTCTCGATTCCTTTAAGTTAATTTATTGCATTCGCTTATGATAGGATCAGTAGATTCATCTTTTCTCTTCAATACACTGGCGATATTCAATCGTCGGTCGTGTCTTCATCTTCGTCTTAATATAGTTTATTCAGATACACTTTTTCAGAGGTGTTATCAGCAATTATTTGCAATCTCTTTTGAAGCGTCCTTCGAGGAAAGCCTCTCACACTATTTCGTTTGCTGTTACTTTCATCTGATTCTTGAGCTCTCCATGGAGTTGTTCGTCGTTTGGCTTTATATTTTATACTTTCCTGATATTACGTTTGGTCTGTATTCATTCTTGGCTCAGTTCTCGGCTGCCATATTTAGTCACATGTTTAATAGAACGTGACGGTAGTGTAAATGTTAGCGACTCAGAAAGAGAAATCGGCGATCCAACTTCGAATTCTGACAGAGTTAGTTGCAGCGACATTTGCTAAAATAACTTTGGGAATGTTATGCCTAAAATAGGAGCGCTCACGGAACTCTCACATCTTTAGGCGTGTGACAACCAGTCTCGGAGAAAGAAACTCTGAATAAATCAAATCAACCCGGAGGCAGATAAACGATGTCAGATTAGAATGTAATAGCAACGTTGAAATTGACTGTTTACTTACAAGGAACCATTCGGAATTATTTGACCCAAACGTTATGATTACTCTCGTTTGAAATTTAGAAAATCTTTCCAAACAATTTTCAGGAAAATCACTTTCTAAAATCCGCTACTATCGCTCTGGTTTTGAAGCAGTGTGGAAAGTGCGAGAACATTGTTAGTATTATAAATGAAAATAAAATATAAAATAATAATAATAATGACAGTTATAAATAAAATAAAGTTTAAACCTCGTTTAAAATAAATAAGTAAAAATAATAAAATTACTCCAGCTTGCAACAGGGACACCTGGTCCAGCGGAAAATACGTTGGTTAGATCCAGTTACTAGACCCAAAGAGTTGAGAGTTCAATACCAGGCCATTGCAGTGGTGAACCAAATCTTGGAGATTTGAGTTAAGTGAAATAACCGAAACATCCAGAGAAGGCATGGCATGTGGAATTACCACAATCTACCCCAGTGGACAAAATAAATGGTTCGTTTCAAAATTACAATCACTTTAAGGAACGTTTTGAATTGGGCAATGAAGATGAGGATAAAAGTTCGAATAATGTAAATAATGTAATTATAGACAAAGCGATAAAATATTTTTATTTTTGGAAACACTTGCTAGAGAAGGATTTATCCCAGCTTAAAATACAAATAGCAGTCTTTATTATTTCTTAATACCTCATGCTGAACTTTATAATATATTCAGGGTTCATGCCTTTAATTCTTTCATTCCAATTGCAGATCATAGCTTCTGCTTCCGTCCTATTCATTAGAACACTTGATAGAAGCGGTTTGATTTTTTTTTGTTCAAGTTATGCCTGCGTTATGTGCTATCTATGCCTGCGTTATGTGCTATCTATGCCTGCGTTATGTGCTATCTATGCCTGCGTTATGTGCTATCTATGCCTGCGTTATGTGCTATCTATGCCTGCGTTATGTGCTATCTATGCCTGCGTTATGTGCTATCTATGCCTGCGTTATGTGCTATCTATGCCTGCGTTATGTGCTATCTATGCCTGCGTTATGTGCTATCTATGCCTGCGTTATGTGCTATCTATGCCTGCGTTATGTGCTATCTATGCCTGCGTTATGTGCTATCTATGCCTGCGTTATGTGCTATCTATGCCTGCGTTATGTGCTATCTATGCCTGCGTTATGTGCTATCTATGCCTGCGTTATGTGCTATCCTTCCTATCCTCACGGATAACGAGATCCAGGATAGTCACGTGATTATTCTTTAGTCAGTCTGAAGCCTTTTTTTCTGAATCAGCAAAGTATTTCATATTACATCTTGCTTATAGATTGTATCTTTTCAAACAGTACTCGTCAACATTATACGTAAAGTGTCTTAGTTTATATACGTGCTTATCAATATCCTGGTTGCTAGTTTCAAATTTCTCTTATCCGTATTTATTCAGTCTAGGGGGTTTATCTTGTTATGGAATCGGGCCACGCGTTAAAATATGAGAAATATTCTGTTATTTTTCTACTCCATGATATTTGTTTTCTAAGATAGTCTTTATATGTTCCGGGTGAAAAGATACATTTTCCTTGACTCCACCGATGGTTTTTTTGTTGGCTACGTGAATCCCATTTATTAGTTCGTCTTAGCATCATTAAACCGTACATTTTCCAGTAAGTAATTTCGTTGAATAAAGTCCTAGGGATAAAGATAAACTATATCCAACAGGAAGGATTCTGATCGGAGAATTGGAGGTTTTGAAGAGTGTGGAACCCACTCTTAATTGCTGTTGTTCCGAAGTCCACTCCGAACCGGAGTGGAACCATCGGTTAGGCTATGGACGCATAGTGACCTCCCAAACAAAACCCCAAAAAATCACGCCCGTAAATATAAATATATTTTTATACTTTACTTATATATTTATAGTAAACATATCAGGAATACATATTTATTTTTAAAAATTACCAACAATATATATTTATAGTAAAATTACCAACAATATATATTTATAGTAAAATTACCAACAATATATATTTATAGTAAAATTACCAACAATATATATTTAAAATTACCAACAATATATATTTAAAATTACCAACAATATATATTTAAAATTACCAACAATATATATTTAAAATTACCAACAATATATATTTATAGTAAAATTACCAACAATATATATTTAAAATTACCAACAATATATATTTAAAATTACCAACAATATATATTTAAAATTACCAACAATATATATTTAAAATTACCAACAATATATATTTAAAATTACCAACAATATATATTTAAAATTACCAACAATATATATTTAAAATTACCAACAATATATATTTAAAATTACCAACAATATATATTTAAAATTACCAACAATATATATTTAAAATTACCAACAATATATATTTAAAATTACCAACAATATATATTTAAAATTACCAACAATATATATTTAAAATTACCAACAATATATATTTAAAATTACCAACAATATATATTTATAGTAAAATTACCAACAATATATATTTAAAATTACCAACAATATATATTTAAAATTACCAACAATATATATTTAAAATTACCAACAATATATATTTAAAATTACCAACAATATATATTTAAAATTACCAACAATATATATTTAAAATTACCAACAATATATATTTAAAATTACCAACAATATATATTTAAAATTACCAACAATATATATTTAAAATTACCAACAATATATATTTAAAATTACCAACAATATATATTTAAAATTACCAACAATATATATTTAAAATTACCAACAATATATATTTAAAATTACCAACAATATATATTTAAAATTACCAACAATATATATTTAAAATTACCAACAATATATATTTAAAATTACCAACAATATATATTTAAAATTACCAACAATATATATTTAAAATTACCAACAATATATATTTAAAATTACCAACAATATATATTTAAAATTACCAACAATATATATTTAAAATTACCAACAATATATATTTAAAATTACCAACAATATATATTTAAAATTACCAACAATATATATTTAAAATTACCAACAATATATATTTAAAATTACCAACAATATATATTTAAAATTACCAACAATATATATTTAAAATTACCAACAATATATATTTAAAATTACCAACAATATATATTTATAGTAAAATTACCAACAATATATATTTATAGTAAAATTACCAACAATATATATTTATAGTAAAATTACCAACAATATATATTTAAAATTACCAACAATATATATTTATAGTAAAATTACCAACAATATATATTTAAAATTACCAACAATATATATTTAAAATTACCAACAATATATATTTATAGTAAAATTACCAACAATATATATTTATAGTAAAATTACCAACAATATATATTTATAGTAAAATTACCAACAATATATATTTATAGTAAAATTACCAACAATATATATTTATAGTAAAATTACCAACAATATATATTTATAGTAAAATTACCAACAATATATATTTATAGTAAAATTACCAACAATATATATTTATAGTAAAATTACCAACAATATATATTTATAGTAAAATTACCAACAATATATATTTATAGTAAAATTACCAACAATATATATTTATAGTAAAATTACCAACAATATATATTTATAGTAAAATTACCAACAATATATATTTATAGTAAAATTACCAACAATATATATTTATAGTAAAATTACCAACAATATATATTTATAGTAAAATTACCAACAATATATATTTATAGTAAAATTACCAACAATATATATTTATAGTAAAATTACCAACAATATATATTTATAGTAAAATTACCAACAATATATATTTATAGTAAAATTACCAACAATATATATTTATAGTAAAATTACCAACAATATATATTTATAGTAAAATTACCAACAATATATATTTATAGTAAAATTACCAACAATATATATTTATAGTAAAATTACCAACAATAAAATGTTAAAGCAAAATGGCCAACAATATATTTTATAGTAGAATTACCAGTGACAGGACCCAAAGAGTGTGAGTTCAATACCTGGTTGTGGCGGTGGAGAAGCAGGAACCGTTGTGATAAACATGGCGACAAAGATGAGGACAATAGTCTGAATAATGTAAATAGAATACAGGACGTCCCAAAAACCTGACATCATTTAAAATTAAACTATCTGAATTGCCACATGTCTTAGGCAAGCGAAATTATAAGCTTCATGAAAAACAATAATAGATTTATTTATAAAAATTCGAATAAGTTTTTTTTAAAGGGATGTGGATTTTATAACCAATTACACAAATCTTCGCAAATGTTCGGTATGCGAACAACCAGTGACACGTCCGAGACATTGAATATTTCTTTAGTCAACCTGGCAGTGTGTGGCCTTGCATTGCCTTGCTGAAACAAAGGCAGACTATCTAGCGGCTGTCAATATCGTTGATGACGCGACTGCGTGTAACAAGTTCGAAATGCAGTATAGCTATCCATTGGATACCCGTCCTCTAGGACTGCTTGCCAATCACAACTGCAGACGCTTGATCAGGCACATTTTTGTTTGTTCAACACCCACCTGTGGTTTAAACTGCAACTATACTGAGCAGATACTTAGGTACAGTTTCTGGGAAAGAGCGTGTTATCTAATGTGATAAGAAGTTTTGGGTCAACACATGGTATGGTTTTAAGGAACTTTCCAAAAGGAGCAGCACTCTGGGATCGACCCCTTCAGTGCGAAAACATCAGGGTGTATTCTTGACAAATAGACAGTGTTGAAATACGAACCCGGGTCTCATGGTCAGAGGCGAGTGTTTTAACCACTCGGCCACATGTCCATAAACGCAGTACATCTTGGAGGTTCCACCATACAGAGATTAATATTTGTTGTTTTATTTCCTATGTGAGTAAGGACTGACTTAATACACGAATACTCTTTTCAGTTCTGAATCCTTCCGTATCCTGACGAGGTTCATCTATTTTTTTAATTATTTTTCTTTTAGATTTATGATCTGATCTGATATCGAAATTCACAATCGGATACGTCTCTTTCTTCATTCGGTTCATTTTATCGTCATTGAGAGCTGCTTTTGAATAACAAAGTCTCAAATAATTTTACGATTTTTTCTTTAATAGAGACACCGATTTTATTCCCATACGAATAATCTGTCAGGGAGAAAATTGTTCGAAACTTTCCAGTTGTTAGTGATTCCTTATTCCTGTCATTTCATTCTTATTTTCCGTGATAATTTAATGCATTCTCTCGTGATATAATTGGAAATCTCATCTATTTTCACAGATTCTGCATTTGCTATTCTCTTGCGTTTACTCTATTTTTGCATTCATATAATTGCTTCTCTATACATTGTTCTGGGTGGCCATTAACAGGATTTCTGTTTATCTTTCCTTTTCATCCATGATCATGCCTTTTCAAAGCCCTTATATTTATCTTCGGCGATGTTTCATACAATTGTTTGTCTCCCAATTTTGGGATTCTGTTTATTTCTTTTTTGCTTCTCTGTTCCTTCCTCAATTGTCATGCTACCGTTGGCTGTTTGAATAACTCTGCCTTTTGTAGTCCTCGAGTAATTGATCAAAGACTCAGCTTAGTAATTATTATTTTATATGAATTTATTGTATGCTTCCTTTGTTTCTTTTATATGTAGACATTATATTCTATCATCTGCATCATAGCTCACTTTAAAGCCAGCAGCAGCAGCAACAACAACAAAATGTAACTGAAGCAAGAAGGTCAAAAATCACTACTGTCCAGAAGGAAGAGAAACAGTGTCAATCCTCGATGCAGCGCTTAGCAAGGAACGTAAGCGGTATTGCGAGAGAAAAGGGGGAGGAGAAAAGACAAAGATTTCAAGAAAAATATATACATTCAAGGTTTAAAAAAGCACATTTTTTCCTCTTGTTGCTGTGGTCGTCCTTGAAATTGTGACAGGCAAAACCCAAAATTGGGTTGGTCAAATTAGGACTGTGATTCGAAGTGACAATACTTGTGAATACAGCACCACTTGCCACAATCAGAATGATGGATATGAGAAGGGTTATGTCAATCTAGGTAGTCATTTTATTTGGCTTGTACCAGAGAAATAGTAATAGTAAAAACAATAATAAAGAGAAAAAAGAAGAAGTGAAGAGGAGGGAAGCAAGGAGGATAGGGGGAAAAGGAGGATAGGGGGAAAAGGAGAAGAGGGGAAAGAAAAGGGAAAGGAAAAGGAGAAAAGAAGAGGGGAGGGAAAATAAAAAATGAAGTGGGAAAGAAGATGAAAGATGAGAAAAATGAAAAGGAGGAAAATAGAAGAAGACAATAAAATGGAGAAAGAAGATGCAAACTGAGGAGGATGATAAACGGAAAACGGAGTAGGATATGAACAACATGGAAAAAAGGCGACGACGGAAGGGCATGGGAAGAAGAAAAAGGAAAATAAGAAAAATGGATAAAGATAAGGAAATAAATGAAATTGATAAGATGAAAAAAAAGAGAACGGACGATAAAAAGATGAAAAAAAGAGAACGGACGATAAAAAGATGAAAAAAAGAGAACGGACGATAAAAAGATGAAAAAAAGAGAACGGACGATAAAAAGATGAAAAAAAGAGAACGGACGATAAAAAGATGAAAAAAAGAGAACGGACGATAAAAAGATGAAAAAAAGAGAACGGACGATAAAAAGATGAAAAAAAGAGAACGGACGATAAAAAGATGAAAAAAAGAGAACGGACGATAAAAAGATGAAAAAAAGAGAACGGACGAATATAAGATAAAAAAAGAGAACGGACGAATATAAGATAAAAAAAGAGGACGAATATAAGATAAAAAAAGAGGACGAATATAAGATAAAAAAAGAGGACGAATATAAGATAAAAAAAAGAGGACGAATATAAGATAAAAAAAAGAGGACGAATATAAGATAAAAAAAAGAGGACGAATATAAGATAAAAAAAGAGGACGAATATAAGATAAAAAAAGAGGACGAATATAAGAAAAAAAGAGGACGAATATAAGGTAAAAAAGAGGACGAATATAAGATAAAAAAAGAGGACGAATATAAGACAAAAAAGAGGAGGAAGATAAAAAAGAGGAGGAAGATAAAAAAGAGGAGGAAGATAAAAAAGAGGAGGAAGATAAAAAAGAGGAGGAAGACAAGAAGATAAAAAAGAGGTGGAATATAAGATAAGAAAACAGGCGGAAGATAAGATTAAAAAGTGGATCCGGATAACAGTAGAAAACAGAGGTCGAGGATAAGACATCGGTTTACTGAGGCTGATAGAAAATGAGAATACTTTGGTGAGAAGATAAGACAATAAAAGAACCACTTTCAGAAAAACAGAAAATGGAAATTGATACTGAATTTATATTTAGGAAGACGAATAATAATAATAATTGTTAGTTAAACCATCCTTAATTTTTCTGACTTCTCCCACTGCTATCACATCGACTTTACTAAAAAAATAATTAATAACTTTTGTAAATTCTTATTATCATCAACATTTTTTTGTTCTCATATAGTTTAAGATATCGAACATCCGGAAAGAATGAAAACCAGTGCCAGGTAAACTCTTTTTGCCTTAGGTAACATAAGATAGTTTTGTAATGAAAGTAATAACGAAAATATAGTTAAATGGAGCAGAAAAAAAACAAAAACGAATCTGCGTGACAAGCGAAAAAGAAAATGATTTAAGTAAAGGATACAATCGACAAAAATCAGTAAAAAATTTACAGGTTTTATAATTATAGCCGGAAGTACAAAGGCACAATCATTCTGGTACCTCGAAGCAAAACTATTCCGTCTTTTGAGAAATTGATTTTAATCTCTCTTTCTCCCTCCTTCGCTTACTCTTGTATTTTCCCCTTTTTCAAGAATTTATCCGTTAACAATCGTTTCACTGATATCAAAAATCGTTTTCCTTCTTTTTTCAAATGATTCTTTCGATTTTTCTTTTCCTTTCCGCAATGGATATAGATTGTTATTGAAATTTTATCAAAAGGTGAATGATACGCCTTCGGCTTCACTTTCGTTGATTTAACGAGAAATAATAATAATAATAAAGAAAATAATAAGAGGTACACGTGTTTTAGTTTAATCAGTTTGGATATTTTATACAATACTACATTTTCCCAAAGAAGCAGCAGTTTTATCCATGTTAACAATTTCGACAGAATGATAAAAGCAAAAATGGTGTCGGTAATGATTCAAAAACTAATAGCAGTGAATATGGTTCATATATTATTCATCATCACTAATTTTAATTATTTAATACGTAAATCGAATTAATTTTCAACACAGTCATCTCTTGTGAGATAGGTAGAACGTTCAAATGTTACAAAAATTCTTTACTAAAATAAAAAGAACTACAAAAAATGGCGATACTGAAAATATAATAATAATTAGAAATCGAAGATAGAGACGACAAAAAAGATAGAGACGACAAAGAAAAAGTAGACGACAAAGACGAAGAAACAATACACGGTTTTCCTATTTTTATTTCTTCTTTAATTTCCACTCTTCAGTTAATGATTGAATAAGCTGCTCGCCATTTTCCCTGCTAGAAAATAACAAAATATATGCCCGCTATTGCCTCCTTAAGTAGATAAGCTTAACTTTAACAAAACATTTCAGTAATAATAATAAATGAGTGCATGGCATTAAAGAAAGTAGCGGATATAAATTGAGAGATAATAAATTTAAAAGTTTTTCGAGTTAATTGAAGCAGACGTTAAAAATATGAGTGTTATTGCCTCTTCCATCTTCCAACAAGTTAACAGAAACATTAAGGCCAATAGTATCAAAACTATAGTCTACAAGTTTTGCCATTTATTTACCCATTTTCATATTAATATCTGGAATGACAGAAACAAAACAAAAACGAACGAAGACAGAGAAAATTTTTAAAAAGTTAAAAGAACACATCTTCCTTGATGTGTACTAAGTGTAGAGTAGCTTTTATTTTATTATTCTAAAATTATAATTGGGAAAACTTGTAACTAAGCTTACTTTTTGTATCAACATTCGGAGGAACAATGGCTACTGAAGATTTGAAGAACTAGGTAATTTGATAATTGCGCTGATTTAATGACACTTTTAAATAATTAAAGCCGAATTATCGATTGAAACGTATTTTCCCATCAGATTTGATGAGTTATAAAATACAGATTCCTTTGCGAACAGAAATTATTAAATTCAGCGGATGGACTACGCGCGCATAAAAAACTCACAGATAATCATATGCTGAAAATAAATTAAACAAAAACTAATACATCACATTCATATTTACTATTATATATATATATATATATATATATATATATATATATATATATATATGTGTGTGTGTGTGTGTGTGTGTGCAATTCATTCTGTCAGTTAAGTGACATATGCAATACACGCTTGGGCGACCATGTCTCTTTCGATTCCTGACTGACTCGGCAGAAGATTCTCCCTTGGTCCAGTTTCATTTAACATGTTCAAGTTCTTTGCATCCGCAATCACACTAAATACCTGGGAAACGTTAATATAGCCACCTCTCTTTCTCCAGATATTTCTTAAATAGAAAGGTAGAATGGGTTTTCTAGCCTTTCTTGTCAAACAATTTAGAAGGAAAAGTTTGAATTAAAAAAAAAAAGTTTTCTTTGAAGATCTCCTGGATCATTGGGCACCGGTTCTCGATTAGTTCTTCCGAAAAGTGTGACTGGTTCTACCCAAGTCCTCACAACTATAATCAAATCGTGTGTAGGTGGTCTGGTCGTTCAGTCCTAAGAACTGAATTGTTAAGCCTTCAAAATTCGAAAGGTGGGATTACCAAATATATGATGGCTCTCGATTTGGCAATCAAAGATGAATATCTCTAAAATATTGCGATATAAATCAAATCAGATTAATAATTTACAGACTTCCACAGTTTTTTTTACATTTGTCATACATATGCATCACAAATTTAATTGATAAAAAATTATGTAAAAAATAAATTATTACATAGAAATTGAAATATGTTACAAAAAAAAAAAAAAAAAAGAGGAAAGATTCTTACGTATTACGATACTGAATAAAATCGGTGAAATATGTAAAAGGGACACTTCGTTTTCATCAGTAATGTTTGACTCCGCGGCCTGAAAGCGAGAGACGAAAGATTAACGAACCCTGCGACATTCACCGCGTGAGAACGTCAAAGACACAGAGACTGAAACCTTCGAGACGATTACGGTTCAATTTCCACCGAAATTGGAACGATGGACGTGCGCGTATGATGCATTCGAACTCCCCCCACTATTCATGATCTCCATGTCAATAACCGAGTTCGATTCGTGCAAAGAGTAGTAAGAGAGGTCCTTTCGATGCAAGCATCAATGACTGGCGTGACCAAGACAGTGTAACGCAAGAAAAACTATTTGTTCGGACAAAATCTATGACCAACAATGACTCACACCCTTCATCGGATTTACATTATTTTACCGCAAGCTCGGTACAATAACACTTTTTTCATTTATTATTGGTTTTTACAATGACATTTTGAGATATCAATGCCTAGCTAATCTGGAATTCACTCTGAATAATTTATCCCAAATTGGACAGGATTTTATTGCTTGATAAATAAACCGTAAAAACAAATAAAACAATATATATATCTATATTTATGAGATGCGGTATTATGTTCACTATTTACATTATTCGGACTATTGTCCTTTGTTGCCATATTTATCACAAAGTTTCGGCAGTTGCACACTCCAGCCTTCTTCAGGTGGTGTGAATGTCGAGCTGGACCCTTTATTTCGCTCACTGGGCTAGACTGTTCTAGTTCCACATGCAATGTTTTAATGGATGTCAGTTATCAGTTATCACCTGTTAATTTCCCTGGGGTTGACACATGACAGTGGATAAAGGCGTTGGTTAGATCCAGTGACAGGACCCAAAGAGTTGTGAGTTCAATACCTGGTTAAAGCAGTGGAGAACTTGGAGAGGTGATTTAACAGAAGATAACTGATAACTGACATCAATTAGACATGGCACGTCGTACTAGAACATTCTACCCCAACGAGCAAAATAAAGGGTACTGTTTGATATTCCAAGCAGCTGAAGAAGGCCGGAGAGTACAACGGCAGGAATTCTGTGATAAATGTGGCAACAAACATGAGGGCGATAGTCCGAGTGTAAATAAAACAATCTTGTGCGGGTTATTTGAAACCAGAAAATCTGTTTAGATTGTATTATTTTGGGGGATACAATGATGATTTATTAATACGAGTTCTACTAATTAACCCATAGTTGAGGGGAAAGATTATA
>OZ038495.1:32386307-32411307 GCA_964036315.1 Acanthosepion esculentum | reverse complement strand
AACAATAACACATTTCTAAAAACATATTTCGGATTACAATTATTCTTTCGTTGTCCTTTCGTTATTACCTGGATGTAAAAATCAAATATATTTTCATACCTGATGATGTCTCTATACACAGATGAAAGCTTGTAAAAGAATTAAAAGGACCTTATGCAACTGGAATTTCTGAACAGGGATCGTAACATTCATCTACAGGTTCGGGGTTAATGTCATTTATTAAATTTGTTTGCGAAGATGTATTCTCGCCATTTATATCATTAACTTCAATATCTGTTTTTGTATGAATGATTCATGTAATGTAAATTGAACTGCACCACATACTTGGTACACGTACGCACGCACACACACGTGTGTGTGTGTGTGTGTGTGTGTGTGTGTGTGAGTGTGTGTGTGTGCGCGCGCGCACACAACTTCTTTAGCTTTTTCAAAGGGCTTTTCCTTGTGTTAGATTTTCCGCATGTTTTTGACGGTTTAAATTGTATTGTATTTTTGTGTTGTTGTGAAAACGAGCGTTCATTTTGAGTGTTAAAAGTGCGACATTTTGAGCGTCTGAAAGTGCTTGGGGAAAAGAAAATTATGGAAAATTTCTCTACTCTCTACTCCGGCAAAAAGTAAGGATGCTAGAAAAATTGAATAAAAACATAATTACATCATCCTTGTCTGCAAAAATTAAATGAAAGATGTTTGAAAGAATGTTAGCTGTCCAAATATACATTAATATACAGGGTGATTGAAAAATAACTCAATATTTTTGTATGATAGACTCTCCCGTCTGACTATAACTTTTACAAAACGGGAGAGTCCATCATACATAAAATAGGGAGTTACTTTTCAATCATCATGATAAAAATATAGTTTTAAGATATGCTATATTTCTGGGTTAAAGTGCTCAATATTAGAGATAGAGTGTGTGCAAATATAAAAGTGGACAACGAGGTCAACACCAAGTTGAGATTACTAGCAATTACCACTATAAAATAGCTTGAAATAACAGCATACGTACCCACAATTAATTCTGCTAAATAGCCTCTAGAATAATTTGAAACATAACCATTACCGCCTTCCCAACGTTAGATAATACAATAGACTTTATGCCCATAATGCATCATTGACTAGCATATAGTAACGCCAAAGCAACAGACACGGACAGAAGATTGTTTTTAAGCATGAAGAAGACTCTCGCTTGGTGTTAAATTCAATATACGCTTATACAGGAGCGGATGCTGAAACTGCAGAAATAAATACAGTTACAGCTAGAGAGAGAAATGTCTATTTATGTAATCGGCCAGGCAAGTATAAAAGATGAAATGGAACACAAGATAACCTATCTTGGACCTGCTGAAAGGCTAGTAAAACAAAAAGTATTTGCATGAAAATGATTATCTATAAATTGTGTATTATACTTGGAAGATTATATAGTTATTTTAGAATTCCTCGATAGGATAGGCTACTGAATGAAATATCTGAATTATTTTTGTATAAAACCAAGTCCCTACAACGTTACCTACCCAACAATTTACGGGCACAAAAATGACTTTCCTATATAGAATCTAAACAGAGCTTATTGACGCAACTGATCGTAAAACTGGTAGTTGAGATTATATTTATTGTAAAATATTTTAATATATTTTTTGTTTATACGTTTTATATATATATATATATATATATGAGAGAGAACGAAATAGAGACAGAGAGAAAGACAGAGAGAGGGAGATAAAAAATCCGTGGGTAAGTAATCCAAGTAAATCATTAATATAAAATTATTACGACTGATCCACCAAAGAGAGCTCAATATCATTTTTTTTTATTATAGAGCATATAAGTGACACTATTTACATTATTCAGTCTATTGTTCGAATCTTTGTTGCCATATTTATCACAACGTTTCGGTCGTTGTACACTCCGGGCTTCTTCAGGTGGTTGGTTAGATCCAGTGACAGGACCCAATGAGTTGTGAGTTCAAAACCTGGTTAAGGCAGTGGAGAACTTGGAGAGGTGATTCAACAGAAGATAACTGGTAACTGACACCCAATTAGACAGGGCACGTCTAACTAGAACAGTCTACCCCAGCGAGCGAAATAAAGGGTCCGATTCAACATTCCGTCCACTTGAAGAAAGCCTAAGCGTACAACAGCTGAAACGCTGTGCTAAATATGGCAACAAATATGAGGACAATAGTTCGAAGAATGTAATTTGTGTACATAATAGCTCATCTAAAAAATATAGATAGATAGCATATAAGTGAATTACAATTAATGAGATTCAAAAGACTTACGTCATTCATTCATTCATTTATAGTCAGTTTATTCATTTTAGTAAGTGTATTTGCATTGATAATTCCAGGGAAAAACAACTTTCCCATGGACGAAATGAACATCTGCATGAGGTAAATCGTTTGGATATCATTAATTGTAATACACTTATATGCTCTATAATAAATAATATGTTGATCTTTCTTTTGTGGATCAGATTTAATATTTTTGTATATTAATAGGATATACTTGGATTACTTACCCACGGTTTTTTTTTACCTGTTCTATTACTCTTATACTTGCATAGTAGAGCTCTCTTGGAATTCAAACTAACTCGATTGTTCTCATTTGCTTATACCTTGGATTTTTCTACCACATCCTTCACTCACCATTATGGATAAATTTTACCCGGATCACTCCTTAAATATTATTCCGTATCCTTCTCTGAACTACTTCAGTTTATCTGTGAGAAAATTGTCGACTTTATAAAAAGTCGAAGATGGAAGGCATAATTCTACCTCAATCAACCTGAAACTAAAAAAAATTAAAAAATTAAAAAAAAAAAAAAACTGATCGGAAGACTACAACTTAAAATCTCAGAATTCATCATCAGCCTATATATTTCTGGAACCATTCGAAAAAGTTCTATTTAATTTTGAATATGAAATTTAGTAGAAACTTAACTCTTTGCAGAAGACCCTAAACAAGGACATTGATATGATTAAAAACTGGAAAGAGGTTTGGATGAGAGCAGATAAATAAAAAAAACATGAATGTGATCCTCTTAAAAACTATTAAATCCTCAAGGACAAAATTGCGTATAAGAAGGTATATATAATATTAGAATTTTTGATATGTACAATATAACAGGTGAGGTAACTAGTAATCTCAATATTAACGATAGAATGGGAAGATCCATACGAAAGAAGCATATCTATTATTCAAAGACCATAAACCCAATTTCTCAAATAATACCCAATATGGATTGATCAATCTAAGTCTGAGATAGGGATAATTTCTAAAAATCTAATTGCAAAAATTACGGACAAACTATTAACTTCAGCTTGTGTCAATCTTTGAAAAGACTCATCGGACTCCATCGAGTGATCCAATAATATGAGAGGGAAAAAGAAAGCTACGTTTATTAAATTCGACATCATCAATTTTTACTCCTTTATTTCTAGTAACCTTTCGAATGATTGCATTAGATTTGCTAAGAACTATATGGTTATATCTGATGAAGATATCAATATATTTGCTGCCAGGAAGTCAATTCTATCGCTTAATGTCTCCATCTGCATTAAATGTTGGAGTAACGACTTTGATGTTCCGATGGGGACATATGATTCGGCACAAGTAGATAGATTTGTCTGTATTTACATTTTGGAGGTAATTGGTAGATTTATTGAACGAGAACTAGTCGGTCTATATAGAGATAACGGATTCATTTATCTCCAACAGTAATCGTCCTCTTACTGTTAAATTACAGAAAAAATCATGAGTGCTTTTAAGCCCCTAAGAATCAAGATAGAGATCACTTCCAATATAAAAATAGTTGATTACCTTGAAATCACACTTAACTTAAATAATAATACATTTAAACCTTACCACAAGGAACATGAACCACCCGAATACCATCTTGAAGAAGATACCAATTACCGTTGTTAGTAGAATCACCAAACTGTTATCTAATAAAAAATATATTAGATAAGAAAAATGCATTGTACGACAATGCCCGCCGGAAAAGTGATTTTACACATAAATTATCTTACTTAAACCCAACAAATAACCATTGTAAAATTAAGAGTAGTACTCCACACAAAAATAAAAAAAGAAAATTGTAATTCGCATATATATATATATATATATATATATATATATATATATATATATAGTGCTGGTGTTAAAAATTGATATACATATTATCCCTCACCGACAGCACGACTCGAGTTCAATGCTCAACGTAGTCTTCAGGTGTTGAGTATAGACTGACCGTTACGTAATTAAAAATTTAATAAAAATATCTTGCTATCACAATGTTGGCATAGTTATATATTATATTGGTAGTACAGTTGTTTTTTAATTTTAGAAAAATATTTGGCATTTAAAACAAACGAGATTTCTAAAAGGTATATGAAAAATAAAAATTATTTTAGACTTGTGCATATTAATCTTTTTATATTAAGCACAGAGTTAGATTATAGTTCGTTATTTTTTTTTAATTCACAAACAAACCATAATTTACATTAATAATTATTCAGGATTAACATATTTGAGATGATATTTATTTTTATCCCTACATGTAAGCATCAATTCATTTCTCTCGTTTAATTAGCTATGGATATGTAAGTGTTTTAAGATAACTAATTTTTGGTTCCACTGGAAATCGTTGGAGATTTCGTTTCTACCATCATCGAATGACATGAGGCAATATAAAAATACGAAAATAGCACTACTCTCTCTAAATATTTCTGGCAAGTAAAGACACCTACTAATGTGGAAAAAGCCAACACTTACAATGAAAAGAGCAACAGATGTAATTTGTTTTGTTGAAAATTCACTTATCTTAAAAACAGAGGGTTCTCTTTTTTCACACCTCTCAAAAGTGAAGACTGAATCAAATGCTTACGGAGTCATGTGTCACTATATCATAGTAATTGTGTTAGATTAATTATAAAGGATCAGAAGTACGTTATTCTAGTTTAACCAGTGACGAGATCAAAATAGAAGCACAGTTATTAACCAATACCTGATAAAAAACGCATCAAAACATCTTCTGAACAACTGATCCACACATTCTTTTCGGAATTTAATGCTGTAGGGCTGAGAGAAAACTCTCACATTAAACAAGATTCATTATGAAACATTGCTCAGGAAATTATAAAAATACCCATAAAATCCATAGACAAATATCGTCATAGAAATTGCCTGGATCTGGCAACACATATCTCAACTAGAGTAATCATATTTTAAAGTATCTATTAATCTGGAAGTGAATAATAGACTGTCTACACTTATT
This sequence comes from Acanthosepion esculentum, assembly GCA_964036315.1. Classification (NCBI taxonomy): domain Eukaryota; kingdom Metazoa; phylum Mollusca; class Cephalopoda; order Sepiida; family Sepiidae; genus Acanthosepion; species Acanthosepion esculentum. Next base: position 32,406,033 of record OZ038495.1, on the reverse strand, counting down.
GCATTGTTCGGACTATTGTCCTCATCATTCTTGTCATATTCTCGACGTTTAATGAACTAGAACAATCTACCTCTATGGACGAAATAAATGGTTCAGTTCGAAATTCCAACTTATATCACCTGAAGAGGACCGGAGCATACAACGGCCGAAAACTCGTGAATATGACAAGAAAAACGAGAACTATAGTCCGAACAATATTGTAAATTGTTAAAATACCTCATCTCAGAATATAGAAAGACTCAGTCAAATTCGATTTAAATCTAAATTACTATACCATTTGAACCAATACATTTATAAAAAGGTATTTAGTATCAATTTTAATTATTTACATCCAAACTTGTTGGATGTAAATAATTAAAATTCAGATGTACTCAGAACAATTACTTCATCTACATGTCATAAGAATTACCAAAGGAAGTAGCAGTTCGTTGCAAAGAAATTGCATATAATTTTAAATCATAACAAGATGCAGACTTTCAGATATTTGTTTTTTATTGTCTTTGAATTTGCAAAGGAAGTCGTTAAGCTGATGTTTTTGCAAATCAAAGTTGTCATTCTCCTAGACTGTTTTGGTTTATTTCTTTTTACGGTATATCAACCTCAATGTGTTATTTAATGCCGATATTTTTATTCTAGTTTCGTAAGAATGGAATACGTATTTCTTTATAAGAATAGATGTAGATCAGGTTTCATTGACGTATTTTTGTTACGAAGTTTGGTTTTTATCGAGAGTCATGTGCGTCTGGTAATATTTTTTTCAAAAAGGTATTGCTAGTAATAGCAATAATATCAGGTATTAAAAAAGGTATGCTTAATATCAATTAAGAGGCCATTCCACGCTCCTCAAAACCTTCCGATCACAAGCCTTGTTGCCGGGTGTAGTTTATCATTATATCCAGTACAGCCGAGAATAGCTGTCAACCAAGGCTAAAAAGCCCAGATTATCTAGTCTGTTTAGCTTGTAGCTATGGGAAGAATCAACGTCTTCATGCATTTCTCAAAGGAATTAGTGTGAAACTTGGCTCGCTGATTGCACTAAACGTCTCCACTTCCTACACATCATGTTTAAATGGACGATTATTAAGAGGACTTGAAAAAACCGACTCGAATAGAGTTGATATTTTTCAATGCTTATTTTTTGTTTTACTGAATGTTATATTTCGTCAGATTAATTTCGCAGGAACGATTATTTTTATAAATATTCTTCACAGATATTATATTCTTCTGACATATTTGATTTAACCTTAAAAAAGGACAAGATCTTTGCGTGCGTTGATTAAGTTAATTTTTATTTTTAATGAAGTATTTGAAAACGTTTCAACGTGGAAGTTCTCAAAGGCCGTTTTTCTTCTTTTGTAATTTTCTGAAGTGGCTGACGAAAAATCAAGGTTAATTTAATCAACTTGTAGCTTAATTCCGACAGGTGATAGGAAACGCATGCCAAGGCCACGAACAAGGAAAACAGAAAATATCAGCCTGAACAGCGTTCAGAGGTGCAATCGAAAATGAAAGTGAATATTGATTTTGTTTTACTAATAATAATTTAAACCTGACTGAACAGAGTTTGTCATGTATGTGAACCGTGAGAATTTACTTTACTTTCAAAATCACTCACTCGATATATTAGCCATTAAAAGAAATTTATTTTTATACTTTTAACCAACACATACACACAGAGGCATACACACACAAAAGAGGGATAGCCACCTTTAAGAGATATTACAATAATAGACTCAAACGAGAGATTAGTTTGTAGGAAAGAAAAATATTTGGGTATGCAAAAGTTAGACACACTAAGTTGACTCAACTAATGTTTATCCAAAAAGACCTTTTCAGAACTGTTTTTGAATAAGATTCTTTATTCATCTGTGATCCACACACACACAGATGCATGCATATATATATATATATATATATATGTGTATATGTGTGTGTGTGTGTCTGTGTATACATGCGTGTGGCGGTTGAATAAAATAGATCAAAAACATGTTGACTGTATGTGCAAGAACATATTCGAAAATAAAAGAATGCAATAAAAAAATTAAGACTAATCTCATGGATTGATTTTAAGATAACGTTATAGATAATTATTTACTTCTTAAATGCACTATAAACACAGAACCGGAAATAGTTCTAGCCTGATCCACTTCTCAAAATCTGGCCAAAATTCAGACTGGAACTGAAAATTTTATATATATATATATATATATATATATATATATATTATGAAATGGAAAATATCCGACAATTATTTAAAGACATTTTTATGTTTAATATTCTTTGTATAGATACAAGTATTTAAGTAAATGCTGTGTCTATAATAAACAGTATAAAATATCATTTACCAGCCAGAGTTTCCGAGAAATTTTCATAGAAAATATTCGTCCTCCGATAGGATCCGAACCTGTATCCTCTACAGAACCGTCATATAGCCTGACGTGCCTTAACCGATTCGGCCACTGAGGAACTTTTGGTTGGCAAGATCGAATTTACTGCTTATAAACTTCAATCTTCCATGAATCTCTCACGTACATTCATAACTGCTCATGGCATATCAAATGTAAATAAATGACGTCACACATTATGAAATGGACAAAGTCCAACAATTGTTTAAAGACATTTTTATGTTTAACATTCATTTTAGAGATTCAAGTAAATAAGATTGAAGTTTATAAGCAGTAAATTCGACCGTTATATATATATATATATATATATATATATATATGAATAATAATTTTGTTTTGTCCGAATAGTCAGACTGTGAGAAGTATATTGGGCGAGAAATATTTAGCATATATATATATATATATATATATGAGAGAGAGGGAGAGAGGAGGTGAAAACGAATCTCCCCATTGTCCTATTGGGAATACAACTTATTAAAATCAACTCCCCCAACACACACAAAAAGAAATAAAGACTCGTATGCTTTAGATGTACACTGACGAGTGAGAGAGATTTTTTGTGAATCTTTGGTGTAAAAATACTTGCTTTCACACTTACTGTAAATTATTCACATTTCTTTGACAGGAAATTTTATTACTTAATCTACGTTGCGATCGCATATGAAACATACTAATGAAAATGAAATCGTCGGAAAGATTATTCAGAGCTCGCTTTGAATCTTGAATGAATGTTCTTATTCTTATTTAACGTACTACCTTATTTTACTCTTATTTTTCACTGATGACTTTTGGCAACTTAAATTTATTTTATACAACTTGTCCAATCGTTGCTAAATTGGTTATTCTTGATTATCATATATGACGTATACACATTGTTTATTCTTTATCTTAAAGATTTGATAATGATTGAATAAAAGTGCTATTAGAGCCATTTTTACGCTATCCGTGGAAAAATAACTGAATGCAAAGAAAGCAGCAAAAGAAATAAAATAGAAAATTCAGGAAGTATCAATATACGAGCGGCACAAAACTGATTCAAACGTTTCAAGTAAGGTTAGAATGGCCTCCATGACAAAACAAGGTCATAGGAGAGCTTTGTTGTGAAAGATGAGCCCTTACATGAAATGGTTGGACAAAAACTAAGCCCTCGTACATTGTGAACGACATAGATCGGTCAACAAACAACATCAATCGACACCTCCATAGGTTCTGAATTGCGAATATACGCTGTTGCGAAGTTCCTCAAAGCTCAAACAGGTGTGAACATTTGAAAACAACTGCTGGCGAATTGTCAATATATCCGATTTTGGCGCCGAATTATTAGTGTGATGAAAAATGGATCTATTTTCATAATGCTAAAAGAAATCAGTAGCTTCGTTCCGACCAGGTTTCAGAAACTGTTGTCTAACAAGGTCGTTTGAACAGAAGGTCATGTGCGTTTGGTTGACTTTTGAGAGTGTGTTGCACTTCGAGGTGGACATTCCGTTTACGTTGGTCATTATGCTCAACAACAGCGTGAATACGACTCTTTGAACACCCGGTACCCAGCATTTGTCAATCAAAGACACAAACCCCTACAGACTAACAAAGTCTCGAAACAAACACTGCCTATGTTACCAAGCACAGACTTAAGCGGCTGGAAGTGCTGTTTAAAGTACCGGCCTGGCACAATCTGATTACATCTTTTCCGGTTCAAGGCTTATTTCCTATGCCTATAGAGACTCAATAATGAGAATGAGGCTGAAAACGTTTACAGGGTGTACTTTACTTAAAACATTATAAGCTCGGAATTGAACCTCTTGCACGATGACTGCAAAAGACAATTGAATATGATGGGATAGATAGTGATTTTTCGTTTGTAAATTGTTTGATCTATTAATTAAAGCTTGGAATACGAAAAGATTTCTAACGTGACAAGTGGTTTACGAACGATTAAACATTCATAAACCACTTGTTCCACGTTAGAATATTTACATAACTTCTACACAATATATAAATATGTTTGATCATCTAAGTTGAACTTTTTACTTTTTCAAACAAATAAATGTACAATAAAACAGATTTTTGAAAGAATGCAGACTCATCATACAGCAGTCACAATACAAATTTAAACGGTATTTTTTAAGACATCTTTTTATGTGCCATAAATAATTCGAATTCTTTCTTTATTCTTCAGAGATTAAAGTACAGTTGTATTTTATTCAGCTATATATTCTTCTCCATTATTTACAATGAATTATTGCCACTAATTAAGTAGGTCTGGCTCTTAAGTAAATTTCTGCAGGTGAAAAACGAACTTTTGAATCAGGTTTCATTCCGGATAAATTTTCTACATCAAAATGTTTTACACTTTAGAACGTTTAATAATTAGTTGGAGCACAGTCAAGTGAATATGGCTAATGGGGAACAAGAGACTAACCGAGTTCCAACGTTTTTTCTGTGTCATTCTTGTTACGTGCGGCATTTTTGTCATGAATAAGAGGTTTCGATTGAAAACCGGAGGGTGTTTTCGACAAAATACTTATAGATACCTTACAACTAATGGAGGTATACATGTGTATTTAGTGTTTCATTGAGTTTTAAGTCCCCAAATTGAATAATAGTTCACCGAGCCTACCACATTTGCACATTAATCCTAGGAAATCCACTAGTTTTTGGGTTGAACATTGTCGTCAATGGACAATTTTCCGTCATAATGCGGTTACAGTATGGTTTGTTATTTCGATACAATTGTGATTTCAATTATTCCCCCAAAACAGAAATTAATTATGAAAATATAATATATAAAATTTATTGGTCTTATCAACATCTAAGACAACTCAAGGTCACAGAGAACTTCTGTTACGAATGAAATGGTTGAACAAAGCCAAGCAATGGTGTATTATCGGTCTATAACGACAAAGCCAGTATGATATTCTTTGGCTAATATCTAAAATAGGAAAATAGAAATAAAGAAAATCAAGACTTTACCAAAGTATGTCAATTCTATTTCAATACGACAAATTGTTTAAATTACAGACAAACAAACCTCAAACAAGTAAACGCGTCCGAGACACACCCGAAAATATTGTGCTAGCGTCTTATCTCAGATTAACTAAAATAAAATGGCCTATCTAGTGTAAAAGGCTAACAGTTTTCTATCGACTTCGTCGCTTGCCTCTGCCGGTTTCTTCTTTCAAGCTGTCAATACGTCAATGTTCCGATCAACGTGTCGTTGACGCACCAGACAAGTAAACATCATATCTTGGCTCTACCTCGTGTGTTATTGTATTCATTCGTTCTCTGTACCTCCTTCCCTCCCGGTCTGAGGAGATTTATCCTAATGATATTACTTACTTCACCAAGGTGGATGGAAATCATAGTAATTGTAAGTGATCCTACGGCTTGGAACAATGTACGAACGGTGCGAATGAAGACGCGTGAATTACCGAAATAATTACACAGTAAAGAACATCGAGAACATTTTCTACGCTTTCGAATAGTCCATTTCTTACATAGAATTAATTTCTAGAAGATAACATTTACGTTCATTCCTTTATATTCCTGTCAATTTGAAAAGTATATGCTTTCTTGGAAATGAAAGATGTTACAAGTTGAATATAGGCAGATAGATGAACATTTGAGATATAGAGTAATTTCAGATAGCCATGGTAACACGCGACATTATTTCTCATCACCCGAAGCGAAAAATGACTTGCGTTACCATAGCATAATAACTCTTAATAAAAGAAAAATAAGGATAGATAAAAAAAAAATCATGTGACATTCTATTCATATTTTTCTCGTGAGTTTCTTTAGATATCATTACTTTTAATGTTTAAAAATATGTTTACTTTACTTTGACCGACACTTCGAAACAAGACGTTGATCATTGCATGGACGTTGTGTTAAGGGGGTGGGCTAATCTGAATTTCTTAGTGAAATATTTGAATTTGAATTGTAAATTACATTGTAATATAACAGACAATAAAATTTATAGTTACATAATAAGCACATACTCAGAATACATACATACACATATATATATATATGTGTGTGTGTGTGTGTATATATATATATATATATATATATATATAGAGAGAGAGAGAGAGAGAGAGCTAGGTACGTGGCCAAGTGGTTAGAGCCTTCGATTTCTGACCATGAGACCCAGATTTGTGAGGAAGGTGATCTGAAAACCATACCAATGTTTGTGAGCGAAATTAGACTGAGTCTTTGGAAGTGCAGGAAGGAACAAGCCATCGTGACCGAGGGTTTGAGTGTGCTAGACTTGTTCAGAATGTCGATCACGCAAGATGACGCGCTCTCTCTCTCAGAGACTGTAACTAAGTTCCGCTTAGCATAATCGCTGTATAAATCATAGGTGGCCTATGTAGGTGTTGAACACGCACAAATGTCTGTGCAGAAGTCCGCAATGGGGATTAGCTAACCGCCCTATTAGACTGACATCCTCACAGCTCATCAGTGTGGCTAGACGTCCGGTTGCCTCTAGCTAGGATCGAAACCTGACTGAATTTGCGTCAGTCGGAACTTCTACCAGTCGGCCGTCGGCAGGGATGAAGGTGAATTTTAGCGTGTTCATTTTTAGATTTAGATAAACACACAGATTACACAAACAGAATGTAACAGCAAAATTGCCCATCCTAGAAAATGTGTGATATATATAAAAACAAAACAAAAAAAAACACTAAAATAATTTTTTTCTTTTTCCAATTATTCAGATAAGATGTTTACCCATTGACATCATTTGTCGTAAGAATCACTGAAAAACCCTTTGAGTTATTCCGATAAAAAAAAGAACAGGTTAAAATAGCTTTGTGTCAAATCCACTGTCTTCCCAACTGAGCAATGCTGAGAGAAAAAATAATAATTCTGTCTTTCAGTAATGGTACCAATATTCATACTCTGAGTTCCATCTCCAAATTCAGTTCAAGAACCATCACGAGAACTGTGAATAAGTTTTAAAAGGAGGGAAATATACAAATGAAAACTGGATCAAGCTGTTTCATCAACAAGAGGGATCATCATTTCAACTTAGTGCGAAATGGATTAATTAGCAAAGATCCAATTTAAGTCCCAAGTCGTTTGACACGTAAGAAATGAGTTTCGGCTGACAGTCTAAAGAGCAATGAAAAAACTCAAAAATGAAATCGTCCGTGAAACTTGTGACGCACCGTGTTCCTCCATGACAGAAAGTAAGATGGTTAGAGGAGACGAGATAATCTTGAATAAGTTGGAAAATGATCCTGGAATAATATTCTACACAGAGGATAAAGATAGGATGGGCACGCAAAAAAGAAGCAATATCCGTATTCTGGCTTCAGATTATAACGAGAGAGACATGAATGTCACTTTCAAATGCAAAAACCCTGCCAAATAATGTTTTTCGCCTTTGTGGCCTCTGGTAGCACAAAGATGCCACTAAGCACACTTGAAAAGGATTATAGACTGACTGTAGTTCGCAAAGTTAAGATTTTGAAAAACGTAAAGAACTGGATTCTTTCTGAATAACCTGAGGCTAGAGAAAATTGAAAACCCAACAAGATCAATAAGGCCTTAAAGTTTACATTCCAGCAGAGATAAGGAAACTTGACCCCTTTTATCGCCTGAATTAGGCCCTTGGACTTCATCATTGGTGTGAACTGGCCAGAAAAGCTTGTGAGATGCCCCACAATTACCTGCAAGTCCTAAAACACCCATGGGTGGAGAACATTGAAGAAGAATGCATTAAAACAGCTTGTGGTGCATTCAAGATGATGGCTAAGGATGTCATTATCAAAGACGGAGCAACTCTTGCTGCTTGCAGTTAGGACTGACTTGTTCTTCTCAACTAGAAATAAATCCCGGTATTAAGCTTCCATTTGAACTTTATCCATGAGCTTCCGATTAGCTATGATCAATTAATGATAAACATGCCATTTCCGTTTATGATTGGTTTTTTTTTTGTTTTGTTTTACGGCATATCAACCTCAATGGGTTATTTAATGCCGACAAAGTTTTTATTGCTGGTTATGTTTTTCTTCAAAAATCTCTTTCTGGGAATATTTTTCATTGAAGAAATTTGTAGCAGGTCATATTCTTTTCCAAAGACTGTATAGCTGTTTGAATTGCTGGTATATTTTTAAAGTATTCCTGATAATAAATCATAGATAACTAATAAATGACATCCATTAAAACATGGCACGTGGAACTAGAACAGTCTACCCCAGTGAGCGAAATAAAGGGTTCAGTTCGCCATTCCAACCACCTGAAGAAGGCCGGAGCGTACAACGGCGGAAACGTTGTTATAAATATGTCGACAAAGATGAGGACAATAGACTGAATAATGTAAATAGTGTACATAATACCTCATCTCAGAAATGTAGACAGACGACGAAAAACTTATCAGTAACTACATTATATATATTTGTTAAACTTATTAAGAATCCAAGAGTTGCTTTCTTTTAATTATGTCATCCCAACAAAGGCAATAAAGATACGTGTGAAAACTTCTGAAATCAAAAGTTGACTGAAAAGCAAGAAGACGGAAGATATTTCTAAACGCAAAAGAAACCGTTAATATAGAACTTTCTTTTAAGTCTAGCCATTTCAACTCTAAAACGTTGAAGTTTAGCAGAACAATTACCATGATATCTAAAGGAAATCACAGGAAACCTGCGTGGCCGTATAAAAGTGACTGAAGCCGTGATGCCATATCAGGACCGATAACATTGCAAATTCTTCTTCGGGATTTATCAAGAATCTCTAAATACATGAAACTCGCACAACAAATAAGTCACTGAAAATATATTTAATAAAACATTCGCATGAATTTCAGCTGGTTCATTCATCGTGTAAATATTTATTCGAATAAATTATCAACAATTATATGGTTAATACACATCTTATTTCGAAAATAATTGCCTCGTCTAATAAATGCCGATATAGTGTATATGAAAGCAGAAATTAGACAAGAATTCATTAAAATATGTTTTTATACTTTCTTGTTTTGTGTTTTTTTGTTTCATTTATAACTATCGGAAGACTGGAATGAACAAATACTACAAAACATATAATACTAATATCAGTAGAATATGAAAATTCAAGGCAACAATATTGCTTGGTGTCATTAGGGCTTTGGGAATTATATCAAAAGCAGGAAGCAAATATGTCGCTTAATTTCCTGGCAGGCCTAAAATGTGTACTGTAAAAAAATATACTCATGGCTAATTATCAGATGTTGTGTAGATTTCTCTCCATGCAATGGCAATAGTTACATTTTTTCTGAATGCATGACATTTTATGTGTTTGCATCTTCGGGTGTAAACAAACTTCCTGTTACTTGAAGTCTCTGGTTACATACACTTTGGGAGCAAACTGTATTAAAGGTGAAGGTTAATCATAACCATGATGATTACCAAGCCAGAACTGACAAAGAAGACTGCAAACAAAGATCGTAAATGATAGGGGATAATGTAGCAAGTATGAAATAAAGATAGCAGAAACGTAATATAAACAAACTGTAGAAGTCATTGGAAATTAAACGTATATTTTCGTGAGGTATCATCCCGCAACATGACCATAAAATGTTGCACAGAAATAAGACATCGCGGTGTTAGATTAAAAAGGAAAAAAAAACAAACATGCATCATCATATATATTATTGCATGCCCCGGGGTTAATAATGTGGTTGATAAAACAAAAAAAAATATGATTGTGTAAAAAGGGCAAACATTTTGGCCAATCATTGCCATTTCCCTTGTTGTCAGTACTCTTCCCAGATTCCAAAGTGGGCGGAGAAGATTGGGGTCAATGTCAGGATTGGACATTTCCTGCCCTTGGAGCTGCAAGAATTATTTTAAAGCATATTATCCCAAAAGGCGAGAGTGCTACTAGCATGCAAAAGGTTATAGAGAGTGAGGGCAAAACTAAAGAGGGGTGTGGCAGAAAGGATAAAGAGAAAACGGGGATCAATATCACAGCATCAGACGATATCGATAGACATTACATTTGAAGATATATAGCTATCAGGGAAGCAAATAAGAGGAAGGGAGTTCCACTGACGTGAAGTGCAATATAAGCTGTTGGAGTAGAAGAGAGTGCTACATTTAAGCGATTCGACAGTGAAAGGGTGGGACCGAGATGCCAACCCAGTAGTACGATTAAATACATGCAGTTTGGGAACCAGAGAAAGCAGCTCGTCCGAGGCGTTTCCATGAAAATATTTGTAGAAATGACAGAGGGAAGCCACAGTACGTCTGTGAGAAAGAGACTGTAGACCAGATGCCAGATCGGGACCATATTTGTCTCTGGATTTTGTCGAGGAGCTCGAGATGAACAGCGGGGGCACCAGACCATATATGGCAGCAGTATTGAATGCAAGGACGAATGGATGTTTGGTAGATTTGAAGGATGGACTCAGGCGAGAAAAACCTTCTGGTCCGACGCAGAGAACCAACATTCCGGAGATTTGAAAATTTGCCACATCAGTCCATAGGTTTTTGTCTAAGTGTAATTTGAATCAACATATAACTTTATTTACAGATAAGAATAAGTGACCCAAATACATGCAAGATAACAGGCACAGCTCCTGGAAGATATCTCGAATTAATAAATGATTGAATGGTAAAGTTTGTTTTCAAGGATGATGCCATAAAAAAAGCTGGATCCAATTATCAAAGAAAGATTAAAAACAGACCTAAAGACAGTAAAACGAAGATGATATTGGCGGTAAAACAAAATAAAACCCAACTAAAAAAACAAAAAAAAACTTACATGCTAAAAATCAGATTCATAAGTGTCTGCAGATTTCTAGATTGAAACCAGAAATAAAGGGATTCATACTAGACAAACTGTCAGACACATATTCTCATGGACAGAACAGATTTCAAACGCCAATAAAATTCATTAATATCTAATATCTGGGTACTCGGTGATTAAATAGATTTAAATATAGATTGGAAATATCTTGGTTGGATGATATGCGAACAGTCTAAGGTCATTGTACCGAAAGGGAGTATGAGCATTAATGAAATGTTATACTGCTGTGAGAGTTTAACATATATCGTGGCGTCACTCCCCAATGAAAATAAACTTCATATAATAATAAAAGTCTTAAAAGGAAAACAACGTATGGCAAATCCGTCTGATTAAAAACTTTCAGCAAAATAATTTCAATATATAAGTACATGGAAACAGAATTTGCAAGAATATGACATTTAAAAACAATCCTTATTCCAATAACAAAAGAAAGGGGATTGATTAAAAAATACTAATACATAAAAGAGAATCCGAGGAAACCGTATTTAAACTCATGAGATAGTGCGCATTAAAGTCAGAATCTCCCTAAATGCAATATCTTTCAAAAGGTTTTTACGAAAGATTTACTCTTCTTGGTCAAGAATGGTATGTGATAGCAAACGAAGATAACTGGGAGAATCATAAGATAACAGTTTGTACAGAAATAATTTGTCTTCAATTATACAAAAATATTTCAATGCATATGGATAGATCATCTTTGAAACTAATACAGAAAGCTTTACTGAGCATCCTGTAGCAAGATTCCGAATATATATATATATATATATATATATATATATATATATATATATGTGTGTGTGTGTAAGTAATATTTATATTATTCGGACTAATGTCCGAATCTTTGTCGCCATATTTATTACGCTTCGGCCGTTGTACGCTCCGGCCTTCTTCAGAAACGTTGTAATAAATATGGCGACAAAGATGAGAGCAATAGTCCGAATAATGAAAATAATGTACATAATACTTCATCTCAGAAATATATATATATCTATATATATGTGTGTGTGTGTGTGTGTGTGTGTGTGTGTGTGTGTGTGTGTGTGTGTGTGTGTCTGTATGTATACCGGGTGTAACATCAAAAATATTCAGTTTTTAGATTAATATTTGAATCTTAGAAAAGATTAAATGTATCTTACTGGAATTCTCCGAGGTTTTATAACACTGTTTCTATCTACACTGAGCACTAAGAATAAAAAAAAAATATTCTAAGCTCAACAGAAGAATCGTGGTGAAACTGAAGATAAACGAAAATACATGTTCATCATTACTTAATCATAGTTAAGGATCGGAAGCTCATGAAGTATTAAAATTAATTCCAGTATAATTTTCGAAATTCTTCAAGATTTCACCTTAGAACATTCTCTCCTGGAGTAACAAGGTGCCTGACAGGTTTAACGTACGATTTCATTTTCAAGTCTTTTTTTTTTAATTATCGGGTATTGCCATACCTGAAACACCCTTCACGTGAAAAGGGTATTATGAATTGAGATGGATCTTTTCTAATTGATCTTTTTAGCTCTAAGTTGAAATGATGATCCCTCTTCCTGTTGTGACCTCCTGACCCAGTTGTCTTCTCTACTGTTCCCTCTTTTTTTTTAGACTTATTCGGCGATGTCTTCATGGTTCTTGAATAGGCTTTGAAGATGGAATTCAAAGTATGAATGAGGGTCCAATTACTGAAGGCCTGAATTAACTTTTTCCTCTCACAATTGCTCAGTTTGGAAGACACAGTGGGGCTGAGACAAAATTATTTTAATCTCTTCTGCTTTTAGTTTTTCAGTGATTCTCACAACAAATGGTGTCAAAATAGCTAAACAACTTATCTGGAAACCTGGAAAAAAAAATAAACTCAGTTTAGTGTTTTCGTTTTTAAACTTTTTGCTGGATGTGTAATTATGCCGTTACACGATTTTGAAAAAATACTGTTACACCCGATATATATATATATATATATATATATATATATATATATATATATATATATATATAGTTGTATATTTAGGCAGCAATCCTTCGTTTATGCATGTGTCATTAAAAACGACAGACAAGGTACTACGATTGAGCTTTTTATTTAATTTTTCTTGTGTTCGAACAAGAGCTTTCTTTACAGGACAAAGGGTGTGTAAGAACTGTCCAAATGTTTTAGGTTTCCGAGCGATTTCGGATAAACCTTTAGCCATTATCAAGGATTATTCGATTTCTCAGCTTAATTGAGTCCCTGCTACACACTAAGGCATACACATAATGCACACACTCAATTCCCAAGGGTATTTACGCGAAAGGGCATCTAACGAACCCAGCTGGATTAGGAACTTGGCTCTCCCATTAATATTTCCGAGCCATCATCCAATACACCACCCACAAATTCAAGCTGACTTCTCCTGATATTCGTGAGGAGTTAGTCTTCTAGGTACTGGCAAGTGTCGGTGTTGCTTATCTTCGCTGAACGTACGGGAACTGGTGTTTCAACGTGAGCCCACAAAAACGAGTAAATGTTCATACAATCTTTTATTTTGGAATCTTTTCTTGATCAATCCAAAATCTTCGTCACATCACCATATATATATATATATATATATATATATATATATATATATCTCCGAATGTAATGAGAAAGAAAATAATATATAAATTCTAAAGTTCACGAATATTAAAGTCCAGTGGATGGAAATGAATAAATATATTTTTTAATAAATAATTATGGTTATCCACTAAAAGTAACATTTAAGCAAGAAAATTAAATTATATCGGATTAATAAAGGGAAAATCCATTTCTACAAATTGTCTTTATTTAAGTTTGGCTACGGAACTGAGCAAAGATGTATATTTCAAGAATCTGGAAATGTATGCGTGTTTGCATGTACAGCGGTTATTCATAGATTCCCAATTTCTAGACATTCATTTACAGAACACAAACCGACTTATATACACTAATGAGAGAGATGAGAGAAAGAGATTGATCAAAAGAGAACAATTTGGTCTGTACGACTATATTTATGTGCAGTCGATATGTATTATAATTTACTGGATATTTTAAGCGCTAAACACCATTAGAAGATCTCCATATGCAAATCTTTAGGTGATTATTTTCCATTTATTGCGCCCATTTTTTCTGCAATTTCCTTTGTTAGTGTTTAGTGTAGATTTCACTGAAATCTTTCTATCCTCACTAGGACAACACCACCCGATATCTCCAGTTTAAGGGAAATAAACCTACTTTTTATCCCATTTAAAAGCTAACGATACAGTTACAGCTATCAACGACAAAATGTATTTGTAGAGTATTATATTCTAATTTTATCACCGGGTAATTTATTAATATGAACATTATTAAGTAGCAAGACCTATTAGCTAGACAGGTAAGCAGACCTATTAGCTAGACAGGTAAGCAGACCTATTAGCTAGACAGGTAAGCAGACCTATTAGCTAGACAGGTAAGCAGACCTATTAGCTAGACAGGTAAGCAGACCTATTAGCTAGACAGGTAAGCAGACCTATTAGCTAGACAGGTAAGCAGACCTATTAGCTAGACAGGTAAGCAGACCTATTAGCTAGACAGGTAAGCAGACCTATTAGCTAGACAGGTAAGCAGACCTATTAGGTCGGTGTTATCTTTAACAGGTGCATTAATATATTCTTTTATATGTGTAGTAACGGTTCTCACATTGTAATGAATATTTCCTATAAAAGGAGTGAAACGTTTATAATACTCGTATAGATGATGCATTTACGAGTATGTAAATGTTATATTAATGATGACAATTACACATAATATGAACGTATAAAGCACCCTGTCTTCTTATGAAAGTAAACCTGTCTGAGTTTTCATGACGATCTCAAGTATAATTTCACGCCCTTTTCCTTTTGGTCAGTCGATAATGACGCAGTTTGTAAATTTATAATCAGTTTTCACACTTTTATGGCTACTACCTTCATAATGCGGAATCATTCTCACCGGCCTTTGTGTAATATTAGAATAAAATCACATTTGTAACAACAAGTCTTTAATTTTTAATCCCCGGACGCTTAGCAGCCATTAACACTGAATGCCAAAGAGAATGTATGCAATTTAAGTGTAAATACCTCATTGTCAATCCGTGGGAGGTTCACTCGCTTGACATATAACGAGAAGACGTAAAAAGAAAATTCAATAAACCTCTGCATTTCTGTTTTAATATAAGCAAAGAGTGTGTTGAGATTAAGGGGGTTATCAACGATTACTCGCCCAACCTACTACGGGGGTAATAAACAGTGAGGGGAAAGAGACGGGAGGTAACAAAAATAACACTGCCTCAGAAAAAACTACAACTTGAGGAAGAAAAATGCTCACGGGGCCACTTCATAAGACATCGTGCCTTTTCCAACTGCGGGTTTTTCATCCAGCTTTTATGACACGAGGCATCTTACAAAGACCCGAATCTTGACCAATTGCATAGAGGTCCGTATCTAGACATGCCAAACTGTCCCGCTGCTAACTTGTAACCGGTGTTGATCCACATGTTCGCATGTAATCTGTGGACGCTATTGTGTCTGTACTGATACGTTATAATAGGGATTATATATATACCAGTGACTGCCTATTCCTATTGGCAATATATAGACATACACACAGACAGGATGGAGCGATGGGTAAATTGTCACCGTTTTATATTTTTAATTTCGTGTATGCACGTTTTTTTAGTTTTTGATTTCGTCGACTGCACAGTATAATCGGGTCAGTTGGTCACCGTCTCTGAGAAAAAAGAGCACACTGTCGCAATTCTCTCAGCCAGAAACTTAGAATCGGTAAGCTGTTCAGAGTGTTTGGATATCAGTTTGAGGACAGCGCAGAGGATTCGGAAAGAGTTGGATGAGTCTAATAGTGATTACGAAGGTGTGGTGCGATCACAAGTGATTGCGACGTTATGCCTCAATTGATCATCTAAAAGGGCCTCAACACGATTGTCTACATCAAGTGCTTTGATGAGGTAGTCTTTCCTTGGGTCAGGAGGGTGGCTGCTAGAACATCCTATGTCCAAAGTTAGGACTCTGCACCGTACCACACAAGCAGGAGAGCACCGTCATGGCTGTAAGACAATTTCAGCAACTATATCACCCCTTATATATCTGGGCACCTTACTCCCCAGAATGCATCCCCTTTCATTATCATGCGTGAGTCTCAGTTGAGCAAGAGACCAACAAAACTTATTGTATCAGCAAAGATGAAATGAAAGCAAGGATTATGGCAGAATTCAACAGCTCAAACAAGAAGACTGTCCATAAGAGTTGCAGGAGATTTCCGAAGAAGTCTTGTTGAAGCCAATGGCGATTTTATTGATTAAATTTACTCGTTAATATTTCAAGATATTTTTGTGTAATTTTGGTCAATATATCTGTTAAAATGAAATGTTATTTTCATTTTTGCATAACTTAGACAACAATTTATCCATCGCAGCCTATATGTGGAAATATATATATATATATATATATATATATATAATTAATGAATATATAGGCATCAACCTTTCTTTCAAATATCTTTCATTAAAAACGGCAGCCCAGGGAGTTGTAATTAACTTTTATAATTTTTTTTCCCAGTATCCTTACGTTTCTCGGTTTAGTCGGAGTAAGAGTACATAAATCTTCAATAATTTTCATTATCCCAAATGCTTTCGTCTACGTGTATCGCCATTTCAAGGAGGTTTTGTCTGTTGTAAACAAAGAAAACATTTTCCAATGATTGGGTAGACTGTTCTAATTCCACGTGGAGCGAAATAACGGGTTCAGTTCAACATTCTAACCACCTGAAGAAGGCCAGAGCGTACAACGGCCGAAACGTTGGGATAAATATGGCAACAAAGATCAGGACAATAGTCCGAATAATTTAAATAGCGTAAATCATATGTGTACGCAAATGTAAGAATGACACAGAAGAGAAGAAAACGAGGGGAAAAGAAAAAAACATGAAAATTCAGAATTTAAAGATAAAAAGAAAAAGAACACGGTTAAAAACTTAAAAAATTACTTTCAACCGAAAAAAAGCCTGTACAAGTAAAAACAAAACACAAGCAATCATACATCCGTAGCCATATAAAAATAAGCAAACTCACCATATAAGTATCAAAAGACACGGACTACCCATCAAAAATTACATACCTTAAACATATAGATAAAAAGAGGGTTTTGATCAAATAAAGGTAAAAAAACAAACAAAATAACGTATGTAAGATGCATAAGTATTTAAAAAGACATCAAGTTATAAACAAACTAAATAATAAAAAAACGAATACATCCATATAGACACAAACTAATACTTAGACACACATGCACGCAAAGACATGTACCTAGAAAAATACACCCATATAAAACGAAAGCAAAAAAAAAATAAAAATACTAACATACAAAGATTTCTACCAAGATAACCCTAATAAATTTGGAGTCCACGCAGGAGATTTTATATACAGTCCTGTTCGATAAAAGTGACTCACCTGAATTTCTTTACTTAAATTTTTTTTCGCCTTTGGTTTTTGGGGTCAAACTAATTTTTAATCTGACTAACATAAAGACCCCTTCCCGACCACATAGTAAAAAGTTTACTCACCCTAAGGTATTCTATTGATAATTATAATTTTGTATATAAATGAGATTTAGGGAAAAACACTGTGCAAAAAAATTGACTCACTTATTTCCTGCAACTAGCTGTCAATAGAAACATAACCGAACAGCTTTAAATAAAGAATAATAGAGGTATAATTTATTTATAATAGGTAATATTGTTCGAAATATTTAATAATCTACGGGTCCTCCTTTATTTTGAATAACCTTTTCAACCCTTTTTGGCATTGACTTGATTAGGTTATGGGAAATCTCATCTCCAAACATTGAATTCCATTCGGATATGAAATTCACAATCAAATCCTCTTTGTTGCTCAACTGCTTTCTCGAGAGTGTGTGCTTTATAATGCTCCATAGGTTTTCTATGGGGTTGATGTCAGGAGATTCGGGCGGCCATGTCATAAACTCAAAGTATTCCTTCCTAAATTTTGATTTGCGACAAGGAGCATTATCCTGCATAAAAATGAGCTCGGTGTAGTTGATCTGCTCCCTTTCAGCAGAAGGGAGCAGACAAGACTAAAATTCTCTTGTACGGCTCGCTCCTGAGGGTATTTTCAATAGGTTTTAAGAAACCAGTTCCATGAAAAGAAAAACATCCCCAGAACATGATACTGAACGGATGCTTTACAGTATTTACTGCTAAATTCAGATTTCAAAGCTTCTTCTTCGGATTTTAGATCGCTTATCCTTTGAATTTAGTTCAACTTTCGTTTCATTGGAGAATAGAACATTTATTAAAAAAAAAACAAGCTGAGTCACTTTTATCAAACAACCCTATATATATATATATATATATATATATATATATATATATATATATATATTCAATCAAAACAGATAACTTTAAGGGTCTATTGGTTATAATTTATTTCTCCAGAGAATTTCTCTTTCCCTGGCTCATCAGACCACACTTCCAAAGGTGAAAAAAATGAATTTAAACTTACATATATTTTGATACACTTTTGACGGGTAGTATTAAGTTGATGTAAGGGGATATAAAGAGTGGTGAGATAGATGGGGACAGACACGACCGAAATTAGAGCGGGAAGGCAGAGATAGAAATGATTTTAAATTTATTTTTATTACAATACTTAATAGCGAGGAGTGGGGGTAAGGAACAGACATTGACCTATTTAATAGGTCATCTCACAGGAAACGATGTAGAAAGAAAAAAAAAGAGAAGTAAAGATGCATGGAATAATAGGTGGAATTTAAGGAAAGAAAGGGGAATAGATATTTGGAAAGGGAAATTAAGAGAATTAATCTATGTGGGCATATATCGGATAATTTTGAAAAAAAAACAAACAGATTTATATATGTTTTATATTTTTCTCGTTAACTTTTGATTGTAATTTAAACGTTTTAATTTCCCAACAATTTAAACTAGGATATAATTATAATTTGAATATCAATAAACCAAAGATATTACTATTTTCAATATTGTGAATAACAGTTAAGGATTAACATTTCCTAATTAACGTCTAAGTCTTCGAATTTAATTTGAAACTATTTGGAAATGAAACAAGATTTGAAGATAATAATAAAATATTATCTTTACATTTAGTGTGTATCAAAAATACATTTAAAAATTTATGGAGCGGGTTTCTCACAGCAAACAAGGTCAAATTTCCTTATGAAAATCTGTACGCAATTCCTTCGTTTTATAGTTATAACGTTTAAAGTTTACGGTAGAATCTGTTAAATGAACAATCCAAGATAAAAACCAAAAATACATATTACCATAATTTGTGGTGCCACAGATCCTGTCTCAGAAACGCGACGATAATCAACAGCAAAGGTTGGATGACTTGACTGTCTTCGGCAGAAAACTCAAACCTGATACAGCCGTGTAGCCTCGCTTCCATTGCCATTCCCGCGGCCGTATGTAAAAAACCGTATCTGCCTGCTCCCGATATAAATATTTAGCTATT
>OZ038495.1:32366307-32381307 GCA_964036315.1 Acanthosepion esculentum | reverse complement strand
ACATGGGGGAACATAAATTCATATATTTCCCAGAGGTATTAGCCCATAAGTGAATAGGACTGGAATTCGCACTCTTTCCTCCGATTTCTCAATGACGAGCCGTTTTTTATTATACCTCCCGCAAATCCTTAGTGAAAGCGTTCAAATTTAATAATTACTACTAAAATAAAGCAGAGTATATAGTATTCATGTATGTGTCGCTTAGGTCTTCTCTATATCTATATATATGTTATAAGAAATTTAGTGAAAAAATAAGGAAATTAAACACGAGATATTTGGAGCTCTGCATAGAAATATCCAACATGGATAAATTCTGACTGAGAATTTAGAAGATTCGTTGGAATAGCGAAAGTGATCTTCCAGAAACTATTGTATAAGGAGATAGAAAAATGATGCTACAACAAATAAACAGTTGAACGTCTGTCATATCTATTTTCCTATATGGCATTGGATGTGGTAGGATTTTCTTACAGATGAAGGTGAAACAAGACGACAATCAGCTGGGCTTATACATACTGTTTCTTAGACGGAGCATATGAACAGCGACGAAATTCTGATGAAAATTGCTACTAAAATTGGACATAATAACAATCAGAAAGAGTGTTTAAATTTCTGGGATATATGATGAATAAAAAATATCTTGTTTGTGTAAATTGGTGGCAGAGGGAAATATAGTAAGGAAAGGACAAGCAGTTGCGGAGAGTAAAAGATCACGTCCTATAGTGTCTTTGTCCATAAAATATAGTATTTAAAATTTCCATCTTTATAGTTAGTACAAACAGGATTTATTAACTTACGCTTTTCCGTTCACTGTCGACCTAAACCAACGGATTATAGTTTGTACATTTAGCTGCACATGCAAAACGATACCTTGTTTCAATTCATTTTGATGCCACTTCTTTCCTCTGAAACAAATATATTATATTCAGTGCATTTACAAAGAATGAACTTTAAAACGTGATGCCTGTAGTGATGCTGTTCTCACAATGTCGTTGTCTCTATTTCAACATTCCTTGCGGTAGATGAAGCTATTGATCCAATGTAGTTGTTCCACCTCAGGTCAGTGAGACGAAGCAGGCGAAGAGAGACGCTCTCGTTGAGTTGGGCATCAGCGATTTTGATAGGAGGCAGGGCGGGTTCTCTATATTCGGTGCCTTCACAGAGAATGAATTTTAAAACTAGTTGCCTGTAGCGATGCTTTGTCACAAGTTAGTTGTTACTGGGCCGAAATTAATTCAAAAAGAAATTTATTTAATGATTATACACTAATAATGTTATTTATTTGTTTTTTTTATCGACGTTGTTCCGTTAACTGTTTGAATATATTACAAGATATTGGTGGATCCAAACAAATCATCTTCATTATTAAAACTTAAAACATGCATTTATAGTTAATGTTACTCAGTATTTTGATAGATATGTTTATAGACCATAAAACGAAATAATTTTCCCCTTGCACTGATATATTTCGTTAGAAACTAAAGATGGGTTTTCGACAATGATATCGAAAATAATCAGTATTTTCATGCTATTATTGTATTAAAATAGCAATACTGAAAATAAGTAATAAAATTCCAGATGATCAATTTTATATGACACGACTGATAGCAGACACGGAAAAGAAATTACAAAACATCCTACAGAAGGTAGCGAAGGAGAGCGAGATGAAAGCACTAAGTATAAACTACAAGAAGAATTCATGGTAATCCGTAAAAGAAAATGCGAATTATATGCCGGGGTGGGGGAGCTGTCAGTAAAATCAAACAGTTGCGGAAATTTAAATACCTGGGAAGTGTTTTGACAGAAGACGGCAAGTGCGACGCTGCTATCCGAAGACGCATTGGGATGGCCAAAGACGTATTAGAAAAGCTAGGGGAGAGTATTAAGGGACAGGAGGTTTCGTTTGTAACAAAGAGAAGAGTACTGAACTGCTACGTGATATCTGTCTTCCTTTAAGGCAGCGAATATTGAACGGTTTCCTCAACAATGAAGAAGAGACTCGAGGCAAAGGAGGTATGATTCTACAAAAGGAAGATACGAATATCATAAACCGTGTGTGTGTGAGCATCGAAGAGGTTTGGAGACGATGTAAACAAGAAGGAAGCTTATATTTAACATCAGAAAGAGGCTGAGCTGAAATTTCTGGCGCACGTAATAAGAAAGGAGTGTTTGGAGAATCTGATACTCGCAGGTCGAATAGAGGGAAAGGGAGACAAGAGATAGCAACACATGACATACCTAGCAGGCTTAAGCAAGTGGATGACAACATGTCCTGGGGGAATTATCAAAGAGACAGAACTTATTGACAGATACAAGGGATAGGAGGAAGTGGAGAACCATGGTCGCCTACTCACTGAAGGGGCGCGGCACATAAAATAAGGAAAACGACAATGGTATCGGAACACGTTAAAAAAATAGAGGAGTCACGTCAACATAACTAACAGGCTCTGGTTACGGGAAAAATGTCTGATAAATAAGAATAATAATTAGAAAAGGATTGGAAAGAAACAAACAAATATATGGTAATCAATTATCGAGAAAGGACATTTTTTATAGTGTCTAAGGTTCATTAGCTTTAAGAGAACGCGGAAAGAAAAAAATGTACATTTTTTCTTTTTTGTCAGTCAGATTATATAAATGAGGATAAAAAAAAAGCTTCATCGTTTCACTAAAAGAAAACCGTATCGAGGTAAGAACTAGATTCAGTAGGTTTAACCCGCATTAGAAAATAGCCATTTTTATCTTTTTACAATAGAATTTCCGCACCTTACTTATAAGGTCGAAAGCAGCGCATGATTATCTGCAATAAATAAAGATAAAAAAAAATCTCCATACTGTCAAACAGCTAATACCTGAATAATTATAGTATTAACGAGGGTCAAGTGATTTTGCGTGAATTGTTGTTAGGAAATCGCTAGCAGATTCTATTAAACAAATCATTGTTATTTCTCTTAATAGAATTGGTGGTAACAAGTCGATGTTGGTAAACTTTTCAGCATATATTTATATAAGCAATACATCAGGGAAGATTAATGTTGTCATGTTCTGTCGTTGTAAAAATATTGATAATTGTTTCGTAAGCGTCATTTTTTTATTAGACAACCTAAGACTAAACATAAGTAATAAATACTGTGTAGATAACATTGCACAAAAGAATTTGCACGATATAGATATGATTTCCTTGTAGATAACAAGCCAAGTAAAACCAATAAGTATTAAGCTATAAATTATTTTAAGACATTTTTGTTTATAGATTCTTTTTCTAGATACAAATATTTAAGTAAAAACTTTGTTTATAATAAATAGTATTAAACAACATTTACCAGCCTGAATGTCAGAGAAATCTTTATAGAAAATATTCGTCCTCCGACAGGAATCAAACATGTATCATAAACGGAATCGTCATATAGCCTGACGTGCCTGAACCGATTGGACCACAGTGGATGGTTCGGTTAGCAAGGTCGATTGTACTGCTTTTAAACTACAATCGTCCATGATTCTCTCACGCACATTCATATCTGCTCATGGCGTATCCAAATGTAAACCAATGACGTCACAAATTATGAAATGGACAAAGTCCGACAATTATTTTAAAACATTTTTATGTTTATACATTCTTTTTGTAGATACAAATATTTAAGTAAATGCTCAGTTTATAATAAAAAGTATTAAACAACATTTTCTAGGAAAATATCTCGGGCATTCAGGCCAGTAAATCTTGTTTAATACTGTTTATTATAAACAGAGCATATACTTAAATATTTTTATCTACAAAAAGAATGTATAAACATAAAAATGTCTTAAAATAATTGTCGGACTTTGTCCATTTCATAATCTATAAATTATTCCAAAGGATACAGACTATAGAATCATATACTTGATTAGAACAAATTATATCTGAATAATTCTTCATTATTTGCATTGTTCGAACTACTGTCCTGAACTTTGTTATGTTGTACACTCCAACCTTCTTCACGTGATTGGATAAGAATGATTGGAATTTCGATCCGGACCATTTATTTCGCCAACAGGTAGATTGCACTAGTTCCACGTCCCATCCCTCTGCCGGATATCTCGGTTTCAGTTATTTCCCTTTAGTAATTCAACTCTCTAAGTTTTTGTTCACCTCTGCTGTGGTATTGAACTCACAACTCTTTGCGTCTAGTCACTGCGTTACTTCAATCAACGCTTTTATTCACTAGGCTATGCTTGCTTGGTGGCATCGTTTCGAACAATGTAAATAATGTAACTAGTTGCAATACCTCCTCTCTGAAATATTTTTTTATTAGTTATATTACATGTTAATATAGATTCCTCGCCATTTCATCACACTTTCAAATTGAATCTGGCATTCAGCTGGGGTTGATAAGGTTTCTGCTGTTCCTTCTTTAACCGGATTTACAATACTTCTGATTACTTCCCACAGATCTAGTTCGCTTGAATCTTATTCACGCGTTATGGCATGTGTCTCTTTTTCTGGTGGAATAACATTTTAATTTTTATTCTACGTTTAATGTCTGGAGGTATTGGATTCATATTGGATTAATTTCGTTTCTTTGCCAACGTATTTTAGCACGATGTGCAATACTCAGTTTCGAATATTTGAAAATATTTTAATTTACATTATCTTCGCCAAATAAAAATACTTTAGTTCACATTATGCATTATTATATTATTATGTTTACATTTATGCCAATAAAAATAAATACTTTAAAGAAGAAAGCTTATGTCGTCTTGGTCAAGTAAAAACAGAATGCTTATGTCGTCTTGGTCAAGTAAAAACAGAATGCTTATGTCGTCTTGGTCAAGTAAAAACAGAATGCTTATGTCGTCTTGGTCAAGTAAAAACAGAATGCTTATGTCGTCTTGGTCAAGTAAAAACAGAATGCTTATGTCGTCTTGGTCAAGTAAAAACAGAATGCTTATGTCGTCTTGGTCAAGTAAAAACAGAATGCTTATGTCGTCTTGGTCAAGTAAAAACAGAATGCTTATGTCGTCTTGGTCAAGTAAAAACATAATGCTTATGTCGTCTTGGTCAAGTAAAAACAGAATGCTTATGTCGTCTTGGTCAAGTAAAAACAGAATGCTTATGTCGTCTTGGTCAAGTAAAAACAGAATGCTTATGTCGTCTTGGTCAAGTAAAAACAGAATGCTTATGTCGTCTTGGTCAAGTAAAA
This sequence comes from Acanthosepion esculentum, assembly GCA_964036315.1. NCBI lineage: Eukaryota > Metazoa > Mollusca > Cephalopoda > Sepiida > Sepiidae > Acanthosepion > Acanthosepion esculentum. The sequence continues at coordinate 32,376,130 of OZ038495.1, read as the reverse complement.
ACAGAATGCTTATGTCGTCTTGGTCAAGTAAAAACAGAATGCTTATGTCGTCTTGGTCAAGTAAAAACAGAATGCTTATGTCGTCTTGGTCAAGTAAAAACAGAATGCTTATGTCGTCTTGGTCAAGTAAAAACAGAATGCTTATGTCGTCTTGGTCAAGTAAAAACAGAATGCTTATGTCGTCTTGGTCAAGTAAAAACAGAATGCTTATGTCGTCTTGGTCAAGTAAAAACAGAATGCTTATGTCGTCTTGGTCAAGTAAAAACAGAATGCTTATGTCGTCTTGGTCAAGTAAAAACAGAATGCTTATGTCGTCTTGGTCAAGTAAAAACAGAATGCTTATGTCGTCTTGGTCAAGTAAAAACAGAATGCTTATGTCGTCTTGGTCAAGTAAAAACAGAATGCTTATGTCGTCTTGGTCAAGTAAAAACAGAATGCTTATGTCGTCTTGGTCAAGTAAAAACAGAATGCTTATGTCGTCTTGGTCAAGTAAAAACAGAATGCTTATGTCGTCTTGGTCAAGTAAAAACAGAATGCTTATGTCGTCTTGGTCAAGTAAAAACAGAATGCTTATGTCGTCTTGGTCAAGTAAAAACAGAATGCTTATGTCGTCTTGGTCAAGTAAAAACAGAATGCTTATGTCGTCTTGGTCAAGTAAAAACAGAATGCTTATGTCGTCTTGGTCAAGTAAAAACAGAATGCTTATGTCGTCTTGGTCAAGTAAAAACAGAATGCTTATGTCGTCTTGGTCAAGTAAAAACAGAATGCTTATGTCGTCTTCTGTAATGCAAGAAAATATGTTGTCCAAGAACAATGTAAATATGTATTGATCTTAAGTGTACCTTGAATGTTTTACCAGATACTTTAATGCTTAAAATTCTCGCCTGAAATATCAACTCGCATTTAAACCAAGTGTTTTCTAAATCCTATACCCATATTGATAATAATCCAGTAAATACACAAAAATATAAAGTGGCTTAAAACATGGATGTGTTTCCTCACATGATATATTTAGCCTTTAGAGAGGATTCCTCTTGGCTGACACATTCTTAACATCGTAAAAATGCCAATGATACAGCTTCGGTAGCAGAAACAGAAAGAAACATCAAATTAAGGCAGTAAAGGAAAATGAAGACAAAGGACTGAAGATCGACTTGAATAAGGCCGAATGTTAAAAAAAGTAACACCTCAAGATGCGAATTATGATTTATAAATGTCAGAAACAAACACGAACAGAAATGAGAATATTGGTGAATTGTTTAAAAATAAAAAATTAAAAAAACAAAAAGAAAGTACATATGTCACAAAAATTCGAAGGCGAATTTTGTAAGTTGTTTTCAGTATAAATATTGTAATACAATAATAGCATAACATACTTTGCCTCGAGTCTCTTCTTTATCTTTAAGGTGACCGTCCAACATTCGGAGCCGGGAAGAAGGACAGATATTACGTAGCAGTTCAGTATTCTTTTCTTTGTTACCAAGGAATTCCTTTTGTCTCGTAATACTCTACCTAGCTTTTTGAATACGTCTTTGACCGTTCTTTGGCTTCTGATCTCAGCGTTGCACTTGCCGTCCTATGTCAAAAGACTTCCCAGATATTTAAATTTCCGCACCTGCTTGATTTTAGTAACCCCACCCCCGGCATGTAATTCGCATTTTCTTTTACGGATGACCATGAAGTCTTCTTGTAGTTTATGTTTAGTCATTTCATCTCGCTCTCCTTCGCTACCGTCTGTAGGAGGTTTTGAAACTTTTCCGTATCTGCTATCAATAGTGTCATGAAATTGATCATCTTGAAATTAATTACTTATTTTCAGTATCGATATTTTAATACAATAATAGCATGAAAATACTGATTATTTTCGATATCATTGTCGAAAACCCATCTTTAGTCTCTAACCAAATATATCAGGGCAAGGAGAAAATTATTTCGTTTTATGGTGTATAAATATATCTATCAAAATACTGAGTAACATTAACTATAAATGCATGTTTTAAGTTTTAATAATGAAGATGATTTGTTTGGATCCATCAATATCTTGTAATATATTCAAACAGTTAACAGAACAACGTCGACAAAAAACAAATAAATAACATTACTATTGTATAATCATTTACTAAATTTCTTTTTGAATTAATTTCGGCCCATTAACAACAAAATTGTGACAAAGCATCGCTACAGGCAACTTGTTTTAAATTTCATTCTCTGTAAAGGCACCGAATATAGAGAACCCGCCCTGCCTCCGATCAAAATGCCTGATGCCCAACTCAACGAGAGCGTCTCTCTTCGCCTGCTTCGTCTCACTGACCTGAGGTGGTACAACTACATTGAATCAATAGCTTCATCTACCGCAAGGAATGTTGAAATAGATACAACGACATTGTGAGAACAGCATCACTACAGGCATAACGTTTTAAAGTTCATTCTTTGTAAATGCACTGAATATAATATATTTGTTTCAGAGGAAAGAAGTGGCATCAAAATATTGCATGTACAGCTAAATGTACAAACTATAATCCGTTGGTTTAGGTCGACAGTGAACGGAAAAGCGTAAGTTAACAAATCCTGTTTGTACTAACCATAAAGATGGAACTTTTTAAATACTTTATTTTATGTGCAAAGACCCTATAGGACGTGATCGATCATTTACTCTTCACAACTGCTTGTCCTTTGTCGTTCTCACTAAGCATTCTTTCCTTACTATCTTTCCCTCTGCCATCAATTTACACAAACTCCATAAGTAGGTTAAACGTGTTTATTTTTTTTATTTATTTCAGATCCTCTTTCATTCACTGTTTCAAGATGTTTTTTATTCATCATATATCCCAGAAATTTAAACACTCTTTCTGATTTTTATTATATCTAATTTTAGTAGTAGTAACTCCTTTTAAATTACATTTTCTGTAAAGGCACCGAATATAGAGAACCTTCCTTGCCTCCTATCAAAATCGCTGATGCCCAACTCAACGAGAGCGTCTCACTTCGCCTGCTTCGTCTCACTGATCTGAGGTGGAACAACTACATTGAATTAATATTTTCGCCTACCGCAAGGAATGTTGAAATAGAAAATATGCATTCCAAAAGAAACGTCAGCTTCTTTAATGCGCATTTATAATCAAAATTAGATTTTGTGCGATCGGAGGGGAGATTAGCGTCTCGTCTTTACGGAGCTAATGGATTCTATTTTACCACAGCTGAGCATCAACTTAAGTTTCCTATCTTCGCTGGTTTCAACCGCAGTTAATTCGCTTGCTATATTTCTATTCTCTTTTAATGCGCATCTCCCAAAAAGATGACCAACTCGAAAATTTTACTCTTATTTCTTAGCTCTTGAATCATTGTTTTTTTTTGTCTCAAGAGGGAAAATTAAAAGTTAGTTGTAAAAAAAAAATTAATGTTAAAATTATATTTTCCTTCTGGGTTTAGATGAACTGTCACATTAGTCAAGACGATCCTCTACCGTCGCTCTTTCACCGGAAGTATTCATCTTCCGTGAGTCGTCGCGTAGATCAAAACTACCTTCTGCAACAAGCTTGTTAATCATCAGTCATTGATCTCACCCGTCCGTTTACCTAATGGTAATTACCTTATATCTACCCAATAAAACGCCTTCTAGCAACTTCCATGCTCGATGTTTGAAGGACGAACGCTCGACAGAAATGATTTGTGTAGCTTCTCCACCGGTAGCAAAGAATAGAGTCAGGAGTTTTGGAAATTTCTCTGGCTTGGCATAAGATTAATTTCGAAATGAAACAAGTTTGAATCAAAGCTATATAATTACACTTTAACTCTGGAAGTCACGGTGGGGTAATGATTGAGGAATCGGAGAGCAGAGTTCGAATTCAAGTCAGATCAATTACATTCACTTACTTGCTAATACCATTCGGAAAGGTATGAATGCTCCTCTTTCCCCCTAGCTATGGGTAAATAGCAGTACAGACTGGGTTCTATAACCTTGGGTAGCAACCGGTCTAGGTGAAGGAAAACTGAATTCAAAAACCGGCCTGGAGATGATTGTGCTCTGTCAGGCTATCTTGCTCAAGAACTAAATGCATCTGTATATTACATGCAGTTTGATATTTCAGAATGTTATCCGTCATTTCTTTCTTTGTTACGTGAGGAAATATAACAGCTGTGGTCGTACAAGATGAAGATCAGCAAACAGCGTAGAAAATACGGGTTACTCTACTGCATTGGAAAGGCATGAATACGTAGGTTAAATAGCAATGTTACCTGATATCTCTCTGCTTAAATGGAAGCACGTTTAAGAGATAGAAAATAAATAGAAAATGAAGAGGACACAGCCAAACCGTTCCACTATCTTTGCTAAGATTCTGTGGCAACATCGCGCATCATAAGAACTAAAAACAATCCATCAAACGACATAATCTCCTTTTATGACGTACGCGGTTATTTGCATTATTCGCACTTATCCTCATCTTCATTGCCATATTCACAGCGTTTCGGTCTTTGTACACTCCGGCCTTCTTCAGGTAATTGGAATTTCGAATCGAACATTTTATTTCGTCCACAAGGACAAAAAAAGAAAATACAGGAATGTTTTATTTTAAAAACACGATCAGAATATTGTGGCCGTGTTCATAGATAATGTCATGGTTTGTTGGCTTTTTACTTTTTCAGAATTAGATCTTTCATTAATGTTAATTTTTTTTCAATGGATAAAGACGTTGGTTAGTTCCAATGACTAGACCCAAAGAGTTGTGAGTTCAGTACCAGGATACAGCAGTGGTGAACAAAAATTTGGAGAGTTGACTTAAATGAAAATAACGGAGATATCCGGAAGAGGTATGGGACGTGGAACCCGGTGGACGAAATAAAGGGCTCGGTTCGTAATTACAATCACTTGAAGAAGCCTGGAGCGTACAACGGCCGATTATGAATATGTGAATATGGCAATGAAGGTGAGGATAACTGTCCGAATAATGTAAATAATAAAAGTAATCATAATACCTCATCTCAGAGATATAGACAGATAAATGGAGAAGGTCTGAAAAATTCGGAAAATACTATTTTATTAGAGTATATTAAATAACATAATGGCGACATTACAGTCTTATTTGAAATCCGGCTAAACAATGACTAATATATAAGATACGGAAAACTGTAGGTTGACCAAGTTTTTTTCCAAATCTATCGTTTTTCAACCAGTGTACGAATTATTGAATCACGAATTTGGAAATGTTCCAATGAAGAAAATAGGGAAATGAAAGTGAAATAGAAAAACAAAACGAAACGAAACTAAACTCAAAAAATGCCGGACGTAACATATTCCTGAGGAAAGACGAAAATTGCATCAAGCGATCACAACAGAAAGATATCTATGTTGAATAATTTATGAAATAATATCAACGTTACATCTCAATTACAAACGATTTGTAAAACTGCTAGCAGTATAGTGATAGTCTTAACCTTATGACTAAAGAAGTTACATCATAAATATACTTTCAGAAGGGTTTCCATGATATTATATTATCAAGATATGTTTACTAAAATTTTCCGTAGGTATTTGGAATCGTTATGATTTGTAAAACTGCTAGCAGTATAGTGATAGTCTTAATAACCTTATGACTTAAGAAGTTGTTATATCATAAATATACTTTCAGAAGGGTTTCCATGATACTGATATTATATTGTCAAGATATGTTTACTAAAATCTTCCGTAGGTATTTGGAATCGTTATGACCGATATTCGTTTGAAAGATATAGTAGTCTCCCAAGGAATGGTAACTTACTGTAACTTAAATTCAGGGCCGACAGGATATTAGACCATTTCATTATTCATGAGACAGGAAATGAATTTAATTAACAAAGCCTTGTAGTAGTAAATAAGGTGAAGTATTGGGGAATATCGTCAAACACAGAGACGTATTAGCTCTAATACGGGGAATGTGCAAAAACAGTCAATAATGCAAAAATGTACACATTAAAAATCCCTTTGAAGGGAAATCTTTTCTCCAGATACCAAAAGAAATATATATATATATATATATATAAAACGAGAGAGAGATAAATTATATATATATATATATATATATATATATATATATATATATATATATATATATATATAAACGAAAGAGATAAACTACATTATATATATATATATATATATATATATATATATATATATATATATATATATTAAAAATATGATTCCATCGTGACACAGAAATTATTATGTTTGGATTCCAAACATCTCTTGAGGGTGAAAATGTCATCCAACATTTAAGGTTTAATATAACATACAAATGACCAGTTTCGAAACATTGCTATTTATGTGTCGTGATGGAATCATATCTTTTTCTTTTTTTTAAAATATTATTATTTATGGTCTACTTCTGTATCGAGCACTGTTTTTTTGTTGTTGTTTTTTAAATAAAAACAAAAAATTAAAGAACTTTGGATCATCAATCCAAGAGTTCTTTCCTATTATATCAATACACACACACACAATATTTATTTTAATAACACCCAAAAGACACCTCACTTTAAAATGGGTAGAGATGTGTTCGAAAGAGCTTGAGAAAATAAACAATACGGAGATTTGTTTTTAAATCTGTTACTTCCGCCAAAGGGAAACATGTAAGAATGCGGAAAAATATTAAATAAAACGATATTCCTCGTCTTTCATATTGAAGGTAAGAAGATGTATAAAAGAAAATGTTATAATCTAGTCCTGGTGAAATGATTCGAAACTCTTGAAACGGCTAATTAGATAAAGCACTTGAATATTTCCTAATGTACTCAAATATATATATTCGGCCGTTGTACACTTCAGCCTTCTTCGGGTGATTGGAATTTCGAATTTATTCAATAAAGTTACTGTCAACACTGACAACGCACCCGATGCGAAGTCAAACTCCATTCTACAGTGGGCCATGGTAAGTTTTTAGCCACCCTTGATTACAGCAATGTTGGCTTCTTTAATAATCTCTCTTCTTTTTTTTTCAGACAATACCGTGTTAGTATCAAACTACTCTCATATGTGAACAGTAGTTGACTTATATTTTGCAGTGAAAGTTCGTGGAAGTAAGGAAATTGCTGAATTTCAACGAGGGCAAGTAATAGGATGGCATCAGTGTGGCAAGTGAAATAGAGAAATTGATAGGTTTTTCCAGGTTAATCATCAAACGGTTAATAATATTGTCAAGACATTTAATGAAGAAGGCCATTGTCGTGTGGAACAACGTTCAGGAATACCAAGCATCGTGTCAGCGAATGAAAAGGGCACTGAATAGGGAAGTCATCATAAACCGAAGTCAGGGCGTCAAAGATGTCGTCAACAGCATGTAATTGTCGGCATATGCGGTGAGAATGTCACTGAAAGAGCGAGGCTATCAAAGAAGAGTTGCAAGAAAGAAGCCCTTGATTTCAGAGGTTAACAGGTACAGGCGTATGGACTAGGCGAAAGAATTCGAGAGCAAAGATTAAGAATTTTGGCAGTCTGTAATTTGGTCAGATGAAAGTAAATTCTGCCAATATTCGAATTCGAGATTGGCCTATGTATGGAGAAATCGGAATGAGACTTAGAACACTGGCGACCGTGAAACCGGGTGGGATTGGAGTAATGGTGTGGGGCGCTGTCTGGTTTGGAGGGAAACCTGAGCTGATTCTTGTTGACGAGCGGTTGAATGGTCCAAAATACTGTCAAATATTAGAGAAATGACTACTCCCACTATTTGAAAATAATCAGATTGAGAAGAATGTGTACCTTTTTCAAGAAGTTTGAACATGTCATAGAAGCAAGGAAGCAAAGGCCTGGAAGGATTCAAGTCACTGCCATGCGTAGCCCAAAGTCCGGACATGAATCCAATAGTTTGGAAGCACCTTCACCGAAGATTTCCAGAGCGCGCAACCAAAATCACGTTAGAGGCAACCATTAAAGAAATATTGCTAAGGATTCGCAAAATATGGATCAGCTGATTGTTGATAACTTGATGAAATCCAGGAAAAATCGAATACAAGCACCGAAACTAGCAAATGGAGGACCTACACTATACTAGTTCCAAATATTTATTTATGTCGAGCAGGATTACGTAATTAAATTTTGAAATTAGATCTAGTCTATTTCTCCTGGCTAAAGATTTTTTCTTAGGCAACTGACTGTATACCCGGACTAGTTACGTCTTTTTTATTTTATCAATAACCTACTACGTCCCGACTGATTCAGGTCGATTTTTCCCGTTGATATCGCGAAACCACCAAGCATCCTAGCGATTCAAGAATCCATTTGTTTAATTCGCTCATATGAGATATGCAGAATGTCTCTCCGATGTTCTCCTTGTGGTCTGATCTGGATTTGTAATCAACGTATCGATTTGAATGATCAAAGAGTTTCTGGTCTTCCATGTCATAATTTCTACTTTTTAAATTAGCGAACCACTTATTAAAAGCATTCTCAGCTATGACAACATCCTCGCAAGTGGCACCTATATTTTTTGCTGTTTGTAAAGCGTTTCTTTCCTTTCTCCAAAATAAGCATCTCAGTTTCCTCTACGGTCACTTATAAAATAATAAAATTTAAAAGTCACAATTCACAGAAGGATCAGAAAATGACGCGTTGTAATATTACGTTTCAGATCAAGTGTATATGTTATATTTCATCCCAGATAAGAACTATTCTTACAACCCAATCTCATCAGGATTTCTCCACAACCAAGACAATAAAATACTCTAGGTTGGATTGGGGTGGGGGTGCTGAGAGCGAAGGAAACAAAGAGAACGATAAGGAACACGATTCAAGGAGAGAGAAGATAAAGATTGACATTGCATTTAAATCTCTCATGATTGTAGTTGTCAGGAAATCAGTAAGCCGAAAGAGAGTTCCACAAGCGAGGAGTACGATACAAGAAAGTATTACCAGGGGACTTCTGATTTCAAAACAATTCATACAGTGAAATTATGAGTCATAGCCGCCATTGTAGACTGCACGTAAATTCATGAATTTGAGGCACCAACAAGGAAAGATCACCAGGACAATTATAGTTATAGAAGAGACAAAGGGAATTTAAGTTACGGTGGTAAGAAACTAAGTGAAACTGAGATGTCAGATCAACACCGATAACGTTGCAGATACTTTGGATTTTAAGAATCTGAATGCACATAGCAGGAACACCGTCCTGAAATGATATCGGCTCAATTTATTCCTCATAATCCGAGCAAATTGACACAACAAAAACAAAAAAATAGTGAGAAAAGATTTACACCTGGCCTAGAATTGTTAAGCTTCTATATTTAAACTATTTACTTTTTTAGAACTGTAGTCCTCATCTTTGTCATATTCACGACGTTTCGGCCGTTCTACGCTGTATTATTCTTCAGGAAATATATGTTGGAATTTACAACCGAACCCTTTATTTAGTACAATAGCCGAAACGTCGTGAATACGACAATAAATATGAGGACAACAGTCAGACCAATATAAATAGTTGTAGTGAAAAGTTTGTAAAATTCTAGTTTCTTCTGGCTTGTAGCAATTCCTGCAATCCGTTTCCTACAGAAAAACATTCCACTGGCCACGTGTCTTTTGTTTGATACAGCAGTAACCGTTCTGGTTATCGACTCTGTGTAACATTTTGTTTTTATCTCTTTATGGACAGCCATGAGTGCAAGAGTGTATTACAGGATCTATCTGTGTGACCCACGAATCCTTCATTTTTTCCTTTGTGACATATTACATGCGATGAACGTTCGAATACATTTTCGTCACGGAGGTAAGCCATTTTCTCTAGCGTTACATTGATTGTGACAAAAAAAGTACATGCAACCCTGGGCCTCTTTGCCCTCTGTGGTATTTCAC
>OZ038495.1:32341307-32356307 GCA_964036315.1 Acanthosepion esculentum | reverse complement strand
TATATATATATATATATATATATATATATATATATATATATATATATATATATTCACATAGGCTTATTGTGTTTGTATATGAAATTAACAGAATACGTTTGTTGACTGAAAGGAGCAGATATAGAGACTTCTTTCAATCTACTTATATACGTATATGAGAAATGATTTAAAAAAAATGGCCTGGCGATTACGATTAGCATAAACCAGACTGTCACTGCTGGGTGTTGACTTCAATGTTCACTTTTATATTTACATACGCTCTATCCCTGATATTGAACGTTGTAACCCATAAATATAGCATACCTTAAAACTATATATATATATATATTTTACAAGTAAGACCAACATTCCCTACATTCGACAACGACCATATTATTGTGGCCTTGTTTATGCCACAAATAAAGACACAAAAGAGGAATTGAGTTAAACAAATATATTAACAGAAACAGTAATACAAACATATACAAACGAGAGTGTTACAGCAAGAATGTTCAGCCCGACTGTCAGAGAACTGCTGGAAACTTTCCCCTCCAAAAGCCCGTACCTGCTCCTATTTATAGATGGGAGAGTCCATGCGTGCGTGGGTAAATTATAATAACACATACCCTCCTTGAAACTTTTTACTCTTCAAAAATCAAATTCCACTTCAAAGTAATGAGATTTCAAGATGTCGTGGCGATCCAAGAGTTTGCGATGGGTCAGATGCTCGCTATCCCCACCAAAGTGTATAAGAATTTTTTTTCATCAACAGAAACGTCGCTGGATAAAAGGTTGCTTCTTCAGAAGGAGACGACTTCGAAATGCTAAATGCTGATCTATCGCTACGTACTCGGACAAACTGAATTCCTTGGTTCCCCTAGTTCAAACCTTCACAGCAAGGACCCGCGATATAGCATATATTATAGCAAACCACACTCATTCTCTACGTATTTCAGTGGTGAGAAATAAGTTCCGCTCTACCAGCTTCTTACCACGAGCGACTGCTCCGTGGAACCGACTCCCAAGTGGATGTTTACCAGATCTCTAAAGTATTAACCTGTTCAAGTCTAGGGTTAAATGCTATATTCCTCACATATCTGCATAAACTGTTCCTCTTACTCTAACATTCTACCTCTAGTGGTTTGGTTCGTTGTGTTTTATGGCATATCAACCATAATGAGTTATTTAATGCCGACTTTTTTTTCTGGTAATATTTTGTTTTGTCAAAAATCTATTTCTGGTAAAAAAATTTTCTTCAAAAATGTATAGATTGTAATATTTTAAAACATGAATAGCCGGTTTTTTTTTTTTTCAAAAATTTATTGCTGGGAATATTTTTTTCCAAAATATATTGCTGTTAGTTTTATTTTTTTCTTCAAAAATTTATTTCTGGTAATAATTTTTTTACAAAGTATTTCTGGTATTAAAACCTATTTTTACATTTTTATAATGATTTTTACCTCAGTTTCAGGGTTAACTATTTGCCCATAGATGGGACCGTAAAAGGTACTACCACCCCGGCTCAGGGTGGACCTGGGAACACCAGCAATTAAGAGGTGGTTCCATGCTCCTCAAAGCCTCTTGACCAGAGGCCTTGCTGTTGGACGTAGTTTGTCTTACCCAGGACGCGGATGTAGTTTATGGTCATACCCAGGACAGCTACCTCGAGTGGCTCCCAGGCCTTGTACAGGGTGCTACTATATAGCGAGGCATTTGTGACCTACCGTAAATGACTATGCACTCTACAAAACAAACCACTTACGGTCTACAGAAATTAATTCTTAAAACTACATACAGTTTTACTCTAAAGAGTAAGGTATTTATCTAATTTGTATTTATTAATGAGGTATTTATGTAATTCCATTACAAAATAAACAAGCTGACGTCAGACAAAATAATCTAAATTGAAGAAGAAGCGGAGCCCTTTTTAAGTGTTAGGGTTTTTAACAAATTTCATATTTCCAACTGTTGGTAAATATCATACATTAGTAGAAAATGAATAGGAGATAACATGCTATAGAAGAAAATAGCTAGTAGATATACTATAGTAACGCCGGTGAACCGATACCTTTTTATAAGACAACGTATTTCCAGTCCGTTCTGCTTAAGTGATTTTCCAAGGGTAGGTTAGATGTGGCAAAAATATGGGGCACCCAGTGTGGATCGAACTCACTATTCAGTCGTGTTCTAATGAGACAAGATTGCTATTACACCGCCTCGATGTGCCCCCGTTCGGCTTAATATATGTTGAAACGAGAGAAAAATCTACTCTTGCGATTCCTCGGCTTTTTGCTTTGTTTGAAAACGACCAACGATGGCCCAAAGTACTCGGAACAGAACATAACATCAGTAAACCCCTTTACAAAACCCCACCTGAAACCAAACGACTTATTTGATAGGAAGAGGATAAAATCAATAAAGAATAAAATAAATTAATTTTATAAGATATATTTTATTGTCTTTTAACTAATCAAACCGAAAAAAAAAGTATAAAAAATATTTTTATAATTTGTATTTTTCCAGGCGACGTATTCAATTTTCATGTTTTAACATACGTCATGAAATTTCATTCTTCATGAATTGTGTATTTATTATGAAGAGTTCAGACATAACTGACCCGATTTACGTGTTCAAATGTTTAACGTATTTTTAACAACTTGATTATTTTTATTTGCTTCTCACCCGACTAATGTTCTCCGTTTTAGACACTAATTTCATTTGCAGCTGTTGGCGAATTCACCAATTTCGTTAACTTTTCTTTCATGAAATTAGTTATGATAGCTGTACATGTCAGGTTGATGGCTCAGGATCTCATCAACAGTTGTCCTCGACAATCGTCAAACTTTTATACGCCAATATATATTATCTTTGTTTTCATAAGCGATTTTAACTCTCGGAAAACTATGGAAACTCAGTACGCGTTTTCCGAAAGACAAAATTTGGTATTTAAAAGTAAATTACTTAGAGCATTTATACAGATGGTGCTGCAAAAGTAGGTAGAAAATGATTATTGTACAAGTATCACCAGGTTGTAGGTTTCATTTAATACTAGAATTAATTTAATTGATTAATCATTTTTAATATTTTTATTTTTTCATAATTTTTTTATAATAACATTTATTATGATTTCAATTTTTAATAATAATTTTTTGCAGCTAAAGTGGTGTGCGCGAATGACGGGAGTAAATTATTTTGAAATTTGAGTTATTGATATGTTTGTATAATCAATATAGTACGTGCTGCTACCATGGTATGCGGTCTACCTCTGTTACTGCTATAGTATGCGGTCTACCTCTGTTACTGCTATAGTATGCGGTCTACCTCTGTTACTGCTATAGTATGCGGTCTACCTCTGTTACTGCTATAGTATGCGGTCTACCTCTGTTACTGCTATAGTATGCGGTCTACCTCTGTTACTGCTATAGTATGCGGTCTACCTCTGTTACTGCTATAGTATGCGGTCAATTGTGCTATGAACTCACCTCATCTCTCGTGCCGTCCATCTACTGTCTACCACGATGAATTTTACCATCCCCTCACCTCACCTCTAGTGTGTCCTGTCCACATAATAAGTAAAGAGCTCTCACATCAGAATATCCTAGGTCTGAAACCATTAACATCAACTGGATAACCTCCTTCAGATTAAAATGTTGGTGAAAGATTTTTATTTACCTGTCATTTTGATCGAGGAAAGAGCAGTCATAATTTTACAAGAGAACAATCAGCTGGATACGCTATAGTATTAGATAGCGCGGTAGACCGAATACTAGAGTAGTAAATGAGCTAGAGCGCATGCTATAGTTTTGGATACCGAGCTAGAGCGCATGCTATAGTTTTGGATACCGAGCTAGAGCGCATGCTATAGTTTTGGATACCGAGCTAGAGCGCATGCTATAGTTTGGGATACCGAGCTAGAGCGCATGCTATAGTTTGGGATACCGAGCTAGAGCGCATGCTATAGTTTGGGATACCGAGCTAGAGCGCATGCTATAGTTTGGGATACCGAGCTAGAGCGCATGCTATAGTTTGGGATACCGAGCTAGAGCGCATGCTATAGTTTGGGATACCGAGCTAGAGCGCATGCTATAGTTTGGGATACCGAGCTAGAGCGCATGCTATAGTTTGGGATACCGAGCTAGAGCGCATGCTATAGTTTGGGATACCGAGCTAGAGCGCATGCTATAGTTTGGGATACCGAGCTAGAGCGCATGCTATAGTTTGGGATACCGAGCTAGAGCGCATGCTATAGTTTGGGATACCGAGCTAGAGCGCATGCTATAGTTTGGGATACCGAGCTAGAGCGCATGCTATAGTTTTGGATACCGAGCTAGAGCGCATGCTATAGTTTTGGATACCGAGCTAGAGCGCATGCTATAGTTTTGGATACCGAGCTAGAGCGCATGCTATAGTTTTGGATACCGAGCTAGAGCGCATGCTATAGTTTTGGATACCGAGCTAGAGCGCATGCTATAGTTTTGGATACCGAGCTAGAGCGCATGCTATAGTTTTGGATACCGAGCTAGAGCGCATGCTATAGTTTTGGATACCGAGCTAGAGCGCATGCTATAGTTTTGGATACCGAGCAAGAGCGCATGCTATAGTTTTGGATACCGAGCTAGAGCGCATGCTATAGTTTTGGATACCGAGCTATAGCGCATGCTATAGTTTTGGATACCGAGCTAGAGCGCATGCTATAGTTTTGGATACCGAGCTAGAGCGCATGCTATAGTTTTGGATACCGAGCTAGAGCGCATGCTATAGTTTGGGATACCGAGCTAGAGCGCATGCTATAGTTTTGGATACCGAGCTAGAGCGCATGCTATAGTTTTGGATACCGAGCTAGAGCGCATGCAATAGTTTTGGATACCGAGCTAGAGCGCATGCAATAGTAATACTGAATATGTTTTGTACGCAAGATTTCATTTTTGTTTTCATTGTATACCTAGTTTTGCACAGACCCAACGCAGTTCTTTGCAAGCTGTGCCTGCACAATATATTTATTCGTTTATTAATCTTTGGTTGAACAATCAAAATCAACTCGCTGTTTTATAAGAACGGCATTTTTGCACTGAATTTGTACCACATGTATACTGAAGGCATCTTTTCTTCTCAGTGCTGGAATTTTGAAATGTTTGCCTCGCCATTTAAAACACTGAATATCTGATAAACCATTATTTAGTTAATGCAGAAGAATGAGATTCAGAGAAAAATATTCAATTCATTAATGAAGATATTTATGGAGGAAATATATTTCTTGTTTTCTTTTCATTTAAAATATAGTTTGAATATTTTTTTTTATTAGTCCTCTACAGCTAAACTTTGTAATTACATTGGAAATAATCCAACGTATATTTTTTTCTATTTGATCATTAGTTGGTTTCAATATTTGGGTTTTCATTTCTCTTGTTTCTATGTTATTCATAATTAATTTTTTCTTCGTTTTGTTACAAAACACAAAATTAAACATGCATAATAAAAATCAAATGGAAGAATCGCAAATTGAATGTAAATTGTCCATGTGACTGGAAAATAGAATGAAAATAACTGGGAAAGGAATGAATAAAATATAAATTAACAGATTTGTTTTCGTATGGAACAATTTTTGCCAGGCGTCAAGAAAAGTCAACAAGTGTGGGAAGTTGTTTGAAGATTTGTGTTGAACAGGGAAAAAAAAATCATAGAAATTAAAGGGAAACAACTCCGGTTTGCTTGATTTCGCTTGAAGAAAAATTTAAATATCAGCCACCAGTTTTACTTGTAAAGGCAATGAAGCCACATTATCAGCTATTTACCAAAGAGGCGACGATTTTAATGCAGACAAATGGAACAGATGCTATTTATTTATCTGACAATAAGGACAAATATATCCAATCTTACCTGATTGAATGGTTGGCCTTATTTGGCGACACATCAACTTTTATGTATTAATTTATTTCGAAATCTAAATATTTTTAATGTAATTATCTGCTTTCAACTAGAGATGTTTTTTTACATATCCTTTTATAGATGTATAGTTTGTAGATTACAAAAGATATCAATAGGAAAATGATGCGTCGTTGGCCAGTTTTTTTTTGTTTTTTTTTAAGCGTATCACCCCAAGCAAGGCTGGTGGCCACTCTCACGCATGGGGTTACAGAAGGGTTCGAGGGAGAGCAGATAGGAGTGGTAAAGGAAGGGATGTGGAAAAAGAGAAGGACGGAGGGTCGATCAAGGCAAGGGGGTTACAGAAGATTTAGAGCGAGAGCAGATAGGAATGAAAGATGAAAGGAAGTGGAGAAGGGAAGTGGATAGATCAAGGCAACTGGAGATGACGATTGATGCGTCGTTGGCCAGTCTACTATAAAAGATGCGTCGTTGGCCAGTCTACTATAAAAGATGCGTCGTTGGCCAGTCTACTATAAAAGATGCGTCGTTGGCCAGCCTACTATAAAAGATGCGTCGTTGGCCAGCCTACTATAAAAGATGCGTCGCTGGCCAGCCTACTATAAAAGATGCGTCGCTGGCCAGCCTACTATAAAAGATGCGTCGCTGGCCAGCCTACTATAAAAGATGCGTCGCTGGCCAGCCTACTATAAAAGATGCGTCGCTGGCCAGCCTACTATAAAAGATGCGTCGCTGGCCAGCCTACTATAAAAGATGCGTCGCTGGCCAGCCTACTATAAAAGATGCGTCGCTGGCCAGCCTACTATAAAAGATGCGTCGCTGGCCAGTCTACTATAAAAGATGCGTCGCTGGCCAGTCTACTATAAAAGATGCGTCGCTGGCCAGTCTACTATAAAAGATGCGTCGCTGGCCAGTCTACTATAAAAGATGCGTCGCTGGCCAGTCTACTATAAAAGATGCGTCGCTGGCCAGTCTACTATAAAAGATGCGTCGCTGGCCAGTCTACTATAAAAGATGCGTCGCTGGCCAGTCTACTATAAAAGATGCGTCGCTGGCCAGTCTACTATAAAAGATGCGTCGCTGGCCAGTCTACTATAAAAGCTGCGTCGCTGGCCAGTTTAGTATAAAAAATTATTGGTAATTCTATAAAATGTATTGCTCGTCCTTTCGCTATAAAATACATTATTGGTAATCATTTCTTTTTGTAAAAATGAATTGTTAATTCCAAAAATATGAAAATGTATTGCCGGTAATTTTAATGTAAATAAAAACGTTTTCATTTTTGTACTTGCCCATAGTTGAGACCCTATATAGGTTACTACCATCCCGGGTCTGTGTGGACCTGTGCACAACAAAAACAATTAGGAGGTGGTTTCACGCTCCTCAAAACATTCCATCTCCTGATCAGAAGCCTTGTTGCCATAGCTAGTTTATCGTCATACCCAGGACTATGCTTTACCTAAAGAAACGGAAATAGCAAGAGATTTAGCAAAAAGACTTTACTAAGATCTATAAAGGGCAGAAAATTGTCAGAGCCATGATCGTCAACGTCTTGAATAGATACAGTATACAGAAGAGGAACGGATGGATATGACACAGACACTTCCATGGCTTCATATGTAATAATATACATATAGATTTTTCAATCTCTTAGCATTTTAAAGAATGGGTGTGGCCGCTCCATCCACAAAGTATAAACCAATCAGTCTTCTCAGTGTTATCAGTAAACAAGTAGAAGCTATAAATCACCAAGAAGGTTGTTGATAACCTCTTTAGCGTAAAATAGTACGGATTAATATAGATCTGGTCCACCGCTGATATCCAAACTGCAATTATTAACATAACCAGTAAGGCTCGAGAAAATAAAGGACGATCGCATTAGACATTTCAAAGGCCTTTAACAGAGTTAGGCATAAAATCATAGTGTATAAACTATTTAGCAATGGAATAACTGGAAGTGTCCTATCTTTGTCAATTTCTACGTCCCTGAAGGTAATTGTTAACGGACAGTCCTTCGAGGCTCAAATGATCAACGCAGTCGCGCCTCAATGTTCGCTTCACGGCCCAACCTTTATTCTACTTACATAAAGGATCTGCCTAACAGTATTCTCCGATCACTTGCGAATAACTATGCTGATGATAAAACAGTATATATGGGTGCACCTCCAAAATGCTAGATGACCAGATCTTGCCAGCTTGTATCTCCTTTGACCAAAATCTTTACAGCTTAGTGTTGGGGAAAAAACTAGCTGGTCACTTTCAATACCTAGAAAACTAAACTAGTACCATTCCATCATCGACGATTGGAGACCGAAATTTCAGCAATTCTGATGAATGGATTTTCTTTGGGGGTGGGGAGTCCTGCCTTGAGCGCCTATTGGAATGTAAACTCAACTCAGACCTCAAGTCGGACTCATACATGTAATCTACAGTTAAATATGCTGGAAAATCATTTGTACCGATGCAGTAAGTACCTAAATCCTCCTGTCATTTATCGCTACAAGAGCAAGCTCAGGCCGAAAATGTCGTACTGCTGCCCAGTCTTCACTTGCCTGTCATTACACATATTATGTATGTATATATTTCATAAAATTTTCGTACATCGATGAATCAGACAGAGATCGGGTTTTTGCTAACAATACTATTTCCACCAGAAAATACACCATTTACAAAAACATGTGTCGGTGTGTAATTCCCATTTTTCTCTTTATTCCTTGATCCGTTGATGAAGGACACATGAGTGTCCGATAATTCCGAACTTAAAACCTTTCTATACGTGCTTCATTTCTGTCCTATGATTAATATTTTATATTTAATAAATGCTTATTGTACTGATTATATTGTTACCCTTAAGTTTGTCTTTGTCTTATTAACTAACCTATATATTTTACCTATGTGTGTGTGTGTGTAGGTACCGCCAGAAAATGAGCATATATTAAAAATGTCCAAACTTAAAAACAATGTTTTATCGTCAAAATATTTATGGCATTATTAAGAGGAAAAATCAAATGATTTTTTCATTATTAAATTATGTTTTATCCTTTTAAAAACGTTCGCATTTTTGTTGAAACGTTTTGCTTGCTTGGATCAGCGCGTAGCCATGAATTAGTATGAGACATTTTAGCCTTTTTTTCTGTGGTGAATTCACATTGATTTGGAAATTCTAGCAATAATTAAATATTTGTCGGATTTTAATGAATATTTAGAACTTAGTTACAAAAGAATTTTTTTTTTTACCATCTTTAAAAACATCTTTTTGACGTCTATTACATCTACTCACATTTAATACACGGTTTAATACTTATACTCTTTACAAACAACTCCTAAGAGAATTTAAGTCGCCTTTTTTTCTTTTTTTTTTGTAAAAAAGGACTCACAGTTACTAAAACTATGCCGTGAATGGTAAAATAAAATAATGCAATAAAACTATTTAATTAGAAAGGCTTGTTCATTGGTTCTATGAATAAGATGTATTATGGACACTATAAGAAAAATATTTTCGATGAATGATAAATTTTACAAGAAATGTTTCAATTTTTAAAACATTTTAATTAGAATAATTTATAAAGTATGAAATCTTTTAAAATTTATTAATTTCTACGAGTTAGGTAACATTATTATTGACTGAAAAATATATTTAAATATTGCGAATTATATATATATATATATATATTCCGAATTTTGTAAATACAGACGGCCATACACGCCATTAGCAGAAAATGTGGTACTCGTAGCAAATATTAAGCCAAAGTACCTAATATTCAACATATGACTAAGAGAAATATTTTCATAATTTTTTAAGATTAACAGGTAGTTAAAAATTATAGAAAAATATTCACCTTATATTTTTGCAGATATACCACGGCCCCTGTAGAAAAAAAATCCCGGTTGTCAATAAAGCTTTCAATACCTAAAGAAAGACCCACCCTGTTAAAAATGCATTTCTGAGTATTTTAAACTAAAGTTATGTTTCAAATAATTTTTTTTTAATAAAGAGAATTTCATTTTGCTGATAGATGGCTAAAATCAGCGATTAAAAATAATTCCTACTGAACAACTGAAGTTAGTATTGAAATATAGCAAAATATTTTCCTCATTGGAAATATAACATTTAATCTATGAGTATGAATTTAAAACAAAAGCTTCATTAATTATTTTCCATTTTAAGAAAATTATTAGACCTCAGGTATCATTTCTTCTGTACTGTTTTTTGTGTGTGTGTATATATATATATATATATATATATATATATATATATATATATATATATATATATATATAAACAGACCACTTTAAGTTTCCATATAATAAATTATTTCACCTCAGCCCTTTTAAAGGACAGCCGATCATCAAATCTGATGATCCGCGGTCCTTCAAAAGGGCTGTGGTGAAATAATTTATTATATGGAACCTTAAAGTGGTCTGTTTTTATTTAAATTATTAGCTCTGATTTACATTGAGCTCTCTGGATTTTATCCTCCTTGGGTCTACCCATACGGATTACTTAGTTTTTCGTTAACTAATATATATATATATATATATATATATATATATATATATATATATATATATATATATTAATAAATATATGGTTTATACGTTTTTGAATACGTTAACCACATCAATAATTTTCTCGGAGCAATGTATACATTTTTGTTTTTTTCCGGAGATACAACATATGAATCGGTCCCATTGTTATAACCCCTAATACCGTGCACTCTATTTCACGTATCAATCGATAACTGGGATCTTCTGATTATCTATTGCCCGTGTTAACGATTCTAATATTTTTGTGGGGTGATATTCACGGGTGTTATATAGGTTCAGGATTTGTCTACTCGGTGTTGACTATCAGCCGTTTTCCTAACAACAAAAAATCCTTGTTATGTCAGAGTGCTATACGTAATAGAGACGACCATCGCACTGCAATCACTCTGGATATTCAATACACACTCGTCTCTACAAGGAACAACGGATTTAATATTAGTTTTATCGATAATCGATACATTTAGTGAAGCTGCCGAAAACGTACAAAAGAATATTCAGGGTCTATGCATATAACGCATAGCTTAGATTTTTGTGTAATGAAAAAAATATTTTTACTATCCGTCTTGCATTCGTGATCATGTTTAAAATCTCCCATTGCTTAATTTAGGGGCATAAATTGTAATCAAGGGATGGTTGGTTGGTTCTTTGCGGTTTTATGGCATATCAACCACTTTGGGTTATTTAATGCCAGATCCAGTTTCCACATATTTATTAAATATATATACTTTTTAAACGTAATTTAAGGATAACGTTGGCAACATCATTGTTTCAAAAACGTATAGTTGGCAACATTACAGTTTCAAAAACGTATAGTTGGCAACATTACAGTTTCAAAAACGTATAGTTGGCAACATCACTGTTTCAAATACGTATAGTTGGCAACATCACTGTTTCAAAAAAGTATAGTTGGCAACATCATTGTTTCAAAAAAGTATAGTTGGCAACATCATTGTTTCAAAAAAGTATAGTTGGCAACATCATTGTTTCAAAAAAGTATAGTTGGCAACATCATTGTTTCAAAAAAGTATAGTTGGCAACATCATTGTTTCAAAAAAGTATAGTTGGCAACATCATTGTTTCAAAAACGTATAGTTCGTAACATCATTGTTTCAAAAACGTATACCTGGCAACATCATTGTTTCAAAAACGTATAGTTGGCAACATCATTATTTCAAAAACGTATAGTTGGTAACATCATTGTTTCAAAAAAAGTATAGTTGGCAACATCATTGTTTCAAGGGACATTTGTAGAATTGTGTAAACAGAAGACACATGATTCCGTATATTCGTCCTTTGCTGTTGCGCAAAGAGTGAGTGAAAAACTCTTATGGGGTTAAGTCGGAGTGGGTGAAAAGGTTTTTTAAAAATTGCATTGGAGATAGTTGCTGCTTCTTTATTTCAACATGAATCTAGATTTACTAGTTTGGTTTTCATTAACCTGAATAAAGACCTTTTGAAGACGTTAGAAGTCGAATGCTGTGCTTATTATGCGTTTTTTGTTGTTTTTGTTTTGTTTTTACAACAAATTATCGACGGATTTATCAAAACGAAAAGAATTTAATTCATGAACAAGTTTAGAATACATCGTCATTTTCTTGATTTTATAACCCTGAAATCCATACTCCGCTATCAAATTCATCCTTCGGCGCTGAAAATATTGTCATTTTTCTAACTTAAGAATATCCTTTCAGAAATATGTTTGCCGTGTGCGAATAAATTGGCCAAAATTCACGTTTTCTTCCTACTTTCAACTTGTATTCGACGTCGTTTGGCGTAGGGGAGGTGCAGAATAGAAATTAAGTGTATTTCAAGGGGTGTGTACCAATTTTCTTTCAAAGTGTAGTTTTTTGTTGTTGTTTTCTATAACCGAGCCAAATGCAGCTGAACACACAATGACATATAATATTTAACATTTACTATTAAAAATATTCATCATGTGATGTTAAAAATCTCCCAACACACCAACGCCCTAGAAAAGTCAAATAATATCCAAACACTTGTACATAAAGTAGAGAAATATGAAACGGACTGAAACTAAATTGGCTGTAATATCATGCTTGCATAAAAATACATATCGCATAAAAGCCAAATGTCGTTTATGAAATCATTTGCACATTTCGAGAGTGCTATATATATCTTACATGCAACCACTTTGGTCGCGTGCCATATAACTGAACAAAGTATCATTAGACACTACGACAAGTAACACAAGAATTAAAATAGAGAGCCGCATTCTAATAACGCTAAATTGTTTTAGTGATTTGATTTTTTTTACGGCTTTTCAACCTTTTGCAGTTTATTTAAATCCAGAAAATATTTTTTCGATTGTAGGAATTGTTTGGATATAATAATGATTTACTGAGATAGAACATAGTAATTAAACTATAGCTGGTGGGGTGAGAGGTAATTAATAACTTTACCAGTGGCATTTGCGCGTCAGTGAATATAACGAAACCGACTGGAAGTGAAACTCTGCATTCCAATTTCCAATTTCGAGCAGTTATCCATGCACCACACGCATATCCAAATTTACAGTACCTGCTATTCAAAAGCGGTCAGTGATCTAGGTAAGTACCAGGCTTGGAGAGAACTGAGGTTTCGACCTATGGTCGTGCGCACTAATAAAATTAGTATACTTCATACATATAATTGTAAAAAGAAAAAGAAAAAAAAAGATGCAAACCCTGTATATTTTAACTTAAGTAAACCATCCATTAACCAAAGATATGAGAGCCCGTAACTTTGAATTCATATAAAAATATTCAACCAAACAAGTATTTTATGATTCCAAACAAATCATTTTAAGTTGGTGTCAACTGGCTTGATGAGATAAGCTTTATTAGATAAAGTCTTTAAAAAACGTCTATTTTTAAGACATGAGCCCAGAATTAAAGCAGACTTAATATTCCTTGTCCACACCCGCTCTCAAAGATGTATCATACGAGTCGAAAGATTCGACTCAGTAACAAGGTTTTTAGCCAGTTTATCAACACGATTTCGAAAGGATAATTGCACATTCGCAAATAAGATCGGAAAAAAAAAGAATTAAACAAAATTTCAGTTGTTTTTATCAATACATGATCAAAGACAAACTGGTACCCAAATATACTCTATTAACATATCGTCTCTGGCGTAGACATCTGTTCAGAAGGAAGTACAAAAACTGGGGCCGAACCCATCTTGGACATGAAAACACAAAATGAAAGTAATATACAGAGTGGTCCGAAAGTCTTGCCACCACCAGATAATATAATTTTCTATTTTAGATGGCTGACTGATAGCTCCTGCAGTTGAGAAAAGGTTTCTTGCAAATATATGGACACACGATTGTGTAAATTCTGGCAAGAACATGGAGGATGTGCGACATGACCACTGCAAGATTCGTGTAACTAGCTCCCCCGAAGAGGACGATACTGCGATGGTAACATGAACTGTTTCTTACAGGATCAATTAAGAGTAGACAGAGGACAGGACGCCTCTCTCAACGCGAGGGGAAAACATGCGCAGAGGTGGAGGCATCTGTGATACGATCACCCAAGAAGTAGGGGTGAAAAAACTTTAAGGCCACACTGTACATTAATAATAAATTAATGTACTCTCAATCATGTCATGTGCTTTAGTGCACTTCGACGTGGTGTAAAGATAAACAACCTTGTCTCACTAGATCAAGAATTAGAGGTGACAAGACTTTTGAACCATCCTGTTGTTGTAGTTTCAGTTACGGAGGATCGATGATCATTTTTTTTGTTAAAAATGTTTATTTATTTATGTGATTTCGAGCAATGGTATCCGAACATTTATTCGCGCAAATAGATAACTATGACTGACAGAACCTAAATTGGCAATAATTTCAAGTTTGCATAGATAGAAAAATTATCTCATAAAAGTAAAGGCGAAAACTGAATATCAGAAAAAAACTATTTTTAGTTAGACTTCGTTTATATCATACAAGTAAGACGGATATTTGCCCGGACAATCCGGCGACTGATTAAGGCTGTAGATTTAAGGAAGATTTACATTATCTTGAATGATATACAACGGGCCGCGGTTGGGGAATAAATGCTATAAAATATAAAGGAAAAGAAAGTAAAATTCGTTGGTAAGAGAGAAATTAAAATCCACTAGTAAAAATAGTCATGCGAGAATTTAGGTCTGTTTCCTATATATTTCAGTAGATTATACAACATTGTCTGTCAAATTTGTTTATAAATGTTCAGTTGTTTATTTGATATTCGCGAGGGAGACAACTGGTTAGGTTTGCAAATCGTATCTCACGGTAGGATCAGACGTGAATGTGACAGAAGCACCGAAAAGGAACAGGTACCGGTTTTCATGCAGAGCACACATCCGTTCAACAATAAAAAAATTGTTCGTTCTCATAAAGAAACAGTTAAGAAATAATCGCAACCTACCGTTGTCATCAAGGGTAGGAATTATTAAACAATTTCGTAATTTTACTCTTTTTTATATATATATATATATATATATATATATATATATATATATATATATACATACATACATACACTGATATATATATCATTGAATACGACAGAAAATGTGCTTTTATTTAGTTTTTTTATATAATTT
>OZ038495.1:32296307-32338807 GCA_964036315.1 Acanthosepion esculentum | reverse complement strand
CTCCATGTCTGCCGGAATATTCTTGATGTTGCAACTAACATTTCCACATCTGAACGTAGCGAAGGGCAAAGAGATATGTGCTGATTATGGAGATGGCGCCACAACTGAATGTAGAGATATACTTTCAGTTGTGGCGGCATCTCCATAATCAGTACATATCTATATGTATAGATTTGTATTATCTAGCGTTTTGTCTTTTCCGGAAATAAATTAGCATCAATTGCCAAAAAATGCATGTGATATTCCTTCATTTTCAGTTTTAAAATAAAACATTTATAAATCACAATCCATACAAGAACCTTATAAAAACAGTTGAAATACCAACATTCAAATTATGTATAAAACAGATTTTTGCCATTCATACAATTAAAGCAAATGTTCAAAAGCCACAATGCAAAGGTTGTTTGTTCCAATCCAATATGCTGTTAATTTACGAAAACTCACAAAAATAAATACGTGACAATATAATCTTTAAATTTTAGGAACATTCGCTTGTATATTATTCACAATATACTTTGCCAGGTTGTCATAATCAGGAATAAAAATCGGAAAATCATGAGTATTCGGCTTATCAGGGGTGTTTATTAGGTACCGTCAGTCGTGTATAGGTTCCTTATAAGTTGAAGATGGCTGCAATATTTTTGTTATTTATAAATATATATTAATGGTCCCGACTTAGCAGCTCGGCCTCACCCACTTTCCCATTTTTCTATTTTTGTGTTACTTATTCTGAAGAGATTTCCTCTATATTCCCTAGACTTTACGAATTTAACTTCAATACGAGATTGGCAGGTATGTATCCTCATTTTACCGTTTCGGTCAGTTGTGCACCATGCGTGAGACACGAATAGGCGATCATGTATCTTTCGATACATAACTAACGATGCAGTTTTTTTCCCCACAGTAGGTTGCCATTTCTTTCTACGGTAGACCAGTTGCCATCCAAGGTTATAGAACCCGGTCTGTCTTGCTATTTACCTATAGTCGGGGGGGGAGATGATTCATACCTAGTACGTATTATCACGTAATTAAATGAATCTGACTGGAATTGGAACTCGGCACTCTTTTCTATGAGTGGTAGGGCTCTCTTTTCCAAAAGTTCTCTGTAGCTCAAGCTATTTTGACGTCCTTTTAACCACTCGAGCCACAAATTTCCATTCGGAAATACCATACCCCAAACCATGACACCTCCTCCTCCCATCTGTCTCTTGTTGAGAATAACAGGTTCACCTTTTCTCATGTACACTACCCGTCAGGTCCATCGAACTTAAAACGTTTTTCTTCAGTAAATGTCACTTTCTTGAAGTCGACATGGTTTGTTATCCATCTTTTGGCGCGTTCCAGCCTTGTCACCTTGTGTTTTCTCGTTAGTGTAAATCTTTTCTTGATTTTAGCATGCTTAAGTCCAATTTCGTGTAGCTTTCTTTGTACAGTTCGAACACTGACGCCAAGTTCACACTTCTCCTTTACTTTCTTCGCTGTCACCCTTTCTCCAGATGAGAACAACCTCGTAACACTCCTCTTCATTCTTCTTTCTGTTCTCTTGGAAATTTTTTTTTTCGTCCTTCTTCTGCTCATAGGCTGTACTTAGCATGTATTCAACTGTTGACTTCAGTAGCTTCATCTCAGCGGCGATCTTTCGGATGCTGAGGCCGTCTTCTCTCTTCTTTTGGACCAAACTGATGACTTCTTTTGAATGCATTCTTCTGCAGGATTTTAATACGTTTTCGCAGTGAATGGTAAAGATACTCAAATGTAATGGTCAGGGTAAAATTTACCTGCAGAAAAATTGCATATTGTAGACGTTCGACGACTAAATCATTAAAAAAACCCGGAATTTGTGTCATGTCAGAAAAATAGTATCGCTTAAGTTGAAATAAAAATAAAGAAAACATGAAACCAAAGACAAACCCATCAATCAATGTTCATACCATTAATGGACAGTTACTGCTGAACTACCTACTCATAAACACAAAAGCTCTCGGCTGGAAAAAACACCTTTAAGCACACTTTTCGAAGTGTCCCAGAAATAGTGTCGGCCCCCTGTACGTCTGTGCTAACAGTTTCCTTTCTCGCATGTCTCATTTCTGGACCTCTTCTCAGGCTTTTGCTTTCCAGTCAACTTAGATCTTTGAAAGTTTAAATGAGTATTTTAATGATTCTCACACCTCAACTTTTTATTTTTTTTCTGATATTTACATGCACAGTTATCTGTTGCGTTTTAGTAGCTTTATTGCCTTGTTTTGGATGAAATGATAAAAATATCATTTGCATATTGTTTTTACATTATCTTTTTGTTGTTAATTATAGCATGAATGCTGTGGAGAAGTGAATTATTAGAGTTTTTGATTACATTACACTTCACGTTTCCGTTGTATCTTTATTCAGTTTGATAGTCAAGTTTATAGACTGTAATTATTTGAAGGGTACAATTATCAATATTGATTGTTACCTCAAAGCTAGAAATTGCAATAACGCACTTTTATACCTCCTGAATTTATCTCGCGTCAGATATAAAACTTCTTTAGTCTAACCATATACGTTTGAATCTAATGGCATCTACTTACCCTCCTAGGGTGGTTGGTTATTGCACAAGATTGAATTAAACGTAGGATAACCAATGTAGATGTAGGGTCACGATGAACTGTTTCCCCTCGCCTTTGTTTTTTTCTTAGCAATGCCTTAAGAATCAAGGATTAACCCCTCTTAGTGCCCGCTAGGATAGCGGCTTCCCTGAAGCTATGCGAGGAAAATATTGGTCCGTGTCCACAAATTTCCAAAGACCAAGAAAGGATTAGAAGATATAATCTGATCTCTTGTGGCCTTCTAAAAGCATCCACATATTTACGATGGCCAATTCCATTTAAAATAGCGAAAAATGTTTGATATCCCTGAACAGTATTTTCCAGCATAACGACGCATACGCTTCAGGTATTTGCTACAAGACATGTAATGGTTCACTACTGAATAAGACGAAAGTTGTTGGTAGCTTCTTCTAAATATATATAATTATAGATTCGTGTATATGAATAGGGATACGCAAGCGCGCGCAGATAGATAGATAGATAGATAGATAGATAGATAGATAGATAGATAGATAGATAGATAGATAGATAGATAGATAGATATTGCTTGACTTTTGTTTTGAGCCCTCTTTTAATGTTACGAATGTCGGAATTGGACTATTCGTTATTTTACTTATATATATATACATATATATATATATATATACATATATATATGTGTGTGTGTGTGTGTGTATTTCGTTAAATAGGACAGACAAGAAAATCTAATTCATTTTTTATTTAGTTTTTCCAAAGATCTTTTTTTTTCATTTCGTGAGAGTAAGGCGTACAAGAAAGGTTAATATTGTCGATTTCGATTGTTTATAATGTACCTTTGTGTTGACCCAAGTCTAGGGGTTAACTATTTGCCCATAGCTGGGACCCTAACAGGTGCTACCACCCCGAGTCAGGGTGGACCTGGGAACACCAGCAATTAAGATGTGGTTGCACGCTTCTCAAAAACCTCCTCATCAGAGGCCTTGCTGTTGGACGTAGTTTATGGTCTTACCCAGGACGTGGATGTTGTTTATCGTCATACCCAGGACGTTCAGAGAAAATGGAAACAAAAAAAAAAAGACACTTATAATTTACATCAGAAAAAGACAATTTTTTTAGGGCACATATGTGGAAAGAGGGATTGGAAAATTGGGGACTTACAGGACTTACTAAAGTCTATAGCGACAGAGAAAAACAGCGCATAACATATCTAACGAGCTTGTGTAAATGATTGACCGATCAAGGAGATGGCAAAAAGGCAAAATTTTCTAAGCGTTAAGGGGAGGAAATTATAAAGAGCCACGATCGCCTACGTTCTGAAGGACCACGGTAGAGAAGAATTGTTAAATTAAGAAGACTTGAAATATACCAGTTTCCACTTCTTGATTCTTCATCCTGAGTCATGTTATCTGGTGCCACAAGGTAATGAAATCATATAGAGAACGACGCAAGTACAGCTATGTTAATAGCATTTATTAATTTCTTTTTGTGTCTGATACAATCGTTTATCAAGGCATTCGCATTCAAGATGTAGGCTCTCAGTATTTATCCAAGGCTGTTTTTTTTACAGGTGGAGTTCCGTGTCCGTAGGTTCGGACAAAAATTCCCCATAAACCCCTTAATAACGGGATCGTCTACAACCCCAGCCGGGATTCTGCCCTTCAACATAGCCTCGTCTGGATTTCTCTCAACCCGAAGGCAGAAAGGTCGATGATCCATTTTATTCGTTAACTGTTATTTGCATTGACTTTTTTCTGTTATATTGGACGCTATCCAAGATTAATGAGCCTAGGTTACCCAGTTGTCTAATCTATAGAGATCAATAAATGTCTTTTTCAAGGGTGTTAGTTTGAACGTGAATACAACATATGCGTCTGGAATTTGATCTGGTTTTGCGAAAACCACTATGCAAAACGCACATCTAAAGTCTCATTACTTAATTTGTCAATCGATTCTTTGACTTCGCTTCCATATATAGTCCAAAACATATGGCATAAATAACTAAAACAGGAGGAATTGTGGGCGAAGAAAGAAATAAGGAAAAAAAAAAAAAGAAAACTTATCTCAACAAGACGTCTACATAAATCATTGAAGACAATCTTCAGAAATTAGGATGAATTAAAACTTAAAACATTCACGAGTAAATCTTTTCGCTCAGTCTAGAGACTGATATTCAAATGTTATTTGAGAGAAGCAGCGGAAAAATGCCATAACCATTAGTTAAAAAACTGTCAAGAGAAAACCTAAAAACATTTGAGTGACTCATTTTACCGGCCCGTGGCACCTGAACTTCTCGTTTAAACAATAACGTATACACCGCATCACACCTTAATTTCGACTTACATCGAGCAGATTTTTGATCGACGTCTTACTAAATCCTGAAGCAATGTGAGTCCAATGGGAATGACAGATGAAATATAATACTGGCAGTCATGTTTCAAGACATAAAAGCACGTTTCTCTCGGATAAATGGAGTCTTGAAGTAGAATTAAAAGATAACAGTATGGGCTCAGCTGAAACCTGATCGACAAAGTAAGCCTATGAAGAAGTTGCTCACTTTCCATCATATAGAGATAGACCAAGGAAAGTGGTCTAAGGAAATCTTATCTCCAGTGTTTATTTTAAAAGTTTATATGGCATAGAATGACGCAGAAATCAAACGGGGATTTATTATAAATACATGCTTGCTGTACATTGAAAGAAGTTTCAAGATGTAAACAATGGATATTTCTGAAGTTTCAAGATGTAAACAATGGATATTTCTGAAGTTTCAAGATGTAAACAATGGATATTTCTGCTGAAATTTGCCCTAAGACTTGCAAAGATGTTTATCGACATCACAACTATCAACAGGAGATCATTTTCAAACATGGCGACAGGAAAGCGCGCGAAGTAGGTTAAATTCATTAGATTCAAGGGAAAATTAAAATCTTTATGATAGCGACATGGATACGAGAAACATCATCTCGCCCATAAATTCATCAATCTTATGTCATCGTCAACTTCAAACTTCCAAGAAACTACAAACCGCCCTCTACAATGTATAGCGACTATATTCCAATCAGGATCAGGAGTAGAGATGCAAATACTGTTCCGACTTACACATCATATAACAAATATCAAGAAAATAATTTTTTTTGTTTTGTATTTTACGCTTGACAAATTACAACTTATAACTATACAAATAACACTACTTAAATAGTATTGTATAAGTCAACAATCTAAAGACTAGATGGATGGTGAGTTCATGCTGAGAACAGATTTACGATGAGGTGGATGGTATTTTTACTTAAATCGGAGACATCTTGTATTTAGCTAATTTTGAATGAAAACTGACTAGATATGTATGATGTTGTGATTAATAGACATTATATTAATAACCATCTAAACTCAGACCATCTTCATCCATTTATTCGAGGATTATCCACATAGATGTTTCTGGCTAATTTTATCATCCAGTATCATAAACCGCTACAAAATACAAACAATATCCTAAAAGCTGTAGCCGTGTTTTAAATAGCCTTATCAGATCAAGACGTTTCTGTGGATTTCCTGCATGGCGCCAGATTCGTTCAAAAATATCTAAATTTTTAGCTGTATACAAAAGTTTGCCCAGGCTAATGGTTACAAACTTCGAGCATTCATTCTTTAATGAGAAAAAATCGTCTTCGAACGTTGCGGAGTGGCGCTCCAGAATTGTACGAAATAAAAGATGCTACTTCATTTATGAATGTCACATGTAACGCGAAGAGAAAATCATGACAGAACCAGGATGTTGACGTTCCACACTACATCAGAAAAATATTACTAAGGAAGCCCACATCATGATATAATGAAAAAATACAAAAACAGTTATTGAACTTGAAAAAATTATTTTCTGAATAAACGATTTCACGGCAAGATTTTATAAATTTCAACCGAAGGTAGCGCTGACAGAACGGTCAATGAATGCCGAATATTTCGTTACAATTAGTATTACCAATTCGTGTGTGTATGAATATAGATGTGCATGTGCATATATATATATATATGTGTGTGTGTGTGTGTGTTTCTTTTTATTTTAAAGCTCTCAAATTCACGGATCAATTTCTTAGTTCTGTTACAAAACTGAGTAAGAAAGATGCCAATGTTTTGGTTATTTCTTATTTTCTCCAATACTTTCAATCTCATCTTCAGTGGGTTAATTGCCAAACCAATAGTTAATGTAATTGATAGGAGTGAGGTTATTTTTTTGTAATTGCGCATGAAACGCGCTCCGTTATGCTCAATTTGCCTTTAGAATATGTAATGGCGGTAACTTCTTTTATTATTATTAATGTTTTAAAAATGCTCAACCTGCAATTTTTGTTTTAAATTAAGAAAAAAATTTTTTAATTTGAGCATCCCAAAACATTGTTTTATAGACATTCTAAAACATTGTTGCTATTCTCATAATTGATTTCATTTAGTGTTCATTTCATTTTTTTATATACAGCGCTTCGAGAATTTTAATATTTTTAAACATTTTTTAATGATAAATTCTTTTATTGGCCTGTTTATTTCAATTTCCGAAACCCATTGTATCTTAATGGCTTTTATTGCTTCGTTTGGGATGAAATTATTATATATTTATAAGCATATCGCATTTTTGCGTGTTCGCTAATCCCATTTAACTACTTAATAAACACTCGCATTATCTATATCTATATCTCTATCTATCTCTATATCTCTATCTATCTCTATATCTCTATCTATCTCTATATCTCTATATCTCTATCTATCTCTATATCTCTATATCTCTATCTATCTCTATCTATATATCTCTATATCTCTATCTATCTCTATCTATATATCTCTATATCTCTATATATCTCTATATCTCTATATATCTCTATATCTCTATATCTCTATATATCTCTATATCTCTATCTATCTCTATATCTCTATCTATATATCTCTATCTATATATCTCTATATATCTCTATCTATATATCTCTATATATCTCTATCTATATATCTCTATATATCTCTATCTATATATCTCTATATATCTCTATCTATATATCTCTATATATCTCTATCTATATATCTATCTATATATCTCTATCTATCTCTATCTATATATCTCTATCTATATATCTCTATCTATATATCTCTATCTATATATCTCTATATCTCTATCTATATCTCTATCTATATCTCTATCTCTATCTCTATCTCTATCTCTATCTATATCTCTATCTCTATCTCTATCTCTATCTCTATCTATATCTCTATCTATATCTCTATCTATATCTCTATCTATATCTCTATCTATATCTCTATCTATATCTCTATCTATATCTCTATCTATCTCTATCTCTATCTATCTCTATCTCTATCTATCTCTATCTCTATCTCTATCTATCTCTATCTATCTCTATCTCTCTCTATCTATCTCTATCTCTCTCTCTATCTATCTCTATCTATCTATCTCTATCTATCTCTCTATCTCTATCTCTATCTATCTATCTATCTATATCTCTATCTCTCTATATATCTCTATCTCTATATATCTCTATCTCTATCTATCTATCTATATATCTCTATCTATATATCTATATATCTATCTCTATCTATCTATCTATCTATATCTCTATCTCTATCTATCTATCTATATCTCTATCTATCTATCTCTATCTATCTATCTCTATCTATCTATATCTCTATCTATCTATATCTCTATCTATCTATATCTCTATCTATCTATATCTCTATCTATCTATATCTCTATCTATCTATATCTCTATCTATCTCTATCTATCTATATCTCTATCTATCTATATCTCTATCTATCTCTATCTATCTATATCTCTATATATCTCTATCTATCTATATCTCTATCTCTATCTCTATCTATCTATCTATCTATCTCTATCTATCTATATCTCTATCTATCTATCTCTATCTATCTATATCTCTATCTATCTATATCTATCTATATCTCTATCTATCTATATCTCTATCTATCTATCTATATCTCTATCTATCTATCTATATCTCTATCTATCTATCTATATCTCTATCTATCTATCTATATATGTATATATATATATATATATATATATATATATATATATATGATGTAGCAAAAATAATTTTGCAAATATTTGGACAGGTTCCTGACACCAAAACAAGGATAAAGTCTCCATATAAATATAATTCCATGTAGAATGTATTCTTCCTGGTCGGGCGTACGAGCAGATCTCGGTCTTCCTCGATCCATAGTGGTGCCACGAATCCCGTTTCAACAACGCGGCGATAAACTGCAACGTCCTTGGCATCATTCGGTCTGGAAACGCAATCTGATACAGCCGTGAAAAATCACGCCCGTTTGTAAAAGTTCTATCTGCCTGCTAGCGATATCCTGCTAGTGTTAAACGGAACGCATTTCGGTTAACTCACTATTGCACACGTCAAAAATAAAGACTAGCACAAAATATACACGAAAGAAAAATGAAACCTAGTCTACATAGCAACACAGCGCCATCTACTGTAAACTTTCTTTAAACTTATCAACTCACGTCGAAGGATTTGCGGATATATATTTATATGGAATTTTTTCCTTGTTTTGGTTTGAGGAACCATCACCAAGACTTGTAAAGATTTTTCATACAACCTGTATATGTGTGTACTTTCGTATATAATATGTATAAATGATTCGTCTAATCAAAACCGTGGCTGTAAAGATTAATTATAGGATTAAATTAATTCGTGAACCTTAATATATATATATATATATATATATATATATTTTCTCACGTTTAGAACATTTATATATCTTCAGGTTTAATATCTGTTACAGAAACTTTCAAAACGCAATGTCCACTGACAAAACCTTTGAGCTTCCTTGGTAATTTTAAGTTGAAGTAATCTGTTTAAAAGCAGTATTTTATTCGTAGTACATTTTATGATCGTTGAGGACCAGAAAACTAGTAATGTTAATGTTCTATGATGGATGATAGATAATCTTAAGTGTAGTGATAGGTCATTTTAGTATACCTGAAAGTAAAAAAACGTCATAGTATTGAGTTAGTAATCAGTGTTATTGACTTTGGCTCGAATAGCTACCTCAGTTTGGTATGGCATTGAATGAAACATGGTTCAGACTTTTCCATTCTTTCTAGCAGTAATCTCAAAATTCTCGGAGATTGTGTAGTTTTCGTTAGAACACTTTTTCTTCATTTCCGACCACAATGATTTAATAATATAACGATTAGGACTTTTTGCTGACCAGTCTTATAAAGGGTGAACCTCTTTCTCCACAAAAAAAAGTTTTTGCTGCACGTGACTTGTTGCAAGGTGCATGGTCATGCTAACAAATATTACCATCTTCATCGTCTGACTGAATATTAGTAAACATATATATATATATATATATGGTTAATTTCCAGATTAGGACGCGCGCTCAGTTTGCAATAAAAATTTTCCCGAATACTTACATTTAGCTGAAAATGTACATGTTTCATTCCAAAATGACTTGATAAAATCTACCGTTTTGGAGTTATCGACAGTAAAAGTTCGGATTCATTCGCGTCGCGGCAGCCATTACAGGCGTTGTTTGCATACATTTGCTGCGGAAAGCTATGATTGGAATATTCACTCGTCTTGATTATTGAGCACGCAATATAGTTATCTTACACAACAATTGTTACAAGTTGAGACGAATAAGATAAGTTAAAAAAAGGCCGTTAACTACGTTCTTCCGCGCTTAGCTTTCTACAGCGAATGTATGAAAACAACGCCAGTGATGTCTGCCGCCAACGACGCAAATGCATCCGAAACTTTACTGTTGATAACTCCGAAACAGTAGATTTTATCAAATTTATCAAGTCATTTCAGAATGGAGCATGTACATTTACACCTAAATGTACGTATTCGGAAATTTTTTTAATGCAAACTGAGCGCGGGTCCTAATCTTCATAATTAATCGATGTACTTTTTGACCACTTCAATCTTCTATAATTTTTGGCTAATGATGCTTCCCTTTGCTTCTGCTAGTTTTTATCTATTTGCTGCCACGAGCTCATTGAATTTATTCCTTCATACTTAGCGAACTGAAATCTCACTGTGCATTCAACTTTCACTTGTTTTGCTGTTAATTTTGGATGTCTACCGAGACTTTCATAATCTTTCATTTCTCTTGGCTAAATTTCGTGGTTTTCGTTTTTCCTCGCGCGTAAACTTCCAATAGTAGCAAACTGTTTCTGAACATGTCCAGTCACCTAGCTAACTCTTATTGGGTCATATCCCCTTCAACTTCACAACTTTTCTGTCTCAGAATAAATTTTGCCCAGGATTCTAGTATAGAAAGTAAGCTAATATTCAACTACAATCGTTTTCCAAGACACTTTACACTCATTGATATGATAAGCTAGTTCTTACTTAGAAATATGCATATTTTCATCATTTTATCATCAGAGACCTTTCATTGGCCAATGGTATTTAATTACCTTTTTTCAACTTCAACCTGCTTAAAGCAGTATCTTCTGTTAAAGTGGACCTCTGAACAGACGACTAATTTTCCAATCCACACACGACAGATAAAAACGATAATAAGTGATACTCAGTTTATATAGTTGTCCAGAAACAATTGGACGCCATTTTATTAATGGAACAGATTATGTAGAAACTTTGTGTACTTACCTTAGTGAAACTCAGTAGAAGGGGAGAAGTGAGCGAATTCAACTATAATCTTGTGGCGAAATTCTGTCTTTCATTATATTATTTCGTCTTCACAAAAAATTTATTGACATGAGTTCCAGTCGACGCCATCTCATTGAAGAGGAGTCATAATTTGCATGTGTTCGAAGAGATATATAAAGGAGGCGATATTATTTTTTCTCCCCTCGTTACGACATTACTTTCACTTTTGAAGATGACTGGACGTGTTACCGAAACTGTCAATAAGAGTCTTAACTCTTTATTTCCCAACGTTACTTTTACAAGGAGAATTACACGTAGGCAGCATATAGCGTTTTTGTTGCAATTCTCTTTCCACAAATGATTGCTACCGTGAGATTAAAACAGTAAGAATTCGTTATTTCTTTTTCTTTACCGAGTTTCGCTTTAAATGCTAATAGTTTTCATTATACTTTTTCTACCTTCCCATTCCGCAAACTATCGAACTTGAAAGCCCGACAATTATTTTAAGTTCTGAAGAAAATAAAAACTTGAATTGACTTGAAAACTAAAGAAAAAAAAATTGTCAAAACAAAGTTCTTTTGAAGTGTTTTCCTACACCTGGACATTTGGTTTAATATTACAAAAGCTGGACAGATTTCCCATTAATTACATCGGCATTTATATACACGTAAAAGGCATTTAATATGTGGGCGTGTGTGTATATATGTTAATATATTCGTCAGATATTATCGATATTCTTTGTTCCATTATATCAATAGAAGTTAGGAACACACGCATATTCATTTATTAAACATTTAATGAACAAAAATTAAGACTTACTTTCCTCTCATGATATTTCATAATTTGGGAACTTACCTGCAAAAGAAAAGAGAAAGACAATGAGATTAAAAACAACTGGGTGTTTTTAAAAGGACACAAATATGGCGCTATTACACTTTCGCACACCCGTTGCTGCCTCTCATTCAGCAATGGGTTGCCCCAGGTACACAGTCTGAAAACAGTTCTTTTATTGTTAATTATAATATTTAAATTAAAATATAAATCTCGAGAAACAAAATCAATGTTTATAAAAACCCTAACCAACGTTGGGGATGCAAAACTGTAATGGCGCCAAAAATACACAGAATTATTTCGTCAATATATATATACACACACACAGTACTATTAGATAAAAGTGACTCACCCGATTTTTTTTTTTTTTCTTTTTACTTAAAAATTTTTTGCCTATTGTTTTTGGTGTCAAACTAATTTTTAATCTTACTAATATAAAGACCCTTTCCCGACCACCTAGTAAAAAAGTTTACTCACCCTAAGGTATTCCACTGATAATTATAATTTTGGATATAAATGAGATTTAGGGAAAACTGTGCAAAAAAAGGGACTCACTTATTTCCTGCAGCTAGTAATCAATAGAAACATAACCGAACAGCTTAAATAAAGAATAATGGAGGTATAATTTATTTATAATAGGTAATATAGTTCGAAATATTTAATAATCTATGGGTCCTCCTTTATTTTGAATAACCTTTTCAACCCTTTTTGGCATTGACTTGATTAGGTTCTGGCAAATATCTGGCAAATAAGCATTGAATTCAATTCGGATATGAAATTCACAATCAAATCCTCTTTGTTGCTCAACTGCTTTCTCGAGAGCCTGTACTTTATAATGCTCCATAAGTTTTCTATGGGGTTGAGGTCAGGAGATTGGGGCGGCCATGTCTCAACACTCACCTGCTTCGCATCAAACTATTCCTTCATCAATTTTGATTTGTGACAGGGAGCATTATCCTACATAAAAATGAGCTTCGTGGGGTCGATTTACACCCTTTCAGCAGAAGGGAGCAGACAAGACTAAGCTCATGAGGGTCTTTTCAATAGGTTTTAAGTAACCAGTTCAATGAAAAGAAAAGCATCCCCAGAACATTATACTGAACGGATACTTGACAGTACTTACTGCTAAATTCAAAGAGTTTTCAAACTGCTTCTTCGGATTTTAAATCGCTTATCTTTTGAATTTAGCTCAACTTTCGTTTCATCGAAGAGAACATTTAGTAAAAAAAAAAAAAAAAAAAAAAAAAAGCAGTTGAGTCACTTTTATCGAACATCTATATATATATATATATATATAATAAATCAATACTTAAAATAAACTAATATGTTAGTTACGTCTTACTTTGTATACTATTCTTAAAAATTTGCTTTAAAATTATGCGTTAACCAATGCTGAATACGAAGAAAATCTCCAATTTCCGACATTTACATTTTTACCTACTTCAGCCTGTAAATGCCCATTTATTTTTCTAATTTCAGCTTACCTCGCAATGTTGGAATCAGATGAAGCTCACGGTTTTCGAATTTGTGCTTTTATATATTAAATTCAATCTGTACTGTACCATTTATTGATTCACTTTTGAATTTTCTATAATACGCAAGTAATTTTCTGGCCTAGATAACAATATTCATTAAGTTTAATCTCCAAAATATGCAAATACCGTTAGTGCCGTAGTCTCGGAATACTGTAGATCTACCTTCATGTCCAAAGTGTGAGAATTAGACACGACCACAGATGTTGCCTGAACAGACTAGTTCCAATAATATCGATAATAGATACGTACCTCCATGAAATCGCTAAAAAAAAAAAAAAAAAAAAGCATAGCATTTTGAAAAAGACGCCCAACTTGAAAACAAAATTTTAACGTCTAAATTTTTGTTATTTGTAATAGGAACGACCAAATTATTTTAAAAAAATTTTTTTTTCCTTTCTAGAACATTTTAAATTGATAAAAAAAAACGAAACTAGTAAATAACTCATACAATTTTTAGCACGTTTTCTTTTGTATGACAGACATAAATTTTGAAAATCTTGCAAAAATAAAATTGCTGAATATTAATGAAACTTTCAGAAACTATTCACGAGTTATGGAAATTATTATAAATATATTTTTGTTCTTAAGTCATGACAAAAACATTTTTTTATATATATTTATTACCCCTCATAACTAATTTTATGAAAACTCTAGAAATTCAACCGCATTCAGATTAGCGATTATATTAGTTAAAAGCACAAGGTTTTGAGGAAAGCAAATCATGTATTTTTTTTAAGTGGTCGCCCCTCTAACTGAAAATTAGCTCTGAACTGTCACATACAAAACTCAATAAAACAAAGATATTTAATTTCAAATGCTTTTATTTACTTTTAGTTGTTTTTATGAATATTTTCTGAAAGTGAAAAAGATTTGATGAAAAATGAATTTTTAAATACAATTATTTATTTCTTCAATTATTTTAAATTTTTACATTTAAGTTGTTAAAATATAAAATTAGTTGAAAGCCGCATTCAGTTTCGTAAATGGCTTTGAGATGGATCATTTTTACGGAATTGTAAATTGTATAGTTTTGACCAATCAGATGACCCGCAGTAATTAAGGAATGTAATTTTGTGTTTATAAAATGGCTGTAATTACAAAGTACGGAAGACCAAACGAATACAATTAAGTCGCGTTATTGGAATTAAACATTGTTATCCGCTGTTAGGGCCTTTATTTTTGCGAAACACGTGTGGAGAAGTTAATTTGATTTTTCAATTTCAAATGAGAAGGGTAACAACAAGTAACAGTATAATCTTATGAAATTTATATTAATCTCAGTTATGACATTTTTCCATGAATGAAATATAAAAATTAATAAAATGAATGAAAATACAAATAACACAGTAAAATGTAATAAATGTGAATAAAATTATAGTATTTTATATACACTTCTGATAAAATTTCATAAGAAAGGTACCTATAAATTAGGACCTTTATGAAACTTAATCTCGATCTCAACAGTCTTAGTTTAATTTCTTTATATTTTCCATAAAGCATCGTAAACGTAAAGGTGAAAGCTAAGTACAAAAATTTAGAGCGCTGAAAAATTTTCCTTAAAAATAACGAGTTAAATAATTTGTTGACGTAAATCTAGATAATTTCACTTCTCTCCTTCCATACGAGAACATACTCACGTAAGCTGTAAAACGTGATGAAATTGTCATTCATCACCTGTCAAGTTACGCGAAATGTTATGACCAGCTTTGTTTTGTTTTACTACATCTTTTCGCCGCAGGAAATAAGTAATGATTGTTTCAAAATATTTTACATAAACTTAATTTCTAATTTTCATAAAATAAGTTTTGAAAAAATATTTTGAAAACAATTTCAAACAGATTTCCATTTGTTTTTATAAAATGGAAAAATGGTTGACATGATTGATTATCTGTCAATTTTTCTGACTCAAAAAAAAAAAAGAAAAAAAAAAGATTTTTAATGAACATTTTGGACGTGCTAGAAACGATTAAAAAAATGTAAAAAAAATAACCCCAAAATACTTTGATCTTTCCTCTTAATAATAACAAACATTTTGTCGATAAAATTTTGTTTTCGTCAAGTTTGGCGTCTTTTTCGTCATGCATACTCTTTTTTAGCGAACTCATGGAGGTACCTAGTAATACAATAATACCTTACAGCTGCTTGTACATTTTATGTTTTAACTGAGCGTCTCTGAAATGAGAAGCTATACTCATTTATCAACAGCCAAATACAAATTGACTGTTGCCATTGAAGGCGAAGTTGAGCAGTGTTTTTGTCTGTTTTTTTTTCAGATGGCAGTTTTCCATGTGGCAACGAATACAAATGTCCTTAAATCGAAGCTGTTGCTGGACAGTTTTTTCTCTCTGTTTAGAAGATCTACATAGAGAATGTTCTTCGAAACGCTTCCATCAACAGTCCTTCAGATATCACGTAGTTATCGTGGATGTCGCTGCATCAAATGGCGGTGTATCCTAGGCGCTCTGATCTTTCATGGGTTGAATTGTGAAATTAAATTGTTTATTTTGTTTTACGGCCTATGAACCTCAATATCTTGTTTAATGCCAACAAGATTTTTCGGATAAGTTCGTATGACCAGAATTTGTATTATTTGTAAGAAATCTGTTTATTTTTGTGAAGAGGTTTTTTTTTGTTATTTTTTACCTGAAGTTAAATATATTGCTGGTAATTTTCTTTTAAATATATATCTCTGGTATTTTTAATATGAAAATTTATTTTTATACATTCATAGTATTTTGACCCAAGTTTGAGGGCTAAGTATTGGCCTGTAAATAGGATGCGCGATCACCCCGGGTCAGGCTAGACCTGGGAACTGACCTGACCCCACACTCCTAAAACCTCCTGATTAGAATCCTTACTGCCGGATGTATTGTATTGGTTTGTTTGTCTTTTGTTTTACGGCATATCAATCTCAATGGGTCATTTAATGCCGACAACATTTCTTTCTGGTAATATTTTTGTTTTGTCAAAAATCTATTTCTGTTAATATTTTTTTCCTCAAAAATGTATAGCTGGCAATAATTATTTTTTCTTCAAAAATTTCTCGTAATAATTTATTTTTACGAATTATTTCTGGTATTAAAACCTATTTTTACACTTTTATAATGCTTTTTACCTCAGTTTCGGGGTTAACTATTAGCCCATAGCTGGGACGCTAACGGGTGCTACCACCCCGGGTCAGGGTGGACCTGGGAACACCAGTAATTAAGAGGTGGTTCCACACTCCTCAAAGCCTCCTGATAAGAGGCCTTGCTGTTGGACGTTGTTTATCGTCTTACCCTGGACGCGGATGGAGTTTATCGTCATCCCCAGGAGAGGTGTAAAGTTAAACATATAGTACGAACAAAACACAATACTTACTGAATCCATTCATCTACAAAGTCTTGAAATCATTTGTATTCTCAAAATAATAATCAGAGCAAATCAAACAATCACATCCAGAATTTGATCACAATAGTTTTTTTTTGTTTTGTCAAGCCCTGAAAAAAGGGTGCGCCTAGCTGTGAAGCAATTCATCTCGAGATTTTTCGTTCCCATCCTTTTGCGACTGGGATATGTACTTTGTCAGCAAATAGGTAACAAATGGGCGCACATGAATCTAACTCACTACAATTGAGAGTGTTAAGCATATTCGGCTTTCTAAACGTAATCGATCTCTAATTCTCTTTCCATCAATTTACTGCCTTTGTAATAACGTTGGCTTTGTCTTCTCTCTTCAGACCTATCACAAACTGCTTTTGGGACCCGTTAAAATTTACCTGGGTGCAATGAATTGTAATTCTTTCGCTTTCGACATTTATTAATGTGATGCTTTTACGAATATAAGGCACAGTGACATCGAGCTTATTTCATGCGATATCTCTTTAGCTGCACAAATTGTATGTGGTGTTGCCTTTGGGAATTTCTCAAATATTTGATATATTGTGCGCGCATTTGTAATTTCTGCTTGTCGTTATTTGCTATTTTCTGCGTTTGTTATGTTCTTTTATAGCAACGCTTTTGTTCTTACGCTTAATGACTTGTAATCACTATTAATTCCGTTATCTTATTTTTGATTTGAACGAAAACGTTCAGTCATGAACTAATGGTTTCAAATAAACACAAGTATCATTTCAGCTTGACTACGTTTTTATTTCGCATTATATTTTCTATTCTTTTTCACATTAGGTTTAGACTGATTTGTAATAGTATATATATATATAGAGAGAGAGTGAGAGTAATTTAATTTTTTTTTTCATTTATACGGGGTGTGACAATGTAATTCCCTGGCTGAAAGCTTCGTGTAGCTAGAGTAATTTGTTAGAAAATTATTTGTAAGCAGGTTCCAGCATATGCTATTCTGGGAGATACACTAGCTTATTCCGTCGTTGCTGAGCATTAGAGGTAGTTTTATGGGTTCATGTTTTATTAACAGAACATGAGTGAAATGAATTTAGAGAAGCGGTTTAAGATGAGTTTTTTTTTTTCTTCTGTGAAGTCTGGTAAAAGTGCTCGTGAAATGGTAATCCTATTAAAAATGCTTGGAGTTAACATGAAAAACAGGTCGATCAGAGAGGGTCTGAATATGCACAATGAGACAAGGCTGTAAAAAAATACTAAAACAAAGAACAGATAAAAAAGATTTA
The DNA here is from genome assembly GCA_964036315.1 of Acanthosepion esculentum. Lineage (NCBI taxonomy): Eukaryota > Metazoa > Mollusca > Cephalopoda > Sepiida > Sepiidae > Acanthosepion > Acanthosepion esculentum. Next base: position 32,320,591 of record OZ038495.1, on the reverse strand, counting down.
AAAAGTGCGAGCCTTAGTGCTTTCAGATCGAAAATTAAAGAGAACTGAATTAAGATAAGAAAACGGTGCAAAATATTCCAACACAGAATTTAGGAATAAGGAAAAAAAACAGATGACTTAAAAGAATTGCGTGTTCCTGGTTTAGTAACTCATTTAAATAAATCCTTCTTTCACCTAATTCACCAGAATTAGCCTACTGTGAATTTTAACTATTTTCAAAATTGAAAATTGGTCTGAAATGATAAAGATTTTCTAACATCCAGCTACAGGTTGTTACATCACTGAACAGTATTACGGAACATGCGTTTCAACTATGTTCACAGAAAAGAATTAGTATCCTATGAATGTATAACGTCACAAGGGGAGTAGTTTGAAAGTAAATGTTACCTTATCACACGTTGTACAAGTTTTATTAAAGAATAAGGAGAGTATTTTAAGAATTTTAAAAATTATTTTTCTATATTTCGAAACATTTACAGGTAACAGTTAAACATTTGAATCGCTTTGATACTTTATGTGAACATTTTAAAACAGACCTAAATTCATAAATTGATATGGTTATCAGATGGGTATCAGAGGTTTTATAGTAACGAAATTTCCTTGATGTTTTCAGTTTTAAAAAATGACTACGTAAAATAACAAAAAATAAAAATAATTAAAATTCATTATTTGTCTATATTGCTAAGATACGATAGATGTACACTATTTACATTATTCGAAGTATTGTCCTCATCTTTGTCGCCATGTTTATTACAAAGTTTCGGCCGTTGTACGCTCCGGCTTTCTTCAGGCGTTTTGAATTTCGAACTGAACCCTTTATTTCGCTCACTGGGGTAGACTCTTCTAGTTCCACATGCGATGTCTAATGGATGTCAGTTATTAGTTATCTCCTGTTAATTCCCCTCTCAAAGTTCTCCACCACCTTAACCAAGGACACATAGCACAGTGGATAAAGCCGTTAGTTAGATCCAGTGACAGGACCCAAAGAGTGTGAGTTCAATACCTGGTTATTGAGGACAGAAGGAACGACGCGGGCCACGCAGAAGCACATATGACGAGCGCGCACCTTAGGCTTCAACTCGTCTTAGCACGCTTATAGTAGTAATATACTAAGAATTATATCTGGTTTACTACTAGAAATTGTTTTAGTTTTTTCAACAGTGTTTAAAGAAGGGTAATTTTTAAAACAGAAGCGTTTGACTGCAAGAAACTGCAGCCTTTGGGCTGTAACGTAACATATATATCTTTTTGTGTACATATTATTCCCCACTCACACTTAGGTACTTACAAAAAAATCCAGAATCAAAACCGAGTGCTTAATTTGTTTGTAACAGATTCAACATTTGGTTCAATATCTGGGTTAAGCAATGTTGCTGAAGGAAAAACTTTTACAATAATAATATACATATTTTAAAAATCCATATTCCTGAAATGAATTAGTGGTAAGGAAACGAGGGTAGATTTGTACTTAAGTAGTTCGCATTTAATTCCTCCAAATTTACGTCAGTAAACCCCATTAAATGCTCCTCGGGATATCGTCCGTTTTAAAGAGACAAAGGAGACATTTTAACACGTTTGTAGCATAATGGATCCAAGATTCATTTTTGAGTTAAGTCCTGTGAAATTCTCTGCTCACATACCAAATCCTTTTTTCCCAGGAAAAAATAATGTTTCCAGTATGTACACGTTTGCAAACGCAAAACGGGCCAAATACTTGTTCACCTCTTATTCAGTTATAATAGCTCATAATGAGGCATGGTATTTTTTAGAATGTCATGGAATCCTATAAGATCGCACGGAAAATTGCCAATGCATTTATATACCATCAAATGTCTCATGTTACGTGCGCTGCTTTCAGACCTTAATATCCAACTGTCAAAATCAGCATGATCCTATTTATTTCATAGAAAATAGAATGGCAATACTAGTAAAAATGAGATTTTTTTTATATCTTTTGATTGAAGGAAAACAAATTGTGACTGTAAAAAAGCAAAAGAATACGAATTATATTTACGGTTACTTTTAATATTTCCTACAGGTTGCTAAATTCAAGAAACGCTGTATTATGTACATTATTTACATTATTGTGACTATTGTCCTCATCTTTGTTGCCATGTTTTTTGTACGGAACATGTCACAGTGGATAAAGGCGTTGGTTAGATCCAGTGACAGGACCCAAAGTGTGTGAGTTCAATACCTGGTTAAGGTTGTGGAGAACTTTCAGAGGGAAATTAGCGGGAGATATCCATTAAACATGGCACGTGGAACTAGAAGAGTCTACCCCAGTGAGCAAAGTAAAGGGTTCAGTTCGACATTCAAACCTCCTGAAGAAAGCCGGAGCGTACAACGGCCGAAACGTTGTGATAAACATGGCGACAAAGATGAGGACAATAGTCCGGATAATGTAAATAATGTACAAGAAACGCCTAATGAAGCTCTAAAACCGAAAGGTTAGCCTAACAGCAATGAAGATGTGGATGAAACAAGGTAACTATTTACAGGTTTTTCAATGTATTTTTTTTAAATACGACGTTATTTCAGATTTCTTGTTCCCTCTTGCAGTCAAAAAAAAAAAAAAAACAAGCAAACAACATCGAACGTGATAAACAGTAAAAAAATAAACAGAAATTATACTGGTAAAAAATATAATAACCGGGCTCCGCAATTTCATATTAATTAGATATTCTGTTTCGTCAAACCGGTTATGGAACAGATATTCCGGGTTTATTTTTTTATTGAAAAACTTACAACCGATTTCGAATATGATATGCAATCTATTAACTGGGACAGGAAATAGCTTGTACCTTTTGACGACACCAAAACGAAAGTCAATTTTAGTGATCCTAGAAAGCCAGGTTTGCCTTCAATCAGTATGGCCGATGCTATTCACCAGGAGAATCCTCCACTAAGAAAGCGATGATAATGAATGTCAATGAAGATTGAAAAATGGGTGCAGCGTGTCGAACCCAACAAATTCTCATTAGATTTCATCTTGAAAGTTTATAAATTTTGCCATTTCAACGAACACAAGTTGCCACTTTTGTAATCCTCGTTGTAGTAGAGACTTTGTAATCGCAGATACAACTATAGCAACGCCGTTGAACAATACTGGTGTCAGAACTCTTCGAATAACACTCGCGCTACTAGTACTTGCTCGACGATACTCGCTCGAAAAGTAACCACTGAATAATGATCCGAATAGTAATCAGTAATAGAGGATAGTGTAGAGAAGAGTGCTCCCTATAGTTATAGAGGATAGTGTAGAGAAGAGTGCTCCCTATAGTTATAGAGGATAGTGTAGAGAAGAGTGCTCCCTATAGTTATAGAGGATAGTGTAGAGAAGAGTGCTCCCTATAGTTATAGAGGATAGTGTAGAGAAGAGTGCTCCCTATAGTTATAGAGGATAGTGTAGAGAAGAGTGCTCCCTATAGTTATAGAGGATAGTGTAGAGAAGAGTGCTCCCTATAGTTATAGAGGATAGTGTAGAGAAGAGGGCTCCCTATAGTTATAGAGGATAGTGTAGAGAAGAGGGCTCCCTATAGTTATAGAGGATAGTGTAGAGAAGAGGGCTCCCTATAGTTATAGAGGATAGTGTAGAGAAGAGGGCTCCCTATAGTTATAGAGGATAGTGTAGAGAAGAGGGCTCCCTATAGTTATAGAGGATAGTGTAGAGAAGAGGGCTCCCTATAGTTATAGAGGATAGTGTAGAGAAGAGTGCTCCCTATAGTTATAGAGGATAGTGTAGAGAAGACTGATCCCAATAGTTATAGAGGATAGTGTAGAGAAGACTGATCCCTATAGTAATAGAGGATAGTGTAGAGAAGACTGATACCTATAGTAATAGAGGATAGTGTAGAGTTATCTATTTCAAAAATGGGATCACCTCTGCTCTCTGATGATCTGCGTTCAGCAGGGACACTTTACAATAAAGTTACTATTCGCCAGTGCATTGAATATTGCTGCCTTATTTGGTCGAGTATTTCTCGAGATTCTTGACAAAATTCAAAGTGTATACTATTATTGATCCTGGCTGGCATCTCGACATCTTTCTCTCCGCTCCTCAGGAGCTTGAGCCGTTTCTATAAATATTTGCATGGCAATTATTACAATGAGCTTTCGTCCTTGGTACCCTGACCAAATGAATTTAAGCGCATTACGATTATCTTCAATTACGTGAAATCACTTTACCGTTGAAATAGTTAAATATAAGCGAAATTTCTATTCTAATATTTTCTTCATTGGAACTTCTTGCCTGTTTGAACATTCTACCGACTTTTTGCTTCCTTGTTACATCCGATTGTTGGATATCGTTTGAGGAAGTCCTTTGACATCACTTCCGCTGCATCAGGCAGTGAGCGAAAATCGGAAAGGGTAATAGCATAAACAGCTAATGGCTAAAATAAACAGGATGCCCAGATGTTCTGAGCAGAGAAAAATGTATGCTTGTGTGGGCGCATGTCGAAGAGGCGTGGCCACACGAAGGTGCGTGTGGTAAGACGTTGCCGAAGTTCCGTGGGTCTCCAAATGTTATAAAAACGGTCCAACTCTTGGCCTGAGAAAGAGGCTGGCTAGAGTTTCACCGAAGATTTTGTCTCCATTAATTCCTGTGTGCGCAATCCTAACCTCTGCGATTCTCCCTCATCTACCAAATTGCCGCAATTCGAAGAATAAAGCTCTCTCTCTCTCTCTCTATATATATATATATATATAGTGTTCGTCGCATTATTTGAGTCTAGCAGCAATATACAACGCGATCTAAATCATTAAATACAACATCAATCGTCATCTTCCGTATTCCCGAATCCTGTATTTTATTATTTCTCCTCACCAAACCTTTGTTTTTCTCTTGCTCTCAGTAACCCCCTTGCGTCTTTGTGACATTATCGGCTTGCTTGCGATGAACGCATAACATAAAAATAACATGCGAACATGCAATAGTTTGGGACAAACATTAATATGTAAAATATCAATCAGTGCAAAAAATATTTCGATTTCTTCTTTATTCAACTAAGAACAGGACGAAAGTTTATAATATATATATATATATATATATATATATTATCCCACAACAAAATCTATAATACATTCAGGAATAAAGCCATGTTTATTTGTTCGAGAAGAGGAGGGATAGAGTGTTCACTGAATTCAGATTAAAAAACCTGCCAATTTCAGCAGTTAAACGAAGCACAAGACAGACCAATCAATCGAGAAATACCTTTATTGCATATGAGTTCCAAAGTGAACGTATTCTATTTCGTGTCAGACCCATTGCTTTTGTATAACAGGTTTCTTATATACTCCGAATCAAGCATGCCCCACGCATGGAAAGCGCCAATGAAGAAACCAATTTATTGTTTATTTTCTGCCTATTTGTTTTTTAAATTTCTTATGGGGTGGTGTCCAGTTAGGATCAAATTAGATTCAAGCCTGAGTAATTACGTTTCTACCCGTGAATCACCTGCGTCAAGAAGGAGAAAAGATACAATTTATTTTACAATACATTGAGTAGAAATTGCGGAAGGAAAAGTAAAACCATAAAAATAAATAAACAATGAAAAGAGTGAAAAGAAAAAAAAAAGAAAGAAATGGAACTTTGACGTATTTGCAAATGCGGAAGAACATGCCTTCTAAATTCTTGGATCGACGTATAAAGAACACGTATCGCTTTTTTTTATTGTTTCCCCATCATTTTCCCAAGGAAATAATGATTGATTTATGTACAGTGAAAAGCGCATTTGTAATACTTAAAGACAAATATGTACGCTTGCATGAATATGTAGAGAGATATTTATCTATTATCGCCTGGTCATTTGTGTTTATCCCATTCATTTTAGATCTATTAATTTCAGCTATAAACAGTTAAGCGAGCTAGTTTCCATCGCAAACCCTGAAACCCTTACTCAAGCTATTAGTAAATATTTCTGATCAGACGTCATACTCCCAAAGACGCTCAACACCACGAACGCCTGGGTCACAACCGCACTCCCGATCTAAAATGGAATGCGTACATTCGTTCAATCGTAAGAAAAAAAAATGATGAAAGAATCGACGTTTACTTGTATCGCTCCAGAAAATGCCATGGGGTCTCTTTACAATAGTCAGTTCATGTCTGGGCTGGTGCCGGCCAATTCTCACTATCAAGCGTTGAGAGAGTTTCGAAGAGATTCCTTAGTCTCACCAAGTCAGACCATTCACAGGCAGGTCAAAATATGTCATGTTCATGGTGGCAAATATACTGCACTCCCGTCTTGCGCATATGTTTTATTGGATAAAACCGTGGGTGGAAGTAATCCAGTTAATTGACTGAAATAGTTGAGAGTTCAATATGTGGCCTCAGCAGTGAAGATCATAAACTTGAAGTGTTGACTTAGGGGCATTTATTTCCCTTTACCGAGATATCTAGAAAAGGCGTGGAATTCGAACAATCTAACCAGATTGAAGAATTGAAGTGATCGGAATGTACAACGACCCAAACGACATAAATATGAAAATGAAGATGAGGACATTAGTTCGAATAACATGAATAGTTACAATACCATATATATATATATACGTAAGATAAGGAAAATGAAGTATAATTTCACTCTCCCTAACATTTATTTTAATAGAGGTTCCAATAAAGAATAGATCTAAATATTATTTATTATCGGAAATTAAAAAACAAAAACATGTATAAAAATCGCTACACAATACAAATCCTGTTTCAACACTACAAATGTGTCTCCTCTGGCGATAGTAAATTACTGGTGAGTGACCGATGAGTGATTCTCTCTCAAAAAAGAGGAAGTATTCTGCTTTTGAATTTAATTTAATTTCAATCATCAGTAATTTCCCATTGACCGAGGAGACACATTTGCAGTGTTGAAACTCAGTTATTATTGTGTAGCGATTTTGAATATGTTGTCTTAATCTCCGATTATATATATTATTTAAAAATGTGTTTTCATCGAGACATAGAAATTACTGTGTTTCGGAAATAGAAATAAAAAATTGTTCCATTTTAATAGTCAGAAATCTTACTACAAAGGATTGTTACATTACCATGAAAGACCACAAGCCTTACTTTGAGACAAATCCTACTACCAGGGTTATAAATCCAACCAGGCCTGAGATTGGTAAAATATCCTGGAAAGAATTCATAAACAAATTAATGAATACCTGGGATTGAAACAATGGATTAAAACGAAGCATGTCATCAACTGGTTTTCAAATATAAAAGATAAAACCAATTGTACCCTTATCCAGTTCGATATTGAAAAATATTACAAGTCAATTTCAAGAGAACTTTTTTACGGCTGATCCGGAATTTGCCACTGTATACACTGATCTAAGGACGAAAGCAACCTAATTAAGAATGTAAAAAGAATATTAAGAAATAGTGAATAAATATTCAGGTGACCATTTTGATATTACAAATGAAATCGCTGAATCTGCAATGTCTTCCGACCTTATTTTTTATTTTTATTTTTTTAAGCGTATCACCCCAAGCAAGGCTGGTGGCCACTATCACGCATGGGGTTATAGAAGGGTTGGAGGAAGAGCAGATAGGAGTGGTAAAGGAGAGGATGTGGAGAAAGAGAAAGACGGAGGGTCGATCAAGGCACGGGGGTTACAGAAGATTTGGAGCGAGAGCAGATAGGAATGAAAAATGAAAGGAAGTGGAGAAGGGAAGTGGATAGATCAAGGCAACTGGAGATGACGATTGACGCTACACTTAAACCGTTGGAGATTGTATTTGTCAGGGAAACAGTAATAGGGAAGAGAGTTCCATAGGCGAGATGTGCGAGACATGAAGCTATTGGAGTAGAAGAGAGGTCTACATCTAACAGTTTCAACGGTGAATGGGTGGGAACGGGATGCCAGCCTCGTAGGATGTTTAAATTCATGAGGCCTAGGGACAAGCGAAAGCAACTCCTCGGAGCAATTACCGTGAAAGTACTTGTAGAAAAGGCAGAGCGATGCAACATCGCGTCTGTGAGAGAGCGACTGCAGACGAGATGACAGATCAGGGCCAATCACATTGCATATCCGTCTCTGGATCTTATCAAGAACCCCGAGGCAACACGAAGGGGCCCCAGACCATAAATGGCAGCAATACTCCATGCAAGGGCGAATGGTAGATGTATAGACTTGGAGGATCGATTCCGGGGAGAAGAATTTCCTGGCTCGGCACAGGGAACCAACTTTGGATTATTTGTTATACAATCTAACTACCCACCGTGAAATTCATATAGAAGATATTGGATTGTATAGGGATGATAGCCTTATTGCTGTGAGGAACTTAACAAACCTCAAAATTGACAAGATTATAAAATTGATAGATAATGTAAGTGCCTAAATTTAGGTTACCAATAATCCACAACTAGGAAATGTAAACTTCCTCGATGTATCATTAGACTGAATGAAAAATATATACCAACCTTATAAGAAACCAAATGCCAATCCTTTATATATCCACCCTAAGTCAAATCACCTGCCATCTATAATAAAACACATACCTTCATCAATAGAGAAACGGATTAGCAAAAATTCTGCTAATGAAGAGATATTCTATTAACATTGTAATTTTTATAATAAAGATTTAAAGAATAGTGGCTATAATTACCCTGACATTAAATATAAAAATAATAAAAATAATCAGAAAAGAAATAGTAAAATAATCAGAGAAGAAATAGTAAAATCATTTGGTATACCCCACCCAACACATTTAATGAAATAGTTAGTAGTAAGGACAATAATTTATTGCTTTAATTGAAAAACATTTTCCAAGAAATAATAAAAAAAGATAGACAGGATGAGCCATTTCATACACGAAGCCCGTATTGGCAAGCAGAAATTACATTCCCACATCAAACATTTAACCTCCAATTTTCACTATTTCATCTGAGATCAGATCTGGTAACCGATTCGTAAATATAGACAACACCCATTTAAAATTTTGAAATCTCATTTCCTCTCCAAATTAAGCTCTTAAATATAATAATACTTTGCTTAAAAAAGTCAATTATTTTTTCGGAAGTTATTCAACATCTCTTGTAAATGGAACAAAATGTTTAATATTAATTTTAGTTCCGAAACATCGTAATTTCTGTGTCAAGATGAAAACATTCTTAAATAATATTATGCTCTACTTTATATCGAACACTTAAAAAAGTAAATACTAAAGAACTGTAGATTATTAATCCGATCTATCTATATCTATAGATATCTACCTAAACTGCGTCTAGAGATTATATGCAAAAGAGGTATTGTCAAATATTTTATGTAACATTCATAGATGTGTTATCCAATGAAATAATTTGTACTATTATGGATAGCGAGTAAGCATGAAAGCAATTAAGTCCCAATTTACAATTTCAGATTGATATTTAGTATTTTTCAGTAATTATAGCAATTTGCAGTGTCAAGATATTATTTGCAAGAACTAGAATTTAGTATTATGGCTCGTAAAAAAGAACAATGAATGAAAAGAACTGTATAATAAAAGAAATAAGCAAAGGAAAGTCTTTACTTCAAATTCTTAAGGATTTGAAAAGGGATCATCGAACAATCAATAAAATATGTCAAATGGAAATTCAACCAAGGAAAAAAGTCTCAGGCTGAATTCAGGAATTTAACAAAGCGAGATCTATCACATATCCGAAGAGAATTAATAAGAAACCCAAATGCGTCAAGTGCGTTCATATTTGAGGCCGCTGGAGCTCCTATGGTGTCAAGGGAAACAAGGTGTAAAGAATTAAGGAAGTTTGCTGATGTAAAAATGAAATAAAGAAACCCATTTTAACAACAAAAAAAAATACATAAGGAATGAAGATTGCAGTGGGCAAAAAAATACATGAAAACTGGTTTCAGTAAAGAGCTTTTTACAGACGAATCAAGGATCACCCTCGATGGGCCCGAGGATGGGTTTGCAAGCAACATGACTCAAAAAAACTTTTTAGACGCTAACAAGGCTGCGCTGGGATCATGATATGGGCTCGTGGGACCATTTAAACTGAAAGACGGAGTTAAAATGAATTCTAAAAGTTACTGTGATTTTCTAGAGCAATATTTCTTGAATGGCTTGATAATCAGTCTTTATCCAAGCGTAGATCTATGATCTTTATGCAAGACAACGCACCAAGTCATGCATCAAAGTTTACTAAATCCTGGTTGAAAGAAAAGGGATTTGTTGAAGATTCTCTTATGGACTGGTCTTCAAATAGCTGTGACTTGAATCCCATTGAGAACCTGTGGAGCTTCCTCAAGAGATATTTAATCTAATGGAAGCCAATTCAACAGCAAGTGTGACCTCCGGGAGGCAGTTAAAGTTGCTGCAAACAACTTCCCAGTTGCAAAATTGCAAATCTAACATCAAATGTTGACAATAGGCTGCGAAGTGTTATTGAAAAGAAAGGAGCATTTGTGGAATAAATTATAGGAGGTTATTATTTTCTGTTAATATATCATTTATTTTTAAAATAAAATGTTTATGTTTTTCCTTGAATAAATTGACGAATTTGTTCTAAAATCTTTTCATATTATTTTTTTACATTAGTTTTACAAGGTATAAGAATGTAAAAGTATCAAAATGAATAGTTGCAAATAAACTACTGACAGTCAAATTTGTCTGTTTGTCAACTTAGTAAATTTTTTTCCAACCAAAAACAATGTTTTCTCTATCACTATATATCTAAGTTAATAATATTGAGTAGAATCTAAACAACATAATAGGACTTTTAACATTAAAGACGCAACTCTTTATACCAATTCATAATTTGCATATAATCTCTATAGATAGATATCTATCTATATCTATATGATTACCATATGATTATCTAGACAAATGCATGAAACAAGGAATTATCGAATCAGAAATTGGTTTTAATCTATGTCTAATTAAACAAATACACATAGCTAAGTAATTCTTAGTCATATATCATATACGTAAGTATAAATATATCTGTTCACGTAGCCAGCGGTATCTGTGTTAAACAGCAGGAAATTCGAAGTAGACATTTATCAGAATGTCACTCCCCAAACGTTGTGCTTATACAATCTCATTTTTTTTTACCAGAGAAACAAGTGAATCAAACAGAGAGCGAGAAGAAAATCAATAAAGTTTATTCCTATTCTGTATAGATTAACGCTCGGAAATTCTATCTTGCAAAAAAAAAAAATTGATGCTTAAAAAGTACTTGTCTTAAACAGTTCTCTTTAAAGTCAAAACAGTTTTTTGTAACTTAATGCCAAGACGAACAAAAAGCAAGCGAATGTATTATGCATTCTTATTTTACTTTAAAATGTCTTTTTATAAAGTCATTTTTGATATGCAATGCGTTAAAGATTAAGCCAGTGGAAATTTGGTCACAGTAGTGTGTGTAAAAGGTAGTCTGTGTTAAATAAACATGAACTGGTTAAATTCTGTCGAGGCAGAAAATGTACTTGTGTTAAAAATACATTTTCTTCTCATCTGGACTTTGTAAATTAGGTTTCGGAAGCTATTTTCGAAGATTTCCTCATAGACCTTACCCTTCTGAGGGTTTTATTTGTGATGACAACATATACTCGTTGTCACTTTCGTAAAGCTCGTTGTAGTAGAGACTTTGTAATCGCAGATACAACTATAGTAACGCCGTTGAACAATACTGGTTTCAGACGCCGAATAGTACTCACTGATAGTAATTGCTCGATAATACTCGCTCAAAAAGTAACCACGGAATAGCAACACGTGTAGTGATCAGTATATTGAACAGTATAGAGAATGACGAACCGTATAGTAATAAAAGATAAAGTAGAAATGGGGATCAGTTAGACGCCACGCTAATTTCCACATATATATATATATATATATATGTGTCCTTTACTATCACATGATCTACTTATTCAAAATGGGACAATCGGTGTTTGCTCTCTGGTGATCTATGTTCAAACTACAGTGTCTGCAGGGACACTTTATTTCTATATAACAATTTTTAAATTACGAGATTAACCATCTCATTTTGAAATCATGAGATGAAGCCACACGCGACATTAAATATATAAACCATCATTCTGTGAATATATTATTAATTAGAAATATTAAATATGTTTGTGACACTGGTAATCGGTAATTACAGGAATTTAATTAAAAGTAAAATATCTGAAATGCGAAGCTTTTCATCTAATGGATGGTAAATGAAAGTTGTTTGATTATTGTTTCAACTAGAAATGAAAAATCACTGGAAGGTTAGAAATCGGTTGACTATAAGGATTAGTCATTTCTAGCAGTTACAGAGCACTCGAGTGACAGTGGACGAACTACTGGTGCCCAAATCAAGAGAAAGGATCCTCAAAAAGAGAAAGGATCCTCAAAAAGAGAAAGGATCCTCAAAAAGAGAAAGGATCCTCAAAAAGAGAAAGGATCCTCAAAAAGAGAAAGGATCCTCAAAAAGAGAAAGGATCCTCAAAAAGAGAAAGGATCCTCAAAAAGAGAAAGGATCCTCAAAAAGAGAAAGGATCCTCAAAAAGAGAAAGGATCCTCAAAAAGAGAAAGGATCCTCAAAAAGAGAAAGGATCCTCAAAAAGAGAAAGGATCCTCAAAAAGAGAAAGGATCCTCAAAAAGAGAAAGGATCCTCAAAAAGAGAAAGGATCCTCAAAAAGAGAAAGGATCCTCAAAAAGAGAAAGGATCCTCAAAAAGAGAAAGGATCCTCAAAAAGAGAAAGGATCCTCAAAAAGAGAAAGGATCCTCAAAAAGAGAAAGGATCCTCAAAAAGAGAAAGGATCCTCAAAAAGAGAAAGGATCCTCAAAAAGAGAAAGGATCCTCAAAAAGAGAAAGGATCCTCAAAAAGAGAAAGGATCCTCAAAAAGAGAAAGGATCCTCAAAAAGAGAAAGGATCCTCAAAAAGAGAAAGGATCCTCAAAAAGAGAAAGGATCCTCAAAAAGAGAAAGGATCCTCAAAAAGAGAAAGGATCCTCAAAAAGAGAAAGGATCCTCAAAAAGAGAAAGGATCCTCAAAAAGAGAAAGGATCCTCAAAAAGAGAAAGGATCCTCAAAAAGAGAAAGGATCCTCAAAAAGAGAAAGGATCCTCAAAAAGAGAAAGGATCCTCAAAAAGAGAAAGGATCCTCAAAAAGAGAAAGGATCCTCAAAAAGAGAAAGGATCCTCAAAAAGAGAAAGGATCCTCAAAAAGAGAAAGGATCCTCAAAAAGAGATTTTTTTTCTTCTGTAAGCAGTAAAAGCAATCTAATTCTATTTACATTTTTCGGACGATTGTCCTTATTTTTATTGCCATATTCACGACATTTCAGCAATTGTACGCTCAAGGTTTCTTCGGGTGATTGGAATTTCGAACTGAACCCTTTATTTCGTCCACCGGGATAGCTTAGTCTAGTCCCCGAGCCGTGCCTCTCCCGAATGACTTATCTCCTTTTAACTCAACACGCAAAGTTTTTGTTCATCATTGCAGTAGACAGATATTGAACACCCAACTCTTTGGGCCAAATCACTGGATCCAACCAACGCTTCTATTCACTGGGCCATGTTTTCATGTTCAATGTATGAATTCTGAGGACTTATAAATTTAATATCTCAGTAAACATTTTTACCAGATCTCATATTGCAATTTTGTTGTTATTGCTTTTCATTAGTTCCCATTTCTTCTAAGTCTACATACAAAATACTTCAAGATTATATTTCTGGGATTATTTTTCACTATAAAAATTCTACAACCAAAAGAATAAGATGGAATGAACATTTCAAGATTAATTTTTACTTCATATTGTTCATTCGACAAAGTGATAAGAGAGAGAGATATGATCTTAAAATGTCAAATAATTCTGTAAACTGGGATCGTGATTGGTTGTTGTAAGAGAAGAAGAGACTCCCTGTCTTTAACAGACAATATCAATGATTAAATTGATATTAGGGTGTTCGGAATGTAATTACGTATTTCAGCGCTATGAAATAAGAGAACCGACAATGGAAGAAATATGGTTGAATGGTAGGAATCAGTATCAAGATTTATTTTATTATCTCTACTACCCGACAGTGTGTAGCCTATAATACATTACAGTGTTTAATTGGTAAAACCGGCAAGCTCTTGAGAAACCTAAATTATCTCCTTCAATTGTAAGAGATAAAAGAATGGCTTTTGCATGTCATCAGGAAATGGAAAATATTTTGGTTATCACAAAATGAGATCAGTGTCAGAATTCCATCTCCAGAAACCGCGTCTACGGGGAATATGAGAAGCGTCACCCATTTCGAGCCGTTAGAACAAGAGTCGATCACCTGTTTATTGCCAGCCACTTAATTGATTAAATGAATCATTACAATGTCGTGTTTTCCTAAAAAGAAGAGCTTTTGTTCTCTATTATGAAAATCCAAATGCATACTCTACAAAAGAAACAATAAAAATAGAGTAAGAGAGGCTCTTGAGCATCGTTCATCCTATTCAGGATGTTCAGATGGTGTAATAGATATCGGCTCAGAATGATAAATCGGAGAACGGAGTTCGAATTCCAAACATGTTCATTAGATTCATTTTGGCGTAAACACTTGAGAAAGGTATGAATATATCTCCTCACTCAGCTATAGGTTAAATAGTAGGAATTCTAACTTGAAAAATTTGTCATTTCCAGAAAAATTTGACTGCAATATTCACTTGCTAAGAAAAATATTCTTACAATCCAAAATGTGTGTTGGTTTGGTTTGGTTTGTTTTATTTTACGGCATATATTAACCTCAATGGGTCATTTTATGGCGACAAATTTTTGTTCCTGGTAATATTTTTGTTTTGTCAAAAATCTATTTCTGGTAATATTTTGTTCCTCAAAATTGTATAGCAGGTAATATTTTCAAAAACGTATTGCTGGTAATAGTTTTTCTTCAAAAATTTATTTCTGGTAATAATCAAAAAAAAATTATTTCTGGTATTAAAACCTATTTTTACACTTTCAAAATGCTTTTTACCTCCGTTTCGGGGTTAACTCTTTGCCCATAGCTGGGACACTAACAGGTGCTACTACCCCGGGTCAGTGTGTACCTGGGAACACCAGCCATTAAGGTAGTTCCACTTTCCTCAAAGCCTCCTGATCAGAGGCCTTGCTGTTGGATGTAGTTTATCATCTTACCCTGGAAGCGGATGTAGTTTATCGTCATACCAAGGACGGAATGTGTTTCGGTTTAAAATAACCCCAAAAGAGTTGATAATTTGTACAAAATACAATTAATCAAATCAATCACACTTGCTCAACAAAATTAGAGTTTAACGCCAAAGAATTGGAAATCGTAGAGTAGTGTTCCAATTCTCATCGGCTTTGTTATATTCGTTTATGCGCAACTAATATTGGGAAAAGTATGAATCCACCTATTTTACCTCCAGTTATGTGTCAACTAGGACATAACAGTAAATCATCTTAAAAAAACTTTTTAATCTAAAATATTTTCTGGCTCTAAATAACGTGCAAAATGTTGATGACCCGTAAAAAAAAACATTTTATTAAACAAACGCGAATATTTGCGTCCCTCTTGTTCAACTGTCATTGAGAATGAACGCGGTTACATTTATAAATAATATTTAACTAACCATACCTAATATTTCTTTCACGCATCCTTTAACTATATAGTATATATGTATAGTAATTATTTTTGCAACAAAGACATATATAAATAAATTTAACTCGTCTGCTTTTTTTATCCTTTCCACTAAAACTATTTTTCGAACTCCTCATTATCACGAAAACTAGAAAGTCAAGCCCAAGATTTTCGGAACAAATATAAAAAATATTTTATCTGCAATTTCTTGTTTTTATGCAAATGGCGACATAAATTTTGTACAAAAATCTTCAATTATTCCAGTGAAAATTTTGTATATTATACATATAATGTAGAAAAAGTATGAAAACGTTATAGTTAACCAAAATTGAAGTGAAATATCTCACAACTAGAAGAAAGTGGTGTAATAGCAAATAATTCTAAAGTCGACATATCATTTTTGTTATTATTATTGTTCTATGCTTGTAGCAGTTTCGTTCAATCGTAATTTTCATTTCATAATAATGAACAATTTAAGATTAATTTTCCTCTTACATTTCTAAAACCCATAAATTTGTTAAATGAAAGAATAATAGGCAAATTTTTGGATAAAAAAAATTCTATCTTTACGTAAAAGAAGCATTTTCGATTTTGTAAAACATTGATTTATGGATGAACTCTTAAACACTTGTTTTAAGCATATATATAATCGAAATCGATATAAGAATTTCCGCGAAATAGAAGTATTGTTCAGAAATATTGATTCCTTTCAACTTCACACTCCCATCCTCCTCTATATGTATTCCTCATATAATTCCAGTGCAGTCTGTTAATATATTTACACCAAACCCTCTACAAGAGTGGAACAATAAGTCCGATATTTGGCACATAGTTCAACGCTGATGTGAATTATTCTCCCTGAAATATTCTTTAAAGGCGATTCATTTTCACTTGCGAATTATGTCATTGACAAGGAACGAGATTATGTTGCAATTAGCTGTTGTATGAAAAACACTCTTCAATTATTTTACGAACCCATCAATCTATCAGTTTATCTCTCGTTGAGTTAAATCTGTAGGAGCTAGCAGCTCCTTTCATTTTGATCTCTTCACAAACGTAATCCTTCGCACCACTTACATCTAATTAAATTTAGATAAAGTATGCGGTAAACAGGGAAATATATAATACAATTTTAAAATAATAGATAATATTATTAAATATGAAAATACATGTAAAACATAGTTGATAAGCATCAAGACAATAGAGGCTTTAATTAAATCGAGTAGCGTCTTGACAATGTCGACGTTATGTAATGAATGTATTTTCTGATAAAGACCGATCACACTTTTTTTTCTATCTACCCCTCATATATATATATATATATATATATATATATATATTGTATGGGAGATATAGACATAAACACACATCTTACTATCAGACTGATTAAATTAAATCGCGTAGCGTCTTGGCAATGTCGACGTTATGTAATGAATGTATTTTCTGATAAAGACCGATCACACTTTTTTTCTCTCTCCCCCTCATATATATATATATATATATATATTGTATGGGAGATATAGACATAAACACACATCTTACTATCTGACTGATTGAAGGAACATATGTTTGCAGAGGCAAAGAATCCCGGAGAAGTAAAACTGTCAGTGCAAGTCAATTCAACACATTCATAATTATTATAAAAAAACTGACCTGAGTAGGGACGATAATCTAACAGTGATTAATGCAACGAATTTAACAACACCCTGCAACTAATAACATTCATGAACCATAATTATATAACACGGTGCAACACGTTTTTTTGGCCTTAGCAGCTGGTAGTTCCTATTTGCTTACGCCTAGATAGTATAAAAAATGGCCAATATTTCCTTGAAACTTTGCACGTGTGTCCAGAATAATTATATTTCTTACATTTACCTATTCCCATTGGCAAAATTAACAAATGTGAACATTCATGCAAATCAGGAGAGCAGGTGCTTACAATGTCGAACCCTTTATTTCGCTCATTGGGATACACTGTTCTACTTCCACGTGCCATGACTTTATCCCCTGTGCCATGTGTTCTCAAGGACACATGGCCCATTGAATAAAGACATTAGTTAGATCCACAGTGACAGGTATCAAAATACCTGGTTATGGCGGTGGAGAACTTTGAGAGGGAAATTAACACGAGATAACTGACATACATTAGGCATGGCACGTGGAACTAGAACAGTCTACCCCAGTGAGCGAAATAAAGGGTTCAGTTCGACATTCCAACCACCTGAAGAAGGCCGGAGCGTACAGCAGCCAAAACGTTGGGATAAAGATGGCGACAAAGATGAGGACAATAGTACGAATAATGTAAATAGTGATTCAAAAGTAGCATTTATTTATTCTAGTATTTCACAAGAGAGAATACAAAATTTTAGAAGGGAGTAGTTTTCTCACGATTTACCCTTATACTGTAAATTACTTTCACGAAACAGCCCCCGAATAGAGTCTCCCATCATGTTTCCGTTATACGATTCTTAGTAGCCCGAGTGCTGTAGAAACAAGAAACCGGAATTTAATGACTATTGTTTTCATATCACTTTTATTGGCATAATGCATGTTTCAAAAAGGCGGATCTTGACCTGCTGATTGCTAGGCCACAGACGCCCGGATCTTGACCTGCTGATTGCTAGGCCACAGACGCCCGGATCTTGACCTGCTGATTGCTAGGCCACAGACGCCCGGATCTTGACCTGCTGATTGCTAGGCCACAGACGCCCGGATCTTGACCTGCTGATTGCTAGGCCACAGACGCCCGGATCTTGACCTGTCAAGCTGCCCCGCTGCAACTCTTGATGTAACTGTTGCTGACAAACATGTCTGCATGTGATCTGAAGCCTCTTTTGTATCTGTACCGAAGCGCGTTCGCCACATCTGATCCGGGCCATCAGCTTACTGGAAATTAGACCTTAAAAAGGGGACTCATTTTGAGGAAAACATTGAGTATCCAAGACATTACACTGTATTAATTATTAGATCGAAGAGCTTGTAATCCTATCCTTAATGGCTTGAAGAATCTTAAATCTGAGGAAGAATTATGACCAAAACAAGATTACGAAAATTAGTTAAATTACCAAAGAACGTACCAGCGTGAAAGCTCACCGAGGATAAAATTACTTCTCATTTCATTCTCCTACTACTACTCCTAATAGTAATACTAAATGTAATAATAAAAGTAATATTATTAATAGTGATAATTGTGGTGATAGTGATTGGTAAGTAAGCGAAATCATCAAGTCAGAATCAGAAAAATACGTGTGATAAGTTGAAGATGATATGTTGGAAACTGCACAGGCCACTGTGTTTGGATCCTGCAGAACATTGATGAATATAGCAAAGCAGACAGACTTAAATGAAGAACAAGAGATATTCTGAAGGATAATTCATTTCAAACCAGATGGCCAGTTTTAAATATCGCAAACAACGAATAAACACTTGTCAGATTTTTTTTATTCTGCCCTACCTACAGGTCACAGAACTAGCGGAAATGGAAAAGCTCCATATATTTATATGGAACTCCAAGAAAAATGTAAATAATTTGAAGACACGAAAAGAAAAGAGCAATTTGTTTAAATGTTGGTGAAATGCCGAAAAAAACGAAAACTCGCCATAATAACAGTATTTCACAGCATCACCCGCTAACAAAAATGTAGGAACATCGGCCTGAAATTGTCATAGAAAATCATGACGTTACCATTCTTTGAGACTTTACCAGTTTGATAGATATATATTATCTAATAGGAGATATTATATTTAAATATTACAAACACAACATTGTTTTTTATAAGATCAGAAGGTATCTGTTAAAGAATAGGTCCAATATATATATGTGTATATATATATATAAGAATCTTGAAATTTGGACCATGTTAAAATAAGTAACAAGATTAATACCTGTAAGACTATTTACATGAAATTTCTTTTTAAAAAAGCACCATGTAGAAAGGTTCATCTAAATTTAAGATTACCACCAATGAAAATATGGTAGTTATAACACTTACCATAATTAAGACTAGTGCATATATTTGCTATATTGTCTTACCCCAAAACTTGGTAAGAACCCGATAAGCGGCTGTACTAAAAGAAAAGCAAATATTAATAATAAATGATAGAAACATACCTCGCAAGTCAAATACGTAACATTGGCAAACATACTTGGACGAACTCCTGTGCGAAGGAAGATTTTGTGTCTAAGATGTGGGCAAGAACTGATATATGACCACTATCAACTAGTAAAAAGGTAGGTTTTCGGATAATAAAAAAAAGCTCTTAATAACGGTACCACTAAATGCCATAAAACAGACAAAATGTCCACAATAGACAAAAGCGAACAAATTTAGCATGTAAAAATAAAAAGAACTTAGCCATATAAAATATGCAAATGTAGGAAATAACTGACTAATATTAGATAAAGTCAAGAGGAAATGTGATTTGGTGTTCTGGCAACTGACAAACAGAGTTATTCTGAAGAGTAGTTCTTCGATATGAATGTATGTGCACACACGTCAGAAAACATCAAAGAAGAAACCGGTACATTTTACTACAAGCTTGAAAATGTCACATCATAGAGTATGTTATAAGATACTATCATGACGGACCTATGCCAAATCGGAATGAGAAGACGACAGTGAAATGATCGGTAAGTATGAAATTGTATCACTTAAACGCGGGGTGAAAATAGCACCATTGTCTTGTAAGATAGCTAAGGTGTTTGTGCACATGGGAATTTGGGCAAGTGACACCCAAAACAAGTAACAGCCACCGATTTAGAAATGCTGCTTCACGCTGTTAAACTAAAATATTGTCTGCTGGAATAACCAAATTCAAGTTGTATGAAAACTAAAGATAATCGAGCTACAAAGGACAGGAAGTTGTGGCCAGTCATGAACATTCGATGCTTTAAAAGGAGAACGGTATGTGGCAGATGAAGAAAGCAATGGATAAAATGTAATACGACAATCTACACAGCAATTCTATTTGCAAAAAGCACGTTCTCCGGTAGGAAACGTTCTGCATCTTTGGAAGATGTCTGGCGGGCAAATTGATGCACATGAATGGAAGCAACAGCGATAAGAAAATAATTCGTTCCAGAAATAGACACAAATGAAGTAGATGACAGGTAAAATTCTTGATTTAATGAAAAACAAACATCAGATATAAGGTGAAAACAGTACAGAACATGAGAAGCTAAATATAAAAATCTGACATTAGTGGAAGCACAAGTTGAACGTTTCAATGCAGTGCAAAAACTAAACTACTAAAGAACATATGTTTATGCTCGCCATCTACGTCTAAGAGAAATGGTAATAATAGGCGGGACACGGTGCCTAAGGAAGCACGGTGGGGTCATGGGTAGCGGTTTGGATTCAGGAATCAAGTTAATGGGGTCCACTCCGAATTCCACTTCGATCGCCGGGGTCCACTCCGAATTCCACTTCGATCGCCGGGGTCCACTCCGAATTCCACTTCGATCGCCGGGGTCCACTCCGAATTCCACTTCGATCGCCGGGGTCCACTCCGAATTCCACTTCGATCGCCGGGGTCCACTCCGAATTCCACTTCGATCGCCGGGGTCCACTCCGAATTCCACTTCGATCGCCGGGGTCCACTCCGAATTCCACTTCGATCGCCGGGGTCCACTCCGAATTCCACTTCGATCGCCGGGGTCCACTTCGATCGCCGGGGTCCACTCCGAATTCCACTTCGATCGCCGGGGTCCACTCCGAATTCCACTTCGATCGCCGGGGTCCACTCCGAATTCCACTTCGATCGCCGGGGTCCACTCCGAATTCCACTTCGATCGCCGGGGTCCACTCCGAATTCCACTTCGATCGCCGGGGTCCACTCCGAATTCCACTTCGATCGCCGGGGTCCACTCCGAATTCCACTTCGATCGCCGGGGTCCACTCCGAATTCCACTTCGATCGCCGGGGTCCACTCCGAATTCCACTTCGATCGCCGGGGTCCACTCCGAATTCCACTTCGATCGCCGGGGTCCACTCCGAATTCCACTTCGATCGCCGGGGTCCACTCCGAATTCCACTTCGATCGCCGGGGTCCACTCCGAATTCCACTTCGATCGCCGGGGTCCACTCCGAATTCCACTTCTTTTACGTGCTAATACCCTTGGGAAAGGTATCAATCCCCCCACCCTCGCTATGTGTAAATAGCAGGAGAGACTAGGGTGGCACCCGGTCTAAATGAAGCGTACCATCACCCAAGAAACACCACTTCTGTGGATGCTGTACATGTGGTGCCAGTCGGTCCCTGATGGCTCACGGTATTCGTGATCATGAATAGTAGTCGTCTCCTTATAAGGAAATATTAGGCGATCACTGACTGGATAGTGCTACAGTCTGTTTAAATTTATAAATTATTTCTATTCAAACAATTATTGGGGGAAAATAGGTTTCTCATGTCAATTGCTATCACTCTTTCCAATATTGATGAGTTTTTTTTTTTTAAGTCAACAGTTTGATTAAGACATTTTTTATTTGTTTTTACTATTGAAAGACTTCAAGTGATCTGTTTCCGGCTATTTGGTAGAGTGCCTGCATTTATTATTCTGTAGCGCCAGTTTACAGGATTCGAGGAAAGATGATTCTTGCTAAGACGAACAGGCTTCATTCCGATAAAGTCATTTTAAATTATTGATCTGATAAAGCCGATATATACAGCTGATAGTTTAGAAATTTCTGAAAGGGTTTGGCGTCATGCATGATATCCGTATGGAATTATCAATCTGACGAGGCTATTTAAGAATATGTCTAGTCCTTAGGCTGACGTTTAGGTTTTATAGCAACTTGGTGTTGTGGGGAAAATATCACTAATGAAACAAATTTTATGTAATTTCCATCTACCCAAGATGGATAGTAACGAAGTAGCAGCTCATGAAAATAATTCTAAGATAAATGATATGTAAAGAGGCAATGGGGAAATTTTGCGCATGCCCGTTGTTTGTTTGTTTTTATTGACAGCACAGAATAGTAGGGTCATTAAGACACCGTCTGCGAGAAAAAAAAGCACTATGTCTGAAATTTTAAACGGTATGCTGTACTGCTTGGCATTCGCGTCGTAAGCGCCAAGACGAACATTTCAGAATGTTAAGGAGATAATCTGAGGACAGTGCAGAGGTTTCAGCAAGAATTAGTCGAGTCTACTTGCGAACATACGGTAGGTCGGAAAATACACAATGATCGTTTTGATATGAAAAGATATCCCGAATTTGAAGACGAGGGTCTCGGAAACACTCGAGGAGGTTGTGCTATCTGGGTCAAAAGGGTGTCTGCTGGAAGAACATATATCTGACAAGAACTTGTCACGCACAAATATCAGAAAATTTCTGCGACCACATAACACCTTACATCTGGCCATCTCACTTCCAAGACGACGAACCACTTGATCATTATGTGTAGGGTGCCATTTCAGGGTGGATAACGAGCGCATTGCCATTTCAGGGTGGATAACGACAGCATACCATTTGAGTATTGATTTAGTTTAACTAATAAGACAGCGGTGAAATACTGGAAGGCAAATGTAAATCCATATTGAGCACTGATCTGTTTGGATTATTGCCCTCGTCTATATTCACAATAATTGAAGTGTTTCTCTGTCGAGAATCGAAGCTTCCTACTGCACAGTTTATACTTGAATATCTTCTATAATTTATTCATTATTATCCGATTTTCCTTGGGTGAAACTATTGATTTTTTTTCTACTGAATTCTTGCATGATTTAACCTGCCTACAACGACTGAACACGAGTTAGACTCCAGAAGAAACACGTGAGAATATCCGAATGTTTGCAGCTATGACATTCAAATACTAGACATAATATACTAGTATATAATGCAATTTCCCATTGATGAAATACAGGGAGAAATTAAATTTTACTTAGTGACAGTTTAATTTACTGAAACGACAAAATGCCAGCTATCATTATCCACAGATTGTTTCGAGTGCTCTTTCACGCGTCGCTTTCGTGATAAATTCGTCCGCCACTGATAAATTCTCATATCAGCACATCGTATCTCATGAACTGCTTAAAAGGCGTCGGATTCACTACAAGTTATCAGCTCTTAGCCCATAACCTGTCAGCATATCACCCAGACTATGATTTATCTTTATTTAATGAAGGTTTTATTTGTTAATCGAATCGACATGACCGATATTTTTATGTGTTTCTGAAGACGAGAAAAAACCAACATCATGCGATGGATATATTGTCTGAATTACGCAAAAAATGAAAATAACAATGGCATCTCATTTTAAAAGATATATTTAAAAATATTTTGAAATACTAAAGAGGAAATTTATTCAATTAAATCGCCATTGACTTCAGCCTCCACTTTGGAATCTCCTGTAATTCTTCTGGACGGTCTTCTTTTTTCTTTTCAGTTGAATGTTGCGATAATGAATGAACCAGACATTTTCCTCATTCAATGAAAATAATGCTGGTGGATATCAGTTGTACGATTTCTTTTCTGTGGATTACATGATAAATTCTAAGAAATTATTGTTTTAAAAGATACTTATAATTTAGACCATTAATAGGTTTCTCATGTCAATTGCTATCACTCTTTCCAATATTGATGAGGTTTTTTTCTTTTTTTTTTTTAAGTCAACAGTTTGATTAAGACATTTTTTCATTTGATTTTACTGTTGAAAGACTTCAAGTGATCTGTTTACTGCTATTTGGTACAGTGCCTCGATTTATTATTCTGTAGTGCCAG
>OZ038495.1:32256307-32291307 GCA_964036315.1 Acanthosepion esculentum | reverse complement strand
GACGGAGAGAGAGAGACAGACAGACTGAGACGGAGAGAGAGAGACAGACAGACTGAGACGGAGAGAGAGAGACAGACAGACTGAGACGGAGAGAGAGAGACAGACAGACTGAGACGGAGAGAGAGAGACAGACAGACTGAGACGGAGAGAGAGAGACAGACAGACTGAGACGGAGAGAGAGAGACAGACAGACTGAGACGGAGAGAGAGAGACAGACAGACTGAGACGGAGAGAGAGAGACAGACAGACTGAGACGGAGAGAGAGAGACAGACAGACTGAGACGGAGAGAGAGAGACAGACAGACTGAGACGGAGAGAGAGAGACAGACAGACTGAGACGGAGAGAGAGAGACAGACAGACTGAGACGGAGAGAGAGAGACAGACAGACTGAGACGGAGAGAGAGAGACAGACAGACTGAGACGGAGAGAGAGAGACAGACAGACTGAGACGGAGAGAGAGAGACAGACAGACTGAGACGGAGAGAGAGAGACAGACAGACTGAGACGGAGAGAGAGAGACAGACAGACTGAGACGGAGAGAGAGAGACAGACAGACTGAGACGGAGAGAGAGAGACAGACAGACTGAGACGGAGAGAGAGAGACAGACAGACTGAGACGGAGAGAGAGAGACAGACAGACTGAGACGGAGAGAGAGAGACAGACAGACTGAGACGGAGAGAGAGAGACAGACAGACTGAGACGGAGAGAGAGAGACAGACAGACTGAGACGGAGAGAGAGAGACAGACAGACTGAGACGGAGAGAGAGAGACAGACAGACTGAGACGGAGAGAGAGAGACAGACAGACTGAGACGGAGAGAGAGAGACAGACAGACTGAGACGGAGAGAGAGAGACAGACAGACTGAGACGGAGAGAGAGAGACAGACAGACTGAGACGGAGAGAGAGAGACAGACAGACTGAGACGGAGAGAGAGAGACAGACAGACTGAGACGGAGAGAGAGAGACAGACAGACTGAGACGGAGAGAGAGAGACAGACAGACTGAGACGGAGAGAGAGAGACAGACAGACTGAGACGGAGAGAGAGAGACAGACAGACTGAGACGGAGAGAGAGAGACAGACAGACTGAGACGGAGAGAGAGAGACAGACAGACTGAGACGGAGAGAGAGAGACAGACAGACTGAGACGGAGAGAGAGAGACAGACAGACTGAGACGGAGAGAGAGAGACAGACAGACTGAGACGGAGAGAGAGAGACAGACAGACTGAGACGGAGAGAGAGAGACAGACAGACTGAGACGGAGAGAGAGAGACAGACAGACTGAGACGGAGAGAGAGAGACAGACAGACTGAGACGGAGAGAGAGAGACAGACAGACTGAGACGGAGAGAGAGAGACAGACAGACTGAGACGGAGAGAGAGAGACAGACAGACTGAGACGGAGAGAGAGAGACAGACAGACTGAGACGGAGAGAGAGAGACAGACAGACTGAGACGGAGAGAGAGAGACAGACAGACTGAGACGGAGAGAGAGAGACAGACAGACTGAGACGGAGAGAGAGAGACAGACAGACTGAGACGGAGAGAGAGAGACAGACAGACTGAGACGGAGAGAGAGAGACAGACAGACTGAGACGGAGAGAGAGAGACAGACAGACTGAGACGGAGAGAGAGAGACAGACAGACTGAGACGGAGAGAGAGAGACAGACAGACTGAGACGGAGAGAGAGAGACAGACAGACTGAGACGGAGAGAGAGAGACAGACAGACTGAGACGGAGAGAGAGAGACAGACAGACTGAGACGGAGAGAGAGAGACAGACAGACTGAGACGGAGAGAGAGAGACAGACAGACTGAGACGGAGAGAGAGAGACAGACAGACTGAGACGGAGAGAGAGAGACAGACAGACTGAGACGGAGAGAGAGAGACAGACAGACTGAGACGGAGAGAGAGAGACAGACAGACTGAGACGGAGAGAGAGAGACAGACAGACTGAGACGGAGAGAGAGAGACAGACAGACTGAGACGGAGAGAGAGAGACAGACAGACTGAGACGGAGAGAGAGAGACAGACAGACTGAGACGGAGAGAGAGAGACAGACAGACTGAGACGGAGAGAGAGAGACAGACAGACTGAGACGGAGAGAGAGAGACAGACAGACTGAGACGGAGAGAGAGAGACAGACAGACTGAGACGGAGAGAGAGAGACAGACAGACTGAGACGGAGAGAGAGAGACAGACAGACTGAGACGGAGAGAGAGAGACAGACAGACTGAGACGGAGAGAGAGAGACAGACAGACTGAGACGGAGAGAGAGAGACAGACAGACTGAGACGGAGAGAGAGACAGACAGACTGAGACGGAGAGAGAGACAGACAGACTGAGACGGAGAGAGAGACAGACAGACTGAGACGGAGAGAGAGACAGACAGACTGAGACGGAGAGAGAGACAGACAGACTGAGACGGAGAGAGAGACAGACAGACTGAGACGGAGAGAGAGACAGACAGACTGAGACGGAGAGAGAGACAGACAGACTGAGACGGAGAGAGAGACAGACAGACTGAGACGGAGAGAGAGACAGACAGACTGAGACGGAGAGAGAGACAGACAGACTGAGACGGAGAGAGAGACAGACAGACTGAGACGGAGAGAGAGACAGACAGACTGAGACGGAGAGAGAGACAGACAGACTGAGACGGAGAGAGAGACAGACAGACTGAGACGGAGAGAGACAGACAGACTGAGACGGAGAGAGACAGACAGACTGAGACGGAGAGAGACAGACAGAGACGGAGAGAGAGAGAGAGACAGACAGAGACGGAGAGAGAGAGACATACAGAGACGGAAAGAGAGAGAGACAGACAGAGACGGAGAGAGAGAGAGAGAGAGACGGAGAGAGAGAGAGACGGAGAGAGAGAGAGACGGAGAGAGAGAGAGACGGAGAGAGAGAGAGACGGAGAGAGAGAGAGACGGAGAGAGAGAGAGACAGAGACGGAGAGAGAGAGAGACAGAGACGGAGAGAGAGAGAGACAGAGACGGAGAGAGAGAGAGACAGAGACGGAGAGAGAGAGAGACAGAGACGGAGAGAGAGAGAGACAGAGACGGAGAGAGAGAGAGACAGAGACGGAGAGAGAGAGAGACAGAGACGGAGAGAGAGAGAGACAGAGACGGAGAGAGAGAGAGACAGAGACGGAGAGAGAGAGAGACAGAGACGGAGAGAGAGAGAGACAGAGACGGAGAGAGAGAGAGACAGAGACGGAGAGAGAGAGAGACAGAGACGGAGAGAGAGAGAGACAGAGACGGAGAGAGAGAGAGACAGAGACGGAGAGAGAGAGAGAGACGGAGAGAGAGAGAGACGGAGAGAGAGAGAGTCAGAGACGGAGAGAGAGAGAGTCAGAGACGGAGAGAGAGAGAGTCAGAGACGGAGAGAGAGAGAGAGTCAGAGACGGAGAGAAACAGACAAAGACGGAGACAAACAGAGACAAACAAACAGACAGACAAAGAAACAGAGTGAGAGACAGAAATATTGTTATTGCATTATTTTGCAAAAGCTTTTAAACATTTAATGATTAGGAATTTCGACAAGTGTTTGAGTGTCGTCTAACACGCAAGGAGTATATTTTTTCTAATATATAAGAATTATGATTCAGATCATTCAAATATCAAAAGTGTTAAATTTTCAAGGGTATCGATAATTACTACTAATCCTATTATGAAGGGAGGTGGGGCAGTAAGAGGGATAGATAATTAGCATGAAGAAAAAAGATGAAAGATTACTCAGCCTGTCATTTGGAAAGTAATGAGTTTAACCCTTCGTTATTTACAACTCTGCTACATGGTCATAATATTTTTACCGTGTGGTTTTTCAAGCAAACAACTGAAAATATTAGACATAACTTTTCGTTTTTCATTTTCCGCTCCATTTATTTTTATTTATATTAATAAAAATGGAATAAGAAACAAATGTATATTGGAAATTCTAAATAAAATACCAATATCAATCATGAATTTGAAATTAACATTATTCAAACTGCTATCCTCATCTTCATTGCCATATTAACAACGTCCCGGCCCTTTTCACCTAACAGAAATTTCAATCCGAACCATTTATTTCGTCCACCGGCGTAGATTGTTCTAGTTCCACGTGTCATTCCTCTTCCGCATGTCTCATTTATTTTCTTTTAACTCAACTCTCCAAGTTTGTTTGTTCTTTGTTTTTTTCACCACTGCTGTAGCCTGGTACTGAACTCACAAATCTTTGGGCGTAGTCACTGGATCAAACCAACGTCTTTATCTACTGAGCCATGTGTCATTGAGGAAGGAAAGGTTTCGGTTCGCAGTTCCAATCACATGAAGAAGGTCGGAGCGTACAACGACCGAAATGTTTTGAATATGGCAATGAAGATAAGGATAACAGTCCGAATAATGTAAATAATCATAATACTCCATCTCAGAGATGTAGACAGATAATGAATTTGTATGGTCTTTTTTTAAATTCTAATATTACAATGGATTTGACAGTCTCAAGTGTAATTTATGGATAGGAAAACATCAACACATCTATCATCGCCACCACTCAGACCAAACAACTTTTATTTTCACTTAGGCAGAAATTCCATTTTGCTAACAGTCCAGAAATGAGATAAAGGCTCACTCCAAATACAGAAAACGAAACAATGAAACATTAAACATGACGAAAATGTATTCCTTTAAAAATTGTTTCCTTTTATTTGTCTGAAAAAGGTCATGAAACCGGAAACTCGTGTAGTAAAAATATGAAGAATAAAAAATTGAAATATAAGTATCTTTCTGATTGGAAATAGCTATCATTAAGCAGGAGCCTATTTCTCAAGGCAGTTGCTTAAAGTCCCGTTTCTGTCGCGTGGTGTTTGAACAAACTAATGAAGTTTTCCCTTATGTGGGGAATAGAAAGTCAAAATTCCATGTTTACTGATGTAACATTGAGTAATTTCTAGTAAATATACGGAATTCCTAATTTTGACGGATATTTGTGAATTACTAGAACATGTCTGATATTTATAGACGTTTCTGCCACATTTATTACATTCATCTACATGCTCGTTGCTGGGAATGTGCGACTAAACATGGAATTTTAACTTCCTATTCACCACATAAGGGAAAACGTCTTTCGTGTGTTCAAACACCACGCGACAGAAACGGGACTTTAAGCAACTGCCTTGAGAAATAGGCTCCTGCTTAATGATAGCTATTTCTGATCAAAAAGATACTTATATTTCAATCTCTGCCATAAAAGGTATTGACGAAAGACTGAATCGAAATACATCTATCAGATGACAAAAAAAAAATAAATAAATGAACGAAAATATACGCGAAATAAACAATCTTTAATATTGTAATGATACCTGCAACAGGAATACGTCCCTGACGCAGCGGCCATGACTAGCTTAGACAAGCTCTGACCAGCTTAGACCAGCTTACGTGAGGCAGCGATTCCCTGGCGCCGGTGGTATCATGGCTATGACTGGTTTGGACGAGCTCTGACCAGCTAAGACAGGGTCCTCACGTTAAAAATAACCTTGTGTAAATACCCGACTCAGTGGGTGTCAAGTAAATCTCATCTTTAATATTGTAATGAAGAAACATCGAATATAAGCTTAAGCTTTGTCCAATAAAACTGAATCCTTAGTAATTAAACGGACTTTTATACAGAGTTGTTAGTATTGAAATGGGTAGGATGCGATAGGCTCGTTATAATCAGGAATAAACTTTTTTTTCGGATCCTTTACTTTTAAATTGGATATTAAGCATGTTATAGAAAAAATCCCATTAACATATGTGGAATATTTGTGCACTTACCTTAGCGAAACTAATCTTATGACAAATATATAATGAAAGATTAATTCGTTTTCACAGAGAACTTACAGAAATGAGTTCCAGTAGACCCCAACTGTATGAAGGGGAGTTCAAATTTGCATATGTGTTCGAAGATATATATATATATACACACACACACACACACACACACAATACTAAAATAATTAGCAAAATGCTGTATTATTTTTTTCATCCTTCGTTATGACCCTTCTCTGTCTTTCGAAGCTGACATACTTTGGCTCCTGTCAAGGAGACATAGCACAATGGATAAAGGCGTTGGGTAGATCCAGTGGCAGGACACAAATGAGTGCGAGTTCAATACCCGGTTAAGGCAGTGGAGAACTTGGAGAAAGAAATTAGCAGGAGATAACTGACATCCATTAAACATTGCAATAGAAACTAGAACAGTCTACCCTAGGGAGCGAAATAAAAGGTTCAGTTTGACATTCCAAACGCCTGAAGAAGGCCGGAGCGTACAACGGCCGAAACGTTGTAATAAATATGGCGACAAAGATTAGGACAATAGTCCGAATAATGTAAAAATGGTGTAAAATTTTTTGTGGATTCCAGTCTACTAGAACGGCTAGCTAATTCCCGTTGTAGACGCCTGTTCAGGCACAGTTGCGCCTGTTCAACACCCACAGAGCCCATCTGTGTTTAATATTGCAACTATGCTGAGCAGCTTTGGTTACAGTTTATCGGAGTGCGCTCTTTATCTAGAGTGATGAACAGTCTGAACAAAACCGGCACGCTTAAAACTTCGGTTACATTTGCAGCTAAGGATACAAACTAAAAAAAAAAAACGAAAGAAAATTTAGAGTTAAGAGAGACATTTTTCTTAATCAAATTCCAGGTTTTTATGAAACTCAATGCTTCTTACGTGTATCCATAAAATACAATATTACTTTCCAAGAGAAACCTTGTTAATATAAACAAATGACATGTGAAAAAAGATAAATTGAGAAAAAAAAAAAGAAGAGTAAATGGTGATAAATGATCAGTAGTCATAATGAGATCCAATTTTATAAAGCATACTTGCTGTAAATAACATTTTCAGAAAAAAAACGACTTCATTGTATTTGATGGATTATCTCTTTTGTATACAAAAAATTATTATCGATTTCGCTTCTATATAATTATATTATTACATAATTACGATCACGCGTGACAAGCAGAAAGAGAAATATGTATTTCTTAGAAAGTTGTATGAATTCTATTAAAATGTACAGGTTCTCGAGTTATCGTTTACCGCCGATCATAGATCCTTCTCTCAAACGGCACATCTCATATCAAGGGAATAAATTCAATTCATTCCTCTGTAACAAAATCCCTTCCCGTAATAAACACACAATACCACAAGTCGTTTAATTTATTTAACTTAATAAAATTCCCGATAGAGTTCATTGCGTATTTCGTAATGTTTCTCTTTTCCAATTTCTTGACATCTTGACTTGGCTCTTTGCACCGAAATCTACGTTTTAATCAAACTGCCATGCGTTCTTTGTTCGCGAGTGTCTTGTCGAAATCCAATTACCACCTCTCTAATTTGGATTATTGCTTGTTTCGTTTATTTTAACAGTTTTTCTTTTTCGTTTTACTTTCTTCGTTGTTTCGCCTTATTCAGGGTGATGGGGGAGTTCGTCTTCAATCACTGCTGTAAACGATTGGCTCAGGAACGCACTGGTTGACCTTGAACAAATAAAAAGTCGTTACGGACGCAGAGAAATCCGCTATAACATGAAATCAGCGTTTAGAAAAAAAAAACTACGTACGCACACTTAGAGAGAAAAGAGACGCAATATGGTGCAAATTCGCTGGAAAATGACAAAGTAATCGGTAATGGATAAAGACGTTGGTTCGATCCAGTGACTAGACCCAAAGAGTTGTGAGTTCAATACTAGATTACAGCAGTAGTGAACCAAAAATACTTGGAGAGTTGAGTTAAAGGGACGAGCTACTTTAGCTGGTTCCCAAACTGCATGAATTTAAGCGCGCTACTAAGTGGCACCTCGGTCCCACCCTATCACTATCGAAACAGTTAAATGTAACCGTCTCTTCTACTCCAACAGCTTATCTCGCACTTCCCGTCTGTGGATCAACCTTCCTCTTACTTGCTTCCCTGATAGCTCTAATGTTCGAATATTCAAACGTAATGTCAATCGACATCTTCTGATGCATTGATCTTGATCGCCGTCCTTCTCTTTATACAGTGTAACCCGGATATAAGAGAAACCCGGATATAAGATATTTCTCTGGTCCCAAATTAGAGCCTGTGTTAATAAAACAAAATAGACCAAACCCGGATATAAGAGAAACCCGGATATAAGATACTTCTCCGGTCCCGACAACTCTCTTATATCCGGGTTACACTGTACTTTCCTCAAACACCCCTCTTCACTGTTACTCCCTGTAACCCCTTACGTTACAGTTGCGAAATGCTTAGAAAAATAAAACAGTCCGAATAATGTAAATGATATATATATATATATATATATATATATATATATATATATATACAAGTAGAAACTTTGGGCTTAGGCTGAATTTATTTAAAAGATATCTTTTACTTTTAAAATTTTAAATTAAGATTTCCGTAATTATAGGGTATTTGCTTTTATTTTGAGAAAATTAAGCACTTGACTATAAAACAAAAGACAGCATCAGATTTTGTTTTCATCAATAAAAATTACCATCATACTTAATTACTGTTTTACATATTCTTGACATCCTTCCAAACTGTTTTTGAAGAAAAAAAAGAAAGAAAGAAAGTAGATAGCAGATGTTCCCAAACATTCAAGCTCTGGAAAAGCTCACACTTTGGCTATTCTCTTCCGATTGATTTCATATTAATTCGATGGGAAATGTGTTACATTTAGAGGGCTAGGTGATAATTTCCAAAACGCCTTATTTCAATCGATGTCTTTTTGACTCGATATCATTTTGACATCATTCAGAAGAGTGTTTTGGATCGTTGTCTTTCTGAAACTTGACTTTTTCCCCCCAATTAGGCGTAAATCAAATGGTACAGCAGGTCTTTGTAAAATCGTATGAGATTGTTCATTTTTCATGATTCCTTTGACCGAAATCAAATCGCCAGCCCATACTGAAATTTTCGAACCATACAGTCATCTTTCAGTCATTCTCCTGGCTTTTTTCTCACATAAAATCTATTAATACGAAACAGACACATGGCACATTGGATAAAGGAGTTAGCTAAATCCAGTGACAGGACCCAAAGAGTGTGAGTTCAATACCCAGTTAAGGCAGTGGAGAACTTTCAGAGGGAAATTAACAGGAGATAATTGATAACTGACATCCATTAAACATAGAAACAGTCTACCCTAGTGAGCGAAATAAAGGGTTCAATTCGACATTCCAACCACCTGAAGAAGACCGGAGCGTACAACGGCCGAAACGTTGTAATAAATATGGCGACAAAGATGAGGACAATAGTCCGAATAATGTACATAATACCTCATCTCAGAAATATAGACAGATACCAAACAGTTTAGGTTCGAGCTCGTCTATCCACAATGCATTTCCACTTTTTCAAAGTCCAGTTCTTATGCTTTTCTTTTGCTCATAAGTCTTTTCTGCTTATTTACCTTTCACAACAGAAGATTTGACGGTTATCCACCCCTGAGCACCATTGATCAAGTCTATTTTTCACAATTGAGGGGAATACTGGTTACTGCCGAGTGGAACTAAACTCAACTGTCAACACTGGAGTAGTTTTTCTTCTATTTGCTCTCAATAATCAAGTGTTTGTCATCAGCAGACGTTGTTACTTTTGGTATTTCAGCTCATTTTCTCTCACCATTTGCGCTAGTTTGTAACTGCCTTCGCAACGAATATTGCTCCCCTATGTCTAGAAATTATCAATGTCATGTCAATTTATCTGAGAGTAAACTTCTTTGAATAAAATGTCAGTTTCTACCCTCACCTAAATATTTAGCTTCGGTTTTGTCATTTTGTGACAATTAAAAGTACTTCTTTTTTTAAGAATTATGAAAACACTGTCGTTAGTTTGTGCTGAGTCCACATTTAAAACCTTTATTAACCTTAGCTGAAAAGTTTGATTATTTCAAAAAAGCTACTGAACGTTCAATGTTGAAAACTATATTTTTCTCATAAAATATGTAATTTATTAAATTGATTGACGAATACTAATTTGATCGTTTTGGTAGTAAGTTTGGTTTCGTTTGGTGTGTCTTGTTTTACAGCATATCAGCCTCAAAAGGTCATTTAATGCCGACAGCTTTTGTTTTCCTGGTAATGTTTTTGTTTTATCAAAAAATCTATTTCTGGTAATATTTTTTCCTCAAAAATGTATAGCTGGAATTATTTTTTTTTCTTCGAAAATTTATTTCTGGTAATATGTTTTTACATGTATTTCTGGGATTAAAACATTTTTACATTTTCTTTTTACCTCAGTTTCGAGGTTACCTATTGGACCATAGTTGGGACTATAACAGGTGCTACCACCCCGAGTCAGGGTGGACCTGGGAACACCAGCAATTAAGAGGTGGTTCCACACTCCTCAAAGCCTCCTGATCAGAGGCCTTGCTGTTGGACGTAGTTTATCGTCAAACCCAGGACGGTTTGGTAGTAAGGGGAGCGTAGAGAAAGACAGACAAATAAAAGCAAATGCATTGTAGTTACTGAAGATATATCTTTTACTTAAAATACAAAAATTAAATTTTACAGTTATTTTTTTTTTTTTTTTAAAGAAATTCAGGGTGACCACCAACTTTTTGCCTGTAGTCTATAATGGTCTGCTAATCTTTTCCGAGCACACCTATCTGCCAAACTGACAAATAAATGCCTTTTACAGAGGCGTCTGTGCAATCAGCAGAGGGTAACTTTACTGAGAGAATCTTAAATACAGTTTTTGGAAGAAAGCCTATAATGGCGTGATAATTTTTTAAAACAAGTCTGGCACGCTCAAAACCTCGGTCAAAATGACATGTGTCCATGATATATATATATATATATATATATATGACGATTGCATTAGCATGAAACAGACTGTCGCCTCTAAGTGCTGACTTCCATGTCCACTTTATATATATATATATATATATATATATATATATATATATATATATATATAGCAGAGGTCATATTGTGACATGACTCGGATATTAATGTCGACGCCTGTGTCTTGCTATCAGTCTCTTCCAATGAAATTCGGCACAGACACTCTCCACTTATCTGTGGTTGTACATGTCATTGTAACAATGTTGTCTGATACTGAGAGTTCACCGTCTAGGATAAACTATGCATGTCTATAAACAAACGCGGGTACCAAAAGGTTTTCGGGTGTAGTGTCTGCGTAGGGACGCATCATATCCGCCGCGTCCAGTCTGTTGAACGTTTCTATGCTGGGAGTTGTCACCGATCACATACGTGAATGTGTAACGGACTTATTTTTATGAGACATCTTATTTACTTCAAACGCTAATCCTTAGTGGGTACCCGTGTTTGAAATCGACTCCCCCGTTTCATTTTATAAAACAGTGTATTAAATCTAGGGGTGTGTGCACTCGAGAAAACGAAGAAAATGTGCTCTACTTAGAACCAAGAAAGACACTGATCTTAAGCTGTCACTCTATACACCTTCCACGTTCTGCTTTCTTTCTAGTTAAAAATGTTAACAAATATGAGGAAAGGAGTATGAATTATTTTCTATATTTAATATGAAAAGCTTTGCCATGTGAACATCTTTAAATATCTTGCAATCACTTATAAACAGTATTAACCCTTAATTTGATACGCACATTGGGTCCCACATTTTCAAACATACTAAACCGTGTTTCACATTGTAATCAGAGATCGCTACACGCTTATTTAATAGACTCTAATAAATATAGCTTAGTATTGAACTTCTACGTAATATCATCCACCTATATGGCAGTGAATGCTGGACAATCTCCTCACAGATGACGAGACTTGAGACAATAGAGATGTGGTGCCACAGAAGGAGGCTGAGTAGAATCTCAAGGGAAGAACATATGAGTAACAAAGTTTTCGAGAAAATGGACTCAAAAAAGACGTATGCTTAACATCGAGAAGCCACCTTTGAAATATCTAGAGCACATATTGAGGAAAGTGAGCGTGGAAAATTTGACACTCATAGGACATACTGAAAGCAAGAGGGACAAACAGGGAAAACAGCGAATAAGCTACCTAATAAGTGTGAAGATAGATGGCAGAACAGGCTTTGAGAGAGATGACGAAAAGACAAAAATTACTATGATCTACAAAGGACAGGAAATTGTGGAGACGTCATGAAGGGTCGCTGAGCATAGAATAATCTGTCGAAGAGATCAGTGAGAATTTCACTATCTTTTTTTTTCAAAAGTTGTCTTCCTTTTATAAAGGTAAAGATTTGTGAGAAAAGAGTATTTGTCTTGAGTCACTTCCGGCCTATTTTCGATTATTAAAACGTAGTTCTGAAGTCGTAAAACTCTGTTAAGTAGCGCTAACTTAGAGAGATAGAGAATTAATAAATAAACGCGGATACAATGAGAAGTCTATATAGGAAGGAAAGAAGCCGATGAAAAATAGCGAGAAAAAAGACGAAAAGGAATTTTTGAAACCAATGAGAACCGAAAACAAGATAAAGAAAAAACGATTGAATTCTAGTCAATTGTTTTTCTCCAATTCCTCAATATTAAGAGACCATAAATTTAATAATAGTATATGATATTAATTCAAGGATAAAAAAAGTAATTTAAACGTCTGTGTTCAAACGTTATTACAAAGCACTTTATAAAAATACTTGTTTTTTTTTTTAATTTTGAGGCACTAAAAATATTGTTAAAAGATTGAAAACTTTAATAAATCACTCGAATTGTTCTGAATATGTTGGTTTTCAATTGGTTCCACTCTGCCTATACAAGAAATTGTTCTCGTGAAGAATTCATTTAAAACAGGAGTCTTTAAAATACTAATCAATATTTAAGCTTGACAATCGCTTTATAGATATTAATCTGGAAATTGTAAGAAATAGAATTTTGAGAAATGTTACGGTAGACGATACTTTTTTACATCGTTTGATATTTTCGAGTTTTGAATAAAGGTTTTTCTTTTCGTAAGGTCGTTTTAAGATAAATAAGACGTTAGGTTGAAGCCAGAGGAACGAGGAAAAAAACAATGGGTTGATAATAACATCAGATTTTCTAGAAGAAAAGGGGCAGAGAACGTAACTAATACAAGAAATTGGAACAATATTATATTTAAGAGCAAAATAGCTTAAATCGATGAAAACAAACAATATCGAACACATGGTTAGATATTATAACTATAAATAGTTTAAATCGATATAAACAAATAAACATTGAATATTGTTCGATAAATCCAACAAACAGCATCTGTATAGAAAGACAAATTTAAAGACTAAACAAAATGTTATGAATAAACAAACAATAGAAGAACAAAGTAATTAATGTTCATATATTTCGTGTACGTGCGGTTAGGATGACGGGGAGTGGATGTAGAAAATGCAATCGTTGAGTTCGTTTGACAGGCAAAACTTTCTACCAAATTCCTTTGCATGAAATATAAAGGCGCGTTATCTACCCCAAGACATTGCTCTGGAATAAATAACAGTGTAAGTCTCTGTCTTTGGACGGCATCAATTCGAATAAAAATAAAATTCTGAGTTTCGAACCGCGGCATCTTTCCTAAGAATGCATGGCAAATCACAGATAAGAAAAAATATCTATTCGGAGCCATGGTCGCTTATGCCCTGAAGGGCCATGGCGCGCACATATATAATAAAAATGTTTTACCACAGAATTGAAAAATGGCTTTGAAAATAATGGAACGCATATTTTTTTTAAAGGGACCTTTTTCGTTAAAATTCTTAAGATTTGTTGGATCGACAAATCATATATATATATATATATATATATATATATATATATATATATATATGTGAAGAAATATAGTCTTAAAGTGTGCTTTATTTATGGGATGAAGTGCTCAATATCAGAGATAGAGCGTGTGTAAATATAAAAGTGAACATAGAAGTCAACACTTAGAGGCGACAGTGTTTCATGCTAGATGCAATCGTCGGGCCACGATTGCCTCTAGCATGAAACAGACTGTCGCCTCTAAGTGTTGACTCCTATGTTCACTTTTATATTTTGATATATATATTATATACACACACAGAGCGGCAATAAAGTCACTATAGAGTTACCTATAAAAGAAAGCAAGCACTGAAGCAGTTGGCTTGCCGTTCGGTTTTTAATTTACCATTGTTTACCATAGCATTTTATTGTTATTAAACAAAACCATTTTAAATGTTTGGAATGTTGATTAATTGCCTTGTCTTAATTGTTATTGTAAGTAATTGCATAGTGACTTTATTGCCACCCTGTGTACTATATATATATATATATATATATATATATGCACACACACTCACACACAATCTTAGTGGCGACCCTGCTGGTCAGGGTTAGCCCGAGTGAATCAACATTCAAGTATATCTATTTCAAAGCATCAAAAATATTTCGTAGTACGTCGATTTAATTCTTGACTTCAGCTGGATCCAAATTATTGACCGAACGATATACATTTCCTTAATAATGTTCATAAAGTAAACCGAAGAAAGAAAGAAAATAAAAAAAAAAAGATTTAAATAAAATCAAGCCTGTCGGTTTGCGTAAGTCTTAGCCCTATTTGAGGTGGAGACAATCTTATTACGCAGTGCATTTCTATAATTTTTTAAAAAATCTAATGTAAGCCCGGTTTTAGAAAGAACTCATTTTGTTAATTTTTATTTCAACTTACAGCTTTCAGGTGTCCATTTTAAATAATTTATTCCGTACGTAAGATTTTTTTAGCATAATTTATCAATTGAAAAAGGTAAATTAAATTTAGCCCCACCTCATGTTGGCGAAAATAAAGCGTTACCTAGAGGGTTGGTGAAAGGAGGGTGACTGGAAATTCTGAGGAAATATATCAGCCCGCAGCCACCATTACTGACACCAAAATGTACAATACATTAAGCTAAAAATTCACATATGGACAGATACATAAACACACACACTCGACATTTAGGACACAGGTTATTAATTATTTTAGCATCAAAGTTTTGCCAATGCTATAAACACTGATGAGGTAGAATATATATATATATATATATATGACTTGTACCTACAGAAGAAGAAAAGTTTTAAAAGAATGGACGTCATTATTTTAGTACGAGGGGAGTAATTCGGCCAACTCTTTCTCAAAAGGTAAACGTTGGCGAGCAGCAGGAAACAATCAAAGACTCAGTAAATAACAAACGAGGGGAAAATTGGAACACGATTAAAATAGATTTTAATTATAAATAAATTAACGACTAAAAACAAAATACGATGTTCCAAAACGAGTATAAAATTAAAAAAAAAAGCCGTTATCATCCCTCGATCAAACGTAAGGAACGAATAAAATGTTCCTTTTGTCTGCATAGGCTCGGCTGATGAAACTTGATATATACAGCCTCAAGAACTCGGAGATGGTCCACCGAGCGAGCACTGTGTAAAATGGAAACAAAATGCGTCATTATATATGTGTGTGTCCGTGTTTTTATTTCGTAATTGATAACCAATTTTTGTGAAATAATCTTATTGCAATATAGTGTATAATTACTTTTTAATTAATTATACAAGAAAAAATGCAGAATTCTCAGATCATGTGTGTGCTCGTGCGCGCACATAGATTATATATATATTGTTAGTCTGATGGATCATGACGGAGTAGGTAGTTCGATTAATCTGACTTAATCTAGGCAATAAATATGAAACCATGTACATTGTGGTATTGATAAAAAAATTAGTTTCTAACTAGATAGATAAACACTACCTGTTTACATTTTAAATAAAAGCAATGGATTCATTTTAAAGTAACATCTTTATTAATTCAACGTTACACATGTATGAATAGACGACCCATTTCGTAAACTGTATATTCTGTCTACCAGGCGGCCCACGCGAGTAAACCTAATAAAAGAATTCATACTCCCTGTCTTCATTCGAACTTTCGTACCGCTTTATGGGGAGAAACAACTGTCTGATCTGGTGTGACTTAGACCACCCAGTCGTCTAAAATACAAGGAATCAGACAGTAGATTCTCCTACAAAAGTGTCGCTCTTTGTAAGAGTATCCAGGCTCGAATCTTGCATCATAGTTCTCAAGTTTTCTCGCTTGTGCACTCCGGTAGTCATAATACACATTCTTTCAATATCTGGTTATGTGTTCAAACATGGGTATCCATTTTACTTATATACACATATGTGGGTTTAGGTAAACCCACCAAAAGTTCATTCCTGTTCTTATATTTCCATTTTCAGATCATTTTCCTGGATTTTTGTTAAATTCTACGTATAAAATGGTTGAATACTTTCGTAACCATAAACCGAAATCAAAGATATGAAAATACTAAATGGGATAAATTCTAACAAATAAAAAAGACAAACAATTACAGATACTAGAATTTAAAACAAACTCAACATCAGTAAAATTAACAAATTTACCAAAAATATATATATTCATCACTATAAAAACGATGTGACGAATGGACACGTGAAGACGCGATACATAAAATATATATTTTCAAAATGACGAATCTGTGCAGCACAAAACAAATACTTTGATAATGACTAATACATGCCGAATTTTCTCAGTTATTAGAAAATTTCAATTTTCATTGAAAACTTGGAAAATGTTACGAAATATAGAAAAACAAATCTTTAAAAAAAAAAAAAAAAATCACTGTCCTTTAATCAAATTTGCATGAATTAAATACTGCAGCCTAAATGCACCGCGTGTGTGTGTGTGTGTGTGTAGAGAGATAGATTTAGACAAAATCGGCGAGAGATATGCCAATTGGTTGAGGCGAAAATAAAAGTGGAAGCATGTCCTCGTATTTAATTTATGTAACTTATGAGCCACGTAGAAATTAAATTGCATAGTTTTGAAATTTTATTGTATTATATAATATTGTTGATTTATATTTTACTGTATATTTTACTAGCGGAATATGTTATTCTGTTAAAAATAACGCGGACATTCAAATTTTCTGAGTTGTAATCAAATAAGTACACAAAACAAATAAAAATAAATAACACCAATAAATGGAAGTAGACGCTAAGAATGCAGAACATCTTGGCTGTATCGATGGAATTATGTAGCTAAATCAAAAAGACCTTAGCCTATTTAATATTTGATTGATTCGTTTTTTACAGCTTATCAAACATTTGCTTGTTATTTAAATCTAGTAAATATTTTCAGATTGTGAGAATTTGAGGTGGGGGTGGAGTAACGATAATAGTTTAGTAATACAAATTCTAATTAACCAATAGCTGGGGGGGGGGAGAAGTGGTTGATTAATTACTTTCCCAATGATATTTGCCTAGGTATGTCCAATTTTGACCTTTTTAGCATTTGTTTTAGTTGTTTTTTTGTCAGTTGAAAGACACATTAATTTTGAAATTCTTGTAAAAATTTACTACTTGGATTTTAATGAAAACTTCAGAACTTATTCAGAAATGAATGAACTTATTTTAGAAATGTTTGTCTCTTTGAAAGTCATGGTATAAATATTTTTTTTTTATATCTGTTACCCCCCTCGAACTTAATTTTATGAAAACACAAAAAAAAAATTATTTGCAACCTGAATTTTTTTAATTAAATGCACAAAACTCTGAAAAATGTAAATCATCGAGTTTTTTGTTAAAAAAATGTTCGAAATTGTCCAAACTTTTACCTCAATTGTAAAAATACAAAACCCAATAAAACTAAGACAATATTTAATTAAGAAAGTTTTTAATGGCTTTTCTGAATAATATATACGAAGGTAATTATTATCTGAAAGAAAAATTTTTTTTTGATGAACAATGAATTTTTACATTAATTTTCTTTTTATTTTCAATTTTAAATACACAATATGACAAAAGGTTGTTATATATTTATACATTAAGTTCTTTCTGCAACCTTATGGAAATGATATATTATGTTCTCTACTTTTTAAAGATCATAAATTTGAAAGCTTATTAAAATCTGACAACCATAATTATTTTAAAAATAATTTTTAATATTCCAAAATTGTATTTAAAATCGTCTACAACGAAAGTACGGATGCACATTGTTGAAATAATGTCACATGAGTAGTTTCCTTTGATAGAAGCAAGTTTTTTATTTTACTTCAGAAATGGCTTTGATTCGTTCAGTAACAAGAAAACAACGCTTGTCAAGTTTTCTGAATATCGTCGTATTATTTTCAATTTTTTTCTTTTTCTATTCAAATATAATCGAATAGTGGGATAAAAGAAAATATCGACTATTTACAATTACAAAAAAAAAAAAAAAAAACGCCCTTGGAAGTCCACCCAAATTTTCAAGTTTGAAATCGAATGCATAAATTCATTGTACATTACTTTGGAATTATTATCCACACGACAAATTATCAATTAAAACGATTTTTGGAGTTTAAATTTTCTGGAGTTAGCTCGCTACTACTCAAACTAAAAAATACTTGTTGAGTCAAAACAAAACCAACATAGCATGTTAATTTTATTAATAAATAAAATAAAACTCATATTACTGCCATATAATTATTAATAAATAGAAAAAAATCTGCCTTAATAAAAAAGAAATAAAATCTCATTTCATTAAGTTAACCCGTTTCAATTAATGGTGTTTCATGTAATTTTTATATTCTCAGAAAAATATTTCATGACTGAAATAATAAACCTCAATTTAAAAAAATACATTTTTTTTACTGTTTTATTTTTACTTGTAAAATTTGATTTTCTTTCATAATTTAAATGTTATTTTCAGTGCAGAATTCTTCCTCAAACGTCAGGTAAAAAAAAAAAAAAAAAAAAATTTGAAAGTGAATTTTAAAAAAAAAATCTTCTCACCAGATTCACTTAAAATTAGAACGAATTATATCACTTTGGCGCTACCATCTAATAAATTTCCGTGCAGTAAGTTGTGAATATATTGACGTACATCAATTAACGCTTGTCAATTCCTTAAAAAAGGAACGACTACGGTTGGAAATATCTCTCTTAAAAAATTTTCTGCTAAAAATGTAAGTAATGTTTCTTTCAAATTACATTAAGTATACTTTAATCATTCTAAATTTCCTAATATAACAAAAGAAAAAGGTGTAATTGATTTTTCATGATTTTTTAACTAACAAACTATGATCTTTCCGACAGAAATGTCGATAAGTTCGATTTTACGAAATTTTTTGACTCGAAAAAAAAAACAAGATTTTTAATAAAATTTTTAACATTTATAGGAAGGATTAAAAAATCTGAAAAAATATTCAGAAAATACTTTGGTCTTTCCTCTTTAATAACAACATAAATATTTAAACGTTAAAAATTGTTTTATTAATTTGGGGACCTTTTGTCGTCAAGGTATACCACTTTTTAGCGAAATATTGGACATACCTATATTTGCCTGTAACTGAATACAACGAACCCAACTGGAACTTGGCTCTACGATAAACAATTTCGAGCTGTTATCCAAGCTTAGAGCCCTTGGCATCCA
Source organism: Acanthosepion esculentum (assembly GCA_964036315.1). Classification (NCBI taxonomy): domain Eukaryota; kingdom Metazoa; phylum Mollusca; class Cephalopoda; order Sepiida; family Sepiidae; genus Acanthosepion; species Acanthosepion esculentum. The sequence continues at coordinate 32,271,922 of OZ038495.1, read as the reverse complement.
AAAGCGGTTACCCATCCAGGTACTGACGAAACTTGTTACTTAACTTCGGTGATCCAGTGTTTCAACGTGATGTGGTTGGAAGCCACTGAGCTCACGTATCTATTTGAATCGTGGCAGACAGACAGACAGAGTGGCAGACAGACAGACAGACAGAGTGGCAGACAGACAGACAGACAGAGTGGCAGACAGACAGACAGACAGAGTGGCAGACAGACAGACAGACAGAGTGGCAGACAGACAGACAGACAGAGTGGCAGACAGACAGACAGACAGAGTGGCAGACAGACAGACAGACAGAGTGGCAGACAGACAGACAGACAGAGTGGCAGACAGACAGACAGACAGAGTGGCAGACAGACAGACAGAGTGGCAGACAGACAGACAGACAGAGTGGCAGACAGACAGACAGACAGAGTGGCAGACAGACAGAGTGGCAGACAGACAGACAGAGTGGCAGACAGAGTGGCAGACAGACAGAGTGGCAGACAGACAGACAGACAGAGTGGCAGACAGACAGACAGAGTGGCAGACAGACAGACAGACAGAGTGGCAGACAGACAGACAGAGTGGCAGACAGACAGAGTGGCAGACAGACAGACAGACAGAGTGGCAGACAGACAGAGTGGCAGACAGACAGAGTGGCAGACAGACAGACAGACAGAGTGGCAGACAGACAGAGTGGCAGACAGACAGACAGACAGAGTGGCAGACAGACAGAGTGGCAGACAGACAGACAGACAGAGTGGCAGACAGACAGAGTGGCAGACAGACAGAGTGGCAGACAGACAGAGTGGCAGACAGACAGAGTGGCAGACAGACAGAGTGGCAGACAGACAGAGTGGCAGACAGACAGAGTGGCAGACAGACAGAGTGGCAGACAGACAGAGTGGCAGACAGACAGAGTGGCAGACAGACAGAGTGGCAGACAGACAGAGTGGCAGACAGACAGACAGAGTGGCAGACAGACAGACAGAGTGGCAGACAGACAGACAGAGTGGCAGACAGACAGACAGAGTGGCAGACAGACAGACAGAGTGGCAGACAGACAGACAGAGTGGCAGACAGACAGACAGAGTGGCAGACAGACAGACAGAGTGGCAGACAGACAGACAGAGTGGCAGACAGACAGACAGAGTGGCAGACAGACAGACAGAGTGGCAGACAGACAGACAGAGTGGCAGACAGACAGACAGAGTGGCAGACAGACAGACAGAGTGGCAGACAGACAGACAGAGTGGCAGACAGACAGACAGAGTGGCAGACAGACAGACAGAGTGGCAGACAGACAGACAGAGTGGCAGACAGACAGACAGAGTGGCAGACAGACAGACAGAGTGGCAGACAGACAGACAGAGTGGCAGACAGACAGACAGAGTGGCAGACAGACAGACAGAGTGGCAGACAGACAGACAGAGTGGCAGACAGACAGACAGAGTGGCAGACAGACAGACAGAGTGGCAGACAGACAGACAGAGTGGCAGACAGACAGACAGAGTGGCAGACAGACAGACAGAGTGGCAGACAGACAGACAGAGTGGCAGACAGACAGACAGAGTGGCAGACAGACAGACAGAGTGGCAGACAGACAGACAGAGTGGCAGACAGACAGACAGAGTGGCAGACAGACAGACAGAGTGGCAGACAGACAGAGACAGAGAGAGAGAGAGAGAGAGAGAGACAGAGACAGAGACAGAGAGAGAGAGACAGAGACAGAGACAGAGAGAGACAGAGTGTCACGCAGGCAGGCAGACAGAGAGACGCAAAAACTTAACATGTCTCCATTCTGAACTCAGATGAGGTGTTGGCAAGCGATTTGGGGCGATAACTTCAATCCACTCTCGTTATTTAATTTCCTCTGGCGAAATATTTAATGGACCCAAAGATATTAAGATGCCTCTTAAAAGAATCATTGTTGTAGTAACTTTGGAAACTTTGGTTACTGGAAACTTTGCAAGATATAAAAGTCTTATATCTGTAATGAAACTAAAAAATACATCTTGAAGGTATGTGAAGGTTTTGTTCGCACTCACGAAATACAGGAAATCTATTTTGAAAAATGTGTCATAGAAGCCAATGCATACTTTATGATTTGTGTATCTCCAAGGCTCCAAGTAAATGGGGGCAACATACGAATTGCGATACTTATAAACACAAATATTAACTTATAAACTATATTTGCTGATTATCAATATTCTACGCAGATGTGTGTCTCCTCCTTCACCTAGAATTTTATTCCAGACACATTAAAATGTCTTGCCTTTTAGACAAGAATTAAATTAGACGAAGTACGTGCTTTTAGTAGGGTTAGAAAAGTGCAACAAATGTGAAATATAGTGGACTTTTTCCCCTCTGTTTATTTAATAGGAACAGGCCTAATGTTAAATTATTTACATGTCTGGGAAGAAATAGAAAATATCAACTAATAACACGACTGTCACTATTAAGACTACAATACAAAATATTTTGCGGAAACCCACGGGGAAATTTTTATTATTATTACTATATTTATCATCTGACTGAATTTTACACTTTTTAGTTTTTCAGACCCCCCATTTAATTTGTTTACATTTTTAACTGTACTCCAATTTTGTCAAGATTCACATATAATTTTAATGAAAGTTTAAGTTACTATAAACATTCCAATTAAATCGTAAACTCAAGTAAAATGCTATGAATGTCATTTATGATTGTCGCTATCGTGGTTGGACACATAACTTGCAGGTTTCTGGTTGAAACTTGAAGGCTGTTCGCATAATACTTTTCTAAACAGCGACAATATTATATCGATCTATAAAAGGCAGGATGTGTGTACATGTGTACCGAATGCACGGCCGCAATTTTCGACGGATTTGCACCAACATTTACATGCACATGCTCCAAGTTAGTGGAAAAGCCAAGACTGACGTTGTATTTCCCAACTCCCATCGATAGTGGAAATAATCAATTTTTTCATGATTCTACTGCAGTTTTCATGTAGTTTGCGGCCATTTTCTACTGGCCAGAGTGAGAGCCTCTAGTTGGCGGCCACGAATAGGCAGGAAGATTCTATTGGCCAGCGTGAGAGCCAACAGCTAACTGACACGAATGTTAACTAGCATGCAAAAAAAGTCGATAGCTGCGTTTGTCACAAGTGGAAAAAATTTAAATCTGCATGGCACTTTATTCCAATTGGCTCATTCGCTTGCTTAAACTCAACGTTGATTCTGATTGTGCAGAACTGGGTTGGGTGTGAAAAAATATTTGTTATTCTTTTTTCATTCGGTTTTTCCAGTTACGAGTCCTTTTTTAAAGATGATCGTTTTGTGTTCATTTTGTTTAGTTCTATTTTCGTAACAGATTTAATGTTTAGTATAGAGCTTAGAAAAAATTCGCAGTGTGGCAAATAAGGCATGTAGCAACATCAGAACAGCAAAGGGCACTCCTTTAAAGGCAAGGAAAGGCAAAACTATTTTACGTGATAGCGATTGCTGTATGCGTCTTACGATTTTTGAATCAAGCCCGGGCAACGCCGAGCCATGCAGCGAGTTAATAATAAATCTTTAAATGGATCACTGAAGCTATTACACGTGTCATACCAAAAAACGGGAGAAACATAACCCCCGCCCTGGACAATTATAGGCCAATATCATGTCTGACTACCACATATAAATTAATCATGTCTGTTCTGACGAATTCTACACTTTTCTCGAACTGAAGCGATGCCGGAGAGGTTAATATGGCTACAAAGAGCAACAATTGATTAATAAAATGATCCTGAAAAATTGCAGGAAAAAAAAAAGGTATAAATCGCAGCATAGCTTGCACAGATTTCCGTAAAGCTTTTGATAGTGTGCCACACTACTGGATGTTTAAGACTTTGGAAATGTACAAAGTCTACTCGGTAAGAGTAAATTTCCTTAGATATACCATGGGACTGGAAAACTATGTTATACCTAAATCACACCAAAGACACTGCCACTTTCCATCGCCTGAATATCCGACAAGGACCCTTTATCCCTGTCATCCTTTCTCATGAATTAAACAGTAATAACAAATTACAAATAACAGTATTTAATCACCTATTCTACGCGGATTATCTCAAGCTATTTGCCAAAGACAAAGAGTTGAATGGTCTCAATACTGTAAAAAGGTTTTAAAGAGACATTTTAGATTTGTATCTAAGAATGTGACTAGAGTCAGCCACATTCCGCAACCTTTCCTCGTGTTTTCTGAACAGAAATCTTTAAAAGAGAAGGAAGGAAGAAACTTGTAGAAAATGATGAAATTAAAGAGACCGAACAGAGAGGGAGACCGAACAGAGAGGGAGACCGAACAGAGAGGGAGACCGAACAGAGAGGGAGACCGAACAGAGAGGGAGACCGAACAGAGAGGGAGACCGAACAGAGAGGGAGACCGAACAGAGAGGGAGACCGAACAGAGAGGGAGACCGAACAGAGAGGGAGACCGAACAGAGAGGGAGACCGAACAGAGAGGGAGACCGAACAGAGAGGGAGACCGAACAGAGAGGGAGACCGAACAGAGAGGGAGACCGAACAGAGAGGGAGACCGAACAGAGAGGGAGACCGAACAGAGAGGGAGACCGAACAGAGAGGGAGACCGAACAGAGAGGGAGACCGAACAGAGAGGGAGACCGAACAGAGAGGGAGACCGAACAGAGAGGGAGACCGAACAGAGAGGGAGACCGAACAGAGAGGGAGACCGAACAGAGAGGGAGACCGAACAGAGAGGGAGACCGAACAGAGAGGGAGACCGAACAGAGAGGGAGACCGAACAGAGAGGGAGACCGAACAGAGAGGGAGACCGAACAGAGAGGGAGACCGAACAGAGAGGGAGACCGAACAGAGAGGGAGACCGAACAGAGAGGGAGACCGAACAGAGAAAGACTTACGCTAGATCTTGTCCGCATTTTTCCTGACATATCATGCTCCCTGGTATTCTCCGGCCTTCTTCCGTTATATTTTGATCAGAGTAACCTACGTGTATTTTCGTACTGAGCACTCAATACGGATCTAAACTGTTCTATATCATGAAATATCAAATCTCGCCTATTTTTATTTTTTTTTATCAATACCCAATTATTACTACCTCTGTTTTTTTAACGACCGTGAGTCAGTACGTCGTGTAACAGGGATTGAACTCACAATTACTATGCCAATAAATTAATGAACCACGGCTTTAATTTAAAGATCTATTTTCTCTTCAGCAAAGTTCTAAAAACGCCTGCCTGCCTGCTGCTGAATTGTTGTTACGCTTGATCTCCTCTGTCGCCGCTTCTCTTTTTTATTACTGCTGGTGATATAGTCTTGCTATCAAGCTTGGCGAAGCACATACTTTGCAGCTTATAAATGGATCGTGGAGTTCATAATGACTGATCTCAACTGACATCTTTCAATCAATCACGGTTTTTAATGCCAAGTTCTTTCAGGGAGTAGCTGACCTTTGCTCTCCATAGGAACATTTCCATTATTATCTGAGAATTACCTTTACTTTTTTTTCGTTACTTTCTCCAATTTTTAAATTTAGAACCTTCTCCCTACTCATACCAACCAGATGCAAATAAACCTGGTTTACCATGTTTTTCCATTTATAGATGAAGGAGAAAAAAACTGAAATCCTCAACTTTCTAAAAAAAAAAAAAAACATTTACGCAAAAGTGTATGCAACAGACTAAGCCGAGATTTGAACTCGCACTTCCAATTACATTTTCTGTATCGATAACCGTTACCCTAGCCGTAATATACTGCATTGTTTTACATTTTATATTTAAGAATGATGAGGCACGGTGAAGTAATGATAGCGGGTCGGACTGAGTAATCAGAGAGCCGAGTTTGAATTCCAGTCGAATCATTACATTCCCTGACGTGTTTTACCCCTGGGAAAGGTACGAGTCCTCTTCTCCTGCCAGCTATGGGTAAATAGCAGGATACCTATCGAGAGGTTCTATGGCCTTGGATGGCAACTGGTCTACCGCAGAAAGAAATAGCAACCTAGTGCGGGGAAATCTACCTCGTCAGAAGCGTGTATCCCGCATGACATAACTGACTGATTCATGAATGACGTCAATCGTTTGGAAAATTTAAAAAAAAAGTTAACTATATTAAAGTAAGAATAATAACACCAAGCTTTGTAATACTACTCTTGTTCATTACAGTATTATTTAGAATGCTCTAAAATGAGCAATTCCCTAACTACTAACTAAAATAAAAATAAAATCTGTTGTAATGTTTGCAAAAGAGAAAATCCTTATGTTTGATACTTTTAAAACGACGGTAGACCTTTCAAGAATGTTCAATCGATTCCACACGGCTATTACTAGATATTTGTAATGTTTCACACTGTCATTTTTGCAGTGTGAAAATGCGGCAAAAGTTTTTCACAGCATTGATGGATGTGTTGCTGATGAGGTTAACAGACATTAGTCTAACAAAGTCAAGCAAGACGTGAAACACGACCTTGTGATAATTAACTTGCAATCGGTTACAAAAGCGAATGCCTCGCCTCTACCCAGACGAAAGTGTGAGCGAAAAATAATAATATTCTTGATAAAATGAATAAATAAAACAAATGACTGGAACAGAACTAATTGCGTTATAATAAGCTTAAACGCTAATTTCATTGCATATATTTCCCTCTGTGCTAAAAGAAAGCGTTCGATCACAGGTAGAAACACCACCAAATCGAATATTGCTTTTAAAAGCAGGTATACAATATATTTCCCTATTGAAGATTGATGCACCATTGTATTGCACTTAATACATATTAAAGCAATACGTAATGAATGTTACCACTAATAATCTGATGACAAAAACTGAATCCAACGTGATACCAAATGATTAAGATTTACAGAGGAGGGTAGAATTTAATCATCCCATAAAAGAAATAGTCATATTGAAAGTATAAAATTCAAACATCACTGGTTAGGAATCCATGAAATTCAGCACATTAAACGACAAATTGATATTTGTGCTATTGTTCACAAAATACAAGGTTAATCTGTGGAGTAATGGGTTGCGGCTCGGATTGAGGAATCGGAGAGCCGAGTTCGGATTCCAGTCAAATCCATTACATTCACTTACGTGGGAAAGGTATGTATCCTCTATTTTTTTTCCCTAGATATGGGTAAATAGCAGGACAGACCAGTTTCCGGTATACCACAGAAAGAAATGGCAACAAGAAATCTACTCGTCGGTCATGTATCGAAAGATACACGTTCGCCTAAGCGTGTGTCACTCAAGTGCAGAGGATTACGCAATGGCGTATAGACTGCGAGCAAGGGTTGCATATTATGACGATATGGAGGGTGGGTAACTTCAAGTCAAGGATCAGCCGTTGTGAGCAAAATAATGAAGGATGCAATCCTTTGATAATCCGTTCCACATTGCAACAGTTCTGGGGATAAGGTGTTGTTGGCCATAGAAACAACAGTAATCAACACGTGGTTCCACTCTCCCAAATAACCTCTAACCTCCTAATAAGAGGTCTTGCTGCCAGATGTAATTTATCGTAATATTCAGGATTAGGTCGGGGGTGGGGAGAAAGATAGAGAAAGTCAGAGAAAGAGAAGTCAGATACTTCCTTGAGCAGTACAGGTAACAAAATCTATTTGTATATAAAAAAAGGGAACAAAACCTGGAAGAGTAATGGAAAAAAACTGTATCAGCTAAGCCAAACCTGTCTCTAGATTGGTCCCTTTCCTATTTTAGTTCTAAAAAGTCGGGACTGGGAAAACAGCAGAGAAAATATAATATTCTATTGACAACTGAGAAATTCTACCTGAGGAATATAAAAGGTATCAAATAAGAATAAACTGCCGGAATAAGCTGTTCTCTAGTGAGCAGTCGAAGATTGTAAAGTTAAAAGGAAAATGAGTCGACAATAATTAGCAGTAGACTGAACGCCCATTCAAACGGCTCATGGCTTGAAACTACGTTTAATGTAAGGGAAAAATACTGCTCAACATATACCTATGATCTGATACTTGGACCTTTGAATTTAAATGTTTAAGATGCACGAAACTTTAAGGTCTATTGCGAACTCCATGAAAAACCGGAAAGCATACAGGGGTAAAGGAGACGAAACCTTAGAAGAAGTAAAAAAAATGTTTTTTCTGTTTCTATTTTTAATTCACACTGCTGGAATAACATTGAATAAAATATCTTATCTAGGAATAAAGTGTCGCTGACAACACAGGAGTTTCAACACAGATCAACAGAATGTAAACACAGGCGAACGCATTTTGAAACAGTAGATCACGTGATGGTAAAGGAAATGTATATATGAGAATTAACATTGGGTTTAACGGATCACTATTCGGCGGTTACTGTTCGAGCGAGTATTATCGAGAAAGTACTATTAGTGCGATTGTTATTCGAAGGCGTCTGACACTAGTATTGTTCAACGGCGTTACTAGAGTTGTGTCTGCAATTACAAAGTCTCTACTACAGCGAGCATTACGAAGGTGACAACGAATATTCGTTGACATCCCAAAAGTAGCAACGAGTGTTTGACATCACAAAAGCTTTATCGGCTTGATATATATATATATATATATATATATATATATATATATGGATTGATAAATATGGGGCTCCTATTAATTATTACCCTTTCTACTCTATACTCTTACTATACGGATCGCTACTCTCTACACTATTCACTATACTATTTCTCTATACTGATCACTATTCTGTAGTTACTTTTTCGAGAAAATATTAGCGAGCATGTACTATTAGCGGGAGTGTTATTCAAAGGCGTCTGACACCAGTATTGTTCAACGGCGTTACTCTAGTTGTATTTGCGATTACAAAGTCTGTACTACAACGAACATTAGGAAAGTTGCAACGAGTGTTCGTTGACAATACAAAAGTGGCAATGAGCGTTCATTTACGTCACAAATATTTCATTTTACGATTTTTAAGAACAGTTGGATTTCATTTCAATTCAGAAATAAATATCGTCTTTCCAGTCTATCCACTGTTACGCTACGGATCACTCCTCCTACGCTACGGATCACTCCTCCTACGCTACGGATCACTCCTCCTACGCTACGGATCACTCCTCCTACGCTACGGATCACTCCTCCTACGCTACGGATCACTCCTCCTACGCTACGGATCACTCCTCCTACGCTACGGATCACTCCTCCTACGCTACGGATCACTCCTCCTACGCTACGGATCACTCCTCCTACGCTACGGATCACTCCTCCCACTATCCTCTGTTACTATACGGATCGCTATTCTCTATATTATTCATTATACCATTTCTCTATACTGATCACTAGTCGGTGGTTACTGTTCAAGCGAGTATTATCGCGCAGCTACTATTAGTGCGAGTGCTATTCTAAGGCGTCTGACACCAGTATTGGTCAACGGCCTTACTATAGTTGTATCTGCGATTACAAAGTCTATAATACAACGAGCATTACGAGGGGGACAGCAGATATCCGTTGATATGACAGTATTAAAATACAAGATTTCAACTATGAAAGCAACTGGAATCAACACAAACTAGAATGTCTCCTTAAAAAAAAATGAAAAGAGTAAGACTGTATCGAATATTCACGCTGGCAAACTTGTTTCCAAATGGGAATCAATAGAAACAAGCAAGATATTTTACATATGACTGCGTTATTCAACCAATGTGAAGAAGCAAAAGAAAACAAGTGTTTGATAAGGTACTACACTAAAAAATCTTCTGGAACTACCAAATAACATAGTTTTGGGCAAGATTTTAGAATTTATACTTGGAGCAAAACACCTGCATAAGGATATTAATTGTATTCAGTAAATATACAAACAAATAGAAAGGTGCGTGAGACATGGATGTGACTTCTCACCGGAATTATTCAAGCTGTACACAGCTGCGATTCTTAAAGAATTCGAAACCCGACAAGGATCCATGTACGGTTGCCACATATTTAAGATTAGATATGATGATAGCAGATACAGAAGATTCTACAGAAGTTAGTTAAGGAAACAAAAACAAATGATTAACAATTGCAAGAAGATAGAACCTATGGCTGTCAGTTAAAGAAAAAGCCCATCACGCAACCTAATTGAACTTACCGAAATCAAGCAAGTAAAAAATGTATATATGTGAAATGTTTTAATGTGCGAAATTAAAATCCAAGGGCATATTGGGATAGCGAAAAGCTTCTTCCAAAAGACAAATAAAATATTAACAAACAGAAATATTTCGTTAGAAACAAAGAAAAGACTACTGGGCTGTTATGTAATATAGTTGCATCTATATGGTATCGGATGTTGGATAGTCTCCTCACAAATTAAGAATAGACTTGAAGTTCTATAGACGGATTCTGATTTAGAAACGATGAAGTTTTAGAGTGAATAACAAAGGCCAGATACTTGACATCAGAAAGAAGTTTTAGAGTGAATAACAAAGGCCAGATACTTGACATCAGAAAGAAGTTTTAGAGTGAATAACAAAGGCCAGATACTTGACATCAGAAAGAAGTTTTAGAGTGAATAACAAAGGACAGATACTTGACATCAGAAAGAAGTTTTAGAGTGAATAACAAAGGACAGATACTTGACATCAGAAAGAAGTTTTAGAGTGAATAACAAAGGACAGATACTTGACATCAGAAAGAAGTTTTAGAGTGAATAACAAAGGACAGATACTTGACATCAGAAAGAAGTTTTAGAGTGAATAACAAAGGACAGATACTTGACATCAGAAAGAAGTTTTAGAGTGAATAACAAAGGACAGATACTTGACATCAGAAAGAAGTTTTAGAGTGAATAACAAAGGACAAATACTTGACATCAGAAAGAAGTTTTAGAGTGAATAACAAAGGAGAGATACTTGACATCAGATGTCGAAATGTCTAGAGCACAAAACGAGGAAAGAGGGTTTAGGAAATTTGACACATGACATTAATGGTAAGAGGGACAGAAGATTAAAACGCATAACGTATATGAAATTGTGCAAATGGTTGGAAGAACATTGCTGGGGAGTGATACCAAAAGACAACTTTGAGAAAAAGCTACAAAAGACGAGAAACAATAGGATGGAGGAGGCAGAAAACAGAAGATGACATGAGCATTGAAAATGGTTTCTACCATAACTATAATTGTTAGTGCATCGTGACCCCGGTAAACAAATTTATAACTGAAATAGATCGAACAGAATATAGGAAAGGCATTATGACAGTCATGGGCAATCTGCGGCCCGCGAGGTACATGTGGCCTCAATGGCATTCTGAATGTCACGTCTAATTTCTTGAGGAAAATGACGTTTATTAAAATGTTTGTTTCCTTTTGTCCTCACTTGTTCACTCACACATTCCAACTCACAGTAACATAAAAATGATTAAGTACATTGTTTCTTGGGTTTTGTAACATTTCGTTGAAGGTAACATTGTAAGGCTTTTAAAAACCATTGCCGACTTTCACTAAGGAAAATCATAAGTGTAAACATCTTTTGCTTCAGTAATAGCACATGTTAATGAATTTCTCTACAGAAAAACTTTTTAAAAACTGTATGAACTATTAAATGAATAAATTAGAAACAAATCATGCACAACAACGTGGGATTATCACTTATCAGTGATAATATTAGACGAAGACTTAAGTTTTTCTTAATTATAGAAGGAATCTTTTCTCCAAAAGAAAAATGGCTGACTTGCCCATTTCTAATGTAGCTGCTTATGTGCGTGCGCTTTGTTTGCGAAAACGTCTGCTGTATCTTTAATAATTTGCTTTCATTATTTGCTTTTTAGCAGTATGGATCACTGTTCGAAAAAGCAAACTAGGTTGCACATGCCTGCTTGATGACTTATCAAAATTTGGCATCGCTCTGATTTGTGTACGACATGGATATTTGTATAAAAAAAATCCAAAAAAACAAACTTCCGGTTGAACATGAAACTAAGAAATGTAAGTATTTTAGGTTGAAGTCTATCATTCCTTCAATACTAAAACGCTTTACGAGATCAAGAAAGTATACCGTATGTTAATACGCAGCCTACGAGGGTTGTCTTGAAAGTTCACAGGCTGACCAAGATATAAATCTAAATAGACATACCTGTAGATTAAAAGGCATACCTGATTTACGACACCGTATAAAGATACTGTCGACCAGCTGCTATCTTCTGCTACACTTGCAGGTCTTAATTCAAAACTGGTGTTTCTACGTACATTTATATTCTGTTCAGTATAAGAACTTTTCAACCCTTCTTATTAGCTCCTCATTTAAAAAGAAATGAAATACGAAGATTTTATACCTTACCGTACGAGCAAGTCCAAGTCGCCGAATATACAGTGTGGTATGTCTTTCCGTTACAAATTATCTCAATTTGAACCTATTGTTAAATTTTGGAGTATGTTATTAGATTTTCAATAATTTAGTACAAGGTTTACTTATTCACATAAAAAATGCTATGCCTAAACGTACGCTATACCTAGATAAACGAAAGAATTACAGTGCCGGTAGGAAGTTGTCTACTTGTTATAATCAATGTCCGAAAAAACAAAAAAATATGTGGTATGATATTAACGGGATATACGGTATTTATTACATATAAACGATATTGTAGGCTTATATCTGTCTGGGTCTTGTGATTGCTTGTCTCTCGGGACTGGGGTTCGTGTGGATTGGTAAACTCCTCTCGAAAATTTGACTTCTCAATACGAAAACGCAGGATGCTTTTCGAAGGAATTTTAACTGAAATAAATGCGTTTTAGCATACGGAACTTACGATGAATTCGAATTCTTTGAACAAATAATATCCTCCGGAAGGCAAATGTACTCAGCTCATCTAGCACATAATGTGGCCTCTAGGCAAATATAGGAAGGCTTATACCAACAGCAGTAATTATGATAATAATGGTAATGATGATGGTGGCGATAATGATGATGGTGGTGATAATAATGATGGTGGTGATAGTAATGATGGTGGTGATGGTGGTGATGGTAATGATTATAACGATAATGTTGAATATAATAACAATGATAATGATACTTTGCCCTTACGAAACAAGCTGAAGTGCACAAACCCTATACCAGTTAGTGGTTACCTAGTGCAGGGATAAAGATGAAACTGAAAGTTTTATATTTGATGCACAAAACCAATTCTTGCGAATTAGAAATTACTAAGCATGCATACTGAAAAAATGTGTTGACCCCAAAACGCAGATTGTCATAAATATGAAGAAGCATTTGCACAGTGTTAGCACCAACTGAATATAAAACTTGGCATGATAGAGTGGGTCAATATCTGCACTGGAAAATATGCCACTTTTTACAGGAAGAAATCTGCAAGAAACTGGTATGAACATCAGCCAGATCCGGTTACAGAAACATGACCTGTGACAATTGGGACTTGCTATACATACAGACAGAACAATCAAAGCTAATCATACAGACATCGTGATCGAAGACCACAAGAACAGAATGTGTTCTCTTATTGACATTGCTGTCCCTAGAGATTGAAATGTATCGTTGAAGATCTTCAAAAAAAATTTATTTACATGGATCTTGAAGAGGAAATCTAAAACCTGTGTCACATGAGGACAACAGTACTTCCAGTTGTAGTTTCAGCACTCGGATTGATTGGAGAATGTTCCGATAGATTAATTGAATATATTCCAGGAATAGCATGGGTTAAATAAATACAAAAAAAATGTACTTACATCTCCAATATTACGAAGAGATTTATCTATGTGAAGAAGTGATTTTTTTAACGAATATGATCAGTAGAAAATTGCATGAAGCCATTTCTGACATTAGGTCTCTGGTTGGAACCCGGAAGGAAATGCGGATACAACAAAAACCAAAACAAATAAAAAAACGAGCTTATGTATGTTCCAGTCAATGTGAATATATAGAGAAATATTCTTGAGTATCTCAGAATCTAAAATAAAGCATCACAAGTGACAAAAAATATTTCTTTCTTGGTAACGTTCTTCTTTTTTTTTTTTTCGCTTTTCAATGTTCAGATTGGAATCCTTCTACTTCACATAATGTATTTGCTTGTCTTTGTTATTTTTTCTGAAAATAATCAGATGCATATCAGGAAATGATTTCTGTGTTACTATTTCTGGCTTGTTCTGTTGTCAAGTATTCTGTTTTTCAGCGCAGTGGTTCGTTTATTTTCCGATTCTCTTTCGTACAGGAGCCACGACGCCACAACGCTATAAAAATTCTAAGCAAAAAGTCTATACCTACAGCAGTAAATAAAATGATGCCCTACCGTAGGAAAGAACATGAATACGTAACTTCATAAAGCTTAGCCTTTTCTTCAACTCCTCATAACTATATTCAATTGTGTTAGAAAAATATTTTCTTCATGGCTACCACATCATATATATATATATATATATATATATATATATATATATATATATAGCTCTTTTTATGTTTTCCTTCGTGGTTGTATTTATTTTAATGGCTATACTATTAGTAAGAATGAACACTTGCATGACCAGCTGTAGCATTATAAAATGTCTCGTTTTGGAAAAAGTCGGCCGTCTCAAAGAACGTTTTCCTATTGCACTTTTGTCTGAATAGTATTTGTATAAAGGAACGCTAACATTAGCCTAAGGAGTACACGTCTAAGAACCATTGGTCCACAAAGATATTTAAAAAAATTAACACTGGTTATAGCAATTAATACTTGGACAATCCACCGGTGATAAGTTCAGTTGGGATTAACCTCGGGTGTTCTGAAGCCATTATTCTTAGTTATAGAAAGTAATAATGACACGATGGTTAAATTATATGGTGACAGCATACCATTATGGACTTTTTTGGCTTAGTAACTGTTGTCATGTTATTAATGACCAACATTAGAACATAATTCTCTAGAATATGTTTAGACGAGGGTTTATAAACCACATTACTTAGACTAGTTTTCTGGTTCACGTTACGTTTGCATATAGCCTCACGATAGACTATGAGCTGAGCTATCAATACGCACACCCAGAGAGAAGCAATGCGGCCGTATCCACTGTGAAGTACAAAAAGAATTATATATATTTGGGCCTTTCAACTTCAAGTGTTTAGATTGATATTTACGTTACGAAAACAACGGTGACATTGAGAATATGAATTTAAGCATTAAAACAAAACAGAAGATGCGTTTTGGATATAGTAGAGTCGGACAACAACATTTAGAATCCTTCTTTCGTATTTGCAACACATTTGTTATTAAATATTCCACATTGGGAAAATAGATCTGGAAAGAAAACTGAAATGTGGTAAGAACCTGGACGTGAATATACTGCGGATTATCTAGCGATGAAATATTTTCTTCTGAGGAAATTGACTTAAGTTTGTGTTTTACATATAAAACTTAATATATCGTATTTTTCCATACTATACACAAGTTGATATACGGTAGTTTATATTAGTAATTCTATAATGTTAGAATTTGTAGCAATGTACGATAGTATATATTATATATATATATATATATATATATATTATATATATATATATATATATTATATATATATATATATATTATATATATATATATATATTATATATATATATATATATATATATTATATATATATATATTATATATATATATATATATTATATATATATATATTATATATATATATATATATTATATATATATATATA
>OZ038495.1:32241307-32253807 GCA_964036315.1 Acanthosepion esculentum | reverse complement strand
AAAATGACTCGAATGTTGGAGGTTGACAGCAAAAACAAGTCCCTGTGCTTACAATTTTATATTAATTGGCTTTTATGGTTGCATCGGAAATATTTCTCCTATCCATCTTTTATCCTAGTTACCTATTGTAGTGTTCATTTATATCAACTACGTATTAATTTTGATATACTTATTACCATCATCTTCAACTTGACATTTTCAACAATATCCTTAGGAATATTTGATAGTTTTTGTTTCAAGTGTCATTTTCTGCTTACTAAAACTAATAATCCATTTGTTATTTTCATACTCGTTTTTCAAAGCAGGTAGCAACTGATAGTTTTGCATGGAGATGTAAATCCCCCAATATAAACTATAGTTATAGTGAACCTAATTAATATACATATGCATATGGCATATAAAAGTTTATTTTCTATATATAGAAAATAAACTTTTATATGCCATATGCTGACCAGACTTTTGCAGTCATGGTTTTCTACAACTTCCCGCCATTTATTCTTCTAAGGATATTTGGACCACGTGTCGTCCATCTTTGTGATTGTTCTACCATCCATTTACAAAAATGGACTGGTTCAATAGATCACGTGCTATAAACCTCCGCTACTGCAACTTTCAGTATGTGCTGCCAGCGTTAAGTTCCCGAAGCGCTCTTTCTTCATTGTGGATTTCAGAAATTTCAACTGCCTCGTTCTGATTCCAAGTATACATTCTTATATTTACTAAGATTCTGAAAACTTCGTCGCAGCTCACGTGCTTTATTCATAGCGTTCTTAGCATTTGTCGGAGAACACCCGCTGTCGCTTCAAGTTGTTTTTTTTTTTTTAAATAACTTCCATATAATATATTAGTTATATAATATTGTAACATTCTCTGATTTTGGTGACGTTTTCTATCTCTTAATAATTGGCTTAGTTCTGAAAGAAATCATTCACGACTTTTGTACACTAGACATTTTCACGTTCCCAATATGCAGCTCACGCCATGGGTTGTCTCTTTTGCTAATAACTATGCATTCTGTCTTAAAAGCTGTTTCATTCATATATCTTAAGTCGTTAAATTATATCCACCAATACAAAATCCTAGTACGTTTTCTTTGCACCAGTTATGTCTTCGCGTTGCACTGGTTAAATAAACCTAATCAGAAAATTCTTCCTCGCTTTACTATTCTTTCTTTTGTATATTCACTTACGTCGTCCTTGTTTCAAACACCGGTTCCCACACAGTTACCGAAGTTAAGCAATGTTGAGCCTGGTCAGTACCTAGATGAATGACCGCTTGGATGTACGGGTAGTGTAATGGATAACGGCTCGCAATCGTTGATCGGAAAGCAGAGGTGCAATTCGAGGTGGTCGTTATATTCACTTAACCGTAAATACCCTGTGAAAGGCATGAATGCACCTCCCCTTCTCCCAGTTATGGATTAATTAGTAAAACTTGTCTCACTCAATCATTGTCTCAAGAAAATTCTTAAACTCTAAAAATAGTTTCTGTCTTTAAATAACCTTCAATAGGGTTGATAAAAAGTGCAGTAATGGATAGTAGCTGGGATTGAAGAGTCTGAGAGCAGAGTTCGAATTCCATGGATCCATTACATGCATTTACGTGCTAATACCATTGGGAAAGGCATGAATCCTCTTCTCCCCAGGTCTGTCCTGGTAGTTATCGGTAACTAGCACGACAGACCGGGTTCTATAGCCTTGGATGGCAACTGGTCTACCATAGAAAGAAATGCAACATACAGCGGTAAAAATCTGCCTCGTCAGTCATGTATCGAAAGACATGATCGCCTAAGCGTGTATCACGCATGGCACATAACTGACTGAAGACGTAGAAAATGTATTAAATCAATCAATATTTTTTTTCTTTACATGTAATCTTTGTCCCTGAATGATCCCGGAATAAATATTCTAGCCGATAGATTATACGTGACTTAATTTGCATTCATTAACTTTTCACACTATGATATTCTGTAGATGTAAATATTGCTGACATCTGAATTATCTCCATTCTTCATCATATTCAAACATGTTACGTCGGAACATTTACGGCGATTTGAAGCGCCCGTTACCAAGATAATGTTTTCAATAAGATTAAGTTGTATAGATATTTTTTGAGGTCGATTCCAGTTTATCCACTAAACCATTGACTTAAGTTAAAGTCATTTTAAAATGTTTACAATTCCCTGTAGTTCACCTTCAACAAGCCATGCATACACTTGTTCTCTAAGCCAACTCGCTACATTCACTTGTGAAATTAGAGTCAGTCGCGTTTCTATGATCGCATATTTTACATGACATTTTCTTGTGCTTTGTACATTGAACAGTTATTAACGACTAATATAACAGAGCTACCAACTGGATCAAATTTGAAAAAAGACCCTCAGCGTTTTCTGAAGGTATTTGATGATATATACAAATTAAATGTTTAAATTTAGAAAGTATTAGGCTGAATATAGACAGAAAAATTAATGATTCAAGAAAATGTTTTTCAACATATATTGATCCACAAGGCATCTTGCAATACAATTCATAAGGAAAAGAACAGTCTTTTTCAACAGAAAAGGAACGAAAGCAAATATGACTAAATCAACATATTCGCACCAACGTAACACAGGCAATTCCATTTTTTTAAAAATAGTGATTCTAGCAACACTCTTCATCTATTATCAGCACCTTGTTCTCCTCCACCATCCACATGTCTGCCATAACAGATTTCCTATTGCCGCTTTTGAATCTGGTTTGATTTGTTTTGTTTTACGGCACATCAATCTCAAACGGTTTATTGATATCGACAATTTTATTTATTTTTTTATTGCTGGTAGTATTTGTCAAACAGTATTTCTGGTAATACTTTTCCAAAAAAGTATTGCTGGTAATAATTTTCATCAAACATTTATTGCTAGTATTAAAACCTATTTTTACATGATTGGACCCCAGTTTAGGCGTTAATTCCTTGCCAATAGCTGGGTAGCTGGGACTCTAACAGTGCTACACCTCGGGTCAGGGTGGACCTGGGAACATCAGCAATTAAGAGGTGGTTTCACGTTCCTGGAAACCTCCTGATCAGAGGCCTTGCTCTTGGAAGTAGTTCATCTTATCGGCGCGGATGGAGTTGCCGCCATACCCAGGACGCCGATGTACTTTGCCGCCATACCCAGGACGCCGATGTACTTTGCCGCCATACCCAGGACGCCGATGTACTTTGCCGCCATACCCAGGACGCCGATGTACTTTGCCGCCATACCCAGGACGCCGATGTACTTTGCCGCCATACCCAGGACGCCGATGTACTTTGCCGCCATACCCAGGACGCCGATGTACTTTGCCGCCATACGCAGGACGCCGATGTACTTTGCCGCCATACCCAGGACGCCGATGTACTTTGCCGCCATACCCAGGACGCCGATGTACTTTGCCGCCATACCCAGGACGCCGATGTACTTTGCCGCCATACCCAGGACGCCGATGTACTTTGCCGCCATACGCAGGACGCCGATGTACTTTGCCGCCATACCCAGGACGCTTTTGAATCTGGCTTTCTCACACCCCTTGAGTGATTTTCTCAGTTCGGTGTCTTTCTCTCCTCGATATCATTTTCCATATTGTTGCAACCAAATTCTGTTCTAATTCTGGTAAAGTGTGTAATGACGGCATTTATGCCATAAAATCTCAAAAGACTGCATACCCCTTTAGCCGAAAATTCATCTCACAGCAGTATATGGCCGTGTGGATAGAGACTACCTCTTAATCCATTAGAAACCGCCTTCCAGGCTCTTGCGTAACTGAATGGCTATATCTGATAAATGAACTTTCTCGGTCCACAATGTCGTACATATCTAGCGAGGACCTCGATATGGAAATATTTCAAACCTTCGGAGTACAAGGTGGAAATGAGCGCCCCAGTTTATTTAAGCTTTTTCGTAGACTATGCCCTGCGCATATACAAGTACTGATCATATAAGCATTTCATACCACATCTAAAACGAATCTAATAATTTTTTTTTAAACATTTCATCCCAAGCAAGGCAGAGATTCCATTAGCACGCAGAGGGTTAAAATGAGAGAAATGACTATGGGGGAGGGTGAGGAAAGGACAAAAGATGAACGGGATTCAAGATAGATAGATGGCGATTGACATTGCATTTAAAGTTCAGAAGAATGTAGTTATCATGGAAGCAAGTAAACGGAAAGGAGTTCCACAGGCGGGAAGTGCGAAAAATTTTTTGAATAGAAGTGGCTGTTGCATTTAGTTATTTCAACAATAAACGGGTAGAATCTTGCACCCAACCGGGTAGTACGCTTAAATTCATGTAGTTGAGACAGCAGGGGAAAAAGCGGCTCGAAGCTTTCTTGCTATACCTCCGCCATGCCAATTTATTGATGAAATAAAGAACTATGTCGAGGCCATACGTATTCAGAATTGTGATAAAAATGATAAACTATCCCTACAAAATGTTCCAAGAAATAGGACTCAAACATTTCCAAACCAGAAACAATTATCTGGGATGAGAATGAAAGCAATGATGGCATCTACCCTGAATCCATCATGAAAAACAAAAAAAAATCTGTAAAAGCTAGATATTTTAAATACCTCGATGCCAGGAACAGTTATAACAAATTTAGAATATAATAGAATAGAACACAGCCTAACACCATGATGCGTCGCAGCTCAAACTAGACAGCAAATTCATTGACAGGGTGCTGTTCTTTTTAGTTAAATATTTGTCGCTGAAAAATTACCCATTGTCCAGATCATTAACCACGAGTGAAAAAGAAAAAACAATTTCTAGTAGTAAACCGGATTTTCATCTTATGTACTACTTTACCATTAAAACCGAGCGAAGGCAGCTTGAGTTGTGAGTGGGGAGATACGCAATTCAATAGCCGTGAGCTACCTTCGGTTCCTTCTGTTTTCCTTTGCGCAGGTTTGTCAACTTTATAGACAACAGTTTTCTTTGTCCTGTCATCTTCGTCCTTCCCCACAAAAAAACAAAACAAAAATACAAAAAAACACTTCCCTCCACCAGTTTCTCTCAGTCTTGCTCTTCTTTGAAGTTGACTCCAATTACTGATAGCCATTGGTCGAAAGTAAATGTACTGTATTATCAATTTAGCTCGTATTGCTACATCCGCAATCTGTTTCAAAATTTAAAAAAAAAAATAAAAAAAACCCCACCACACTTGCGCCATGGCTACAAACGCGTAAAAAGAAAAAAACGGGAGAGACAAAAGGAGACGAGAGAGAGAGAGAGAGAGAGACGAGAGAGAGACAAAAGGAGACGAGAGAGAGAGAGAGAGAGAGACGAGAGAGAGACAAAAGGAGACGAGAGAGAGAGAGAGAGAGAGACGAGAGAGAGAGAGACGAGAGAGAGAGAGACGAGAGAGAGAGAGACGAGAGAGAGAGAGACGAGAGAGAGAGAGAGAGAGAGACAGACAGAGAGAGAGACAGAGAGAGAGAGAGAGAGAGAGACGAGAGAGAGAGAGAGAGAGACGGAGAGAGAGAGAGAGAGACGAGAGAGAGAGAGAGAGAGACGAGAGAGAGAGAGAGAGAGACGAGAGAGAGAGAGAGAGAGACGAGAGAGAGAGAGAGAGAGACGAGAGAGAGAGAGAGAGAGACGAGAGAAAGAGAGAGAGACGAGAGAGAGAGAGAGAGAGACGAGAGAGAGAGAGAAGACAAAAGGAGACGAGAGAGAGAGAGAGAGACAAAAGGAGACGAGAGAGAGAGAGAGACAAAAGGAGACGAGAGAGAGAGAGAGAGAGACAAAAGGAGACGAGAGAGAGAGAGAGAGACAAAAGGAGACGAGAGAGAGAGAGAGAGACAAAAGGAGACGAGAGAGAGAGAGAGAGAGACAAAAGGAGAGAGAGAGAGAGAGAGACAAAAGGAGACGAGAGAGAGAGAGAGAGAGACAAAAGGAGACGAGAGAGAGAGAGAGAAGACAAAAAGGAGACGAGAGAGAGAGAGAGACAAAAGGAGACGAGAGAGAGAGAGAGAGAGAGACAAAAGGAGACGAGAGAGAGAGAGAGAGAGAGACAAAAGGAGACGAGAGAGAGAGAGACAAAAGGAGACGAGAGAGAGAGAGACAAAAGGAGACGAGAGAGAGAGAGACAAAAGGAGACGAGAGAGAGAGAGACAAAAGGAGACGAGAGAGAGAGAGACAAAAGGAGACGAGAGAGAGAGAGACAAAAGGAGACAGAGAGAGAGAGAGACAAAAGGAGACAGAGAGAGAGAGAGACAAAAGGAGACAAGAGAGAGAGAGACAAAAGGAGACAAGAGAGAGAGAGACAAAAGGAGACAAGAGAGAGAGAGACAAAAGGAGACAAGAGAGAGAGAGACAAAAGGAGACAAGAGAGAGAGAGACAAAAGGAGACAAGAGAGAGAGAGACAAAAGGAGACAAGAGAGAGAGAGACAAAAGGAGACAAGAGAGAGAGAGACAAAAGGAGACAAGAGAGAGAGAGACAAAAGAGAACAGAGAGAGAGAGACAAAAGGAGACAAGAGAGAGAGAGACAAAAGGAGACAAGAGAGAGAGAGAGACAAAAGGAGACAAGAGAGAGAGAGAGACAAAAGGAGACAAGAAGAGAGAGAGACAAAAGGAGACAAGAGAGAGAGAGACAAAAGGAGACAGAGAGAGAGAGACAAAAGGAGACAAGAGAGAGAGAGACAAAAGGAGACGAGAGAGAGAGAGACAAAAGGAGACGAGAGAGAGAGAGACAAAAGGAGACGAGAGAGAGAGAGACAAAAGGAGACGAGAGAGAGAGAGAGACAAAAGGAGACAGAGGAGAGAGAGAGAGAGACAAAAGGAGACGAGAGAGAGAGAAGAGAAGAGAGAGAGACAAAAGGAGACGAGAGAGAGAGAAGAAGACAAAAGGAGACGAGAGAGAGAGAGATTGACAAAAGGAGACGAGAGAGAGAGAGAGATTGACAAAAGGAGACGAGAGAGAGAGAGAGACAAAAGGAGACGAGAGAGAGAGAGACAAAAGGAACGAGAGAGAGAGAGAGAGACAAAAGGAGACGAGAGAGAGAGAGACAAAAGGAGACGAGAGAGAGAGAGACAAAAGGAGACGAGAGAGAGAGAGACAAAAGGAGACGAGAGAAGAGAGACAAAAGGAGACGAGAGAGAGAGAGACAAAAGGAGACGAGAGAGAGAGAGACAAAAGGAGACGAGAGAGAGAGAGACAAAAGGAGACGAGAGAGAGAGAGACAAAAGGAGACGAGAGAGAGAGACAAAAGGAGACGAGAGAGAGAGAGACAAAAGGAGACGAAGAGAGAGAGACAAAAGGAGACGAGAGAGAGAGAGAGAGACAAAAGGAGACAGAGAGAGAGAGAGAGACAAAAGGAGACGAGAGAGAGAGAGACAAAAGGAGACGAGAGAGAGAGAGAGAGACAAAAGGAGACGAGAGAGAGAGAGAGAGGACAAAAGGAGACGAGAGAGAGAGAGAGAGACAAAAGGAGACGAGAGAGAGAGAAGAGACAAAAGGAGACGAGAGAGAGAGAGAAGAGACAAAAGGAGACGAGAGAGAGAGAGAGACAAAAGGAGACGAGAGAGAGAGAGAGAGACAAAAGGAGACGAGAGAGAGAGAGAGAGACAAAAGGAGACGAGAGAGAGAGAGAGAGACAAAGGAGACAGAGAGAGAGAGAGAGACAAAAGGAGACAGAGAGAGAGAGAGAGACAAAAGGAGACGAGAGAGAGAGGAGAGACAAAAGGAGACGAGAGAGAGAGAGAGACAAAAGGAGACGAGAGAGAGAGAGAGAGACAAGAAGGAGACGAGAGAGAGAGAGAGACAAAAGGAGACGAGAGAGAGAGAGAACAAAAGGAGACAGAGAGAGAGAGAGACAAAAGGAGACAAGAGAGAGAGACAAAAGGAGACAGAGAGAGAGACAAAAAGAGAGACAAAAGGAGACAAGAGAGAGAGACAAAAGGAGACAAGAGAGAGAACACAAAGGAGACAAGAGAGAGAGAGACAAAAGGAGACAAGAGAGAGAGACAAAAGGAGACAAGAGAGAGAGAGACAAAAGGAGACAAGAGAGAGAGACAAAAGGAGACAAGAGAGAGAGACAAAAGGAGACAGAGAGAGAGAGACAAAAGGAGACAAGAGAGAGAGACAAAAGGAGACAAGAGAGAGAGACAAAAAGGAGACAAGAGAGAGAGACAAAAGGAGACAAGAGAGAGAGACAAAAGGAGACAAGAGAGGAGACAAAAGGAGACAAGAGAGAGAGACAAAAGGAGACAAGAGAGAGAGACAAAAGAGACAAGAGAGAGAGACAAAAGGAGACAAGAGAGAGAGACAAAAGGAGACAAGAGAGAGAGACAAAAGGAGACAAGAGAGAGAGACAAAAGGAGACATGAGAGAGAGACAAAAGGAGACAAGAGAGAGAGAGACAAAAGGAGACAAGAGAGAGAGAGACAAAAGGAGACAAGACAGAGAGAGAGAAAAGAGAGAGAGAGAGACAAAGGAGACAAGAGAGAGAGAGACAAAAGGGAGACAAGAGAGAGAGACAAAAGGAGACAAGAGAG
Source organism: Acanthosepion esculentum (assembly GCA_964036315.1). Classification (NCBI taxonomy): domain Eukaryota; kingdom Metazoa; phylum Mollusca; class Cephalopoda; order Sepiida; family Sepiidae; genus Acanthosepion; species Acanthosepion esculentum. Next base: position 32,245,293 of record OZ038495.1, on the reverse strand, counting down.
AGAGACAAAAGGAGACAAGAGAGAGAGACAAAAGGAGACAAGAGAGAGAGAGACAAAAGGAGACAAGAGAGAGAGAGACAAAAGGAGACAAGAGAGAGAGAGACAAAAGGAGACAAGAGAGAGAGAGACAAAAGGAGACAAGAGAGAGAGACAAAAGGAGACAAGAGAGAGAGAGACAAAAGGAGACAAGAGAGAGACGAAAGAAAAAAACTAAAGTAAAAAAGGGAAAAAAAAAGAAAAAAAAGAAAAAAAGGAAAACCCATCTAAAATATTAGCTGCATAGAAGTTTTCAGATCAATGTTTAAAAATGGCTTCGAGCGAATGACGGACACAGGTTTTATCAAGGCCCATCCTTCCTCGAACAACGTAGACTGGCGCTACAGAATCATAGATAAACAGTACTAGATGAGAGAAACCACATAACTGAAACTCTGAGAATGATGACAAGCAATATCTTAACATTCACACAACTTCTAAAGAATGAAAAAACAATCGGTAAGGAAGGTGCTACTGGAATAAGCAATAACAGTTGCTGAATAAAGGATTTTCCTGCATACCTCGTTATAATAGAAAGACTTTTTCTAGTAGTAATGTTTGCTTGCCTAAATAATGGATAATGTTTCCTCATGAAGAAGAAACTAATATTAAGCATTACTATATGAAATATATGCATATAGGCTGAGGTGGAAGGGAAAGGATGAATGGAACGCCACGAGTGACAAATTTGCAAGATGTTTAAACTGTTTGCTGGCTTTTTGCCTGAAGCACTCGAAACAGTTTTATTTGGTTATAATCCCATTTCCAATATGCCTGGTGATTTACTCAGCATAGGCCAAAATTATGAACTGAGCTAACTACTCCGTCGTCATTTGCCTAGCAGGACAAGTTAGCTAAACCACGTGAAATGTTCAAATATGACTTATGGGAATCATAAATTTCTAGTAATACTAGAAGGGAATGCCCATGGTTGTGGAGAGAAGAGTTCTGGAAACTGCTTAAAATATACGATTCTCTGAAGTTTGCTATTTGTTTAAATCAATCAATAGAATTATCGCCTTGCACGGGATTAAGTTGCAAGGGATTACTAGTAGTAAAGGAGAATTAAAAAAAACTTTACACGATTTACATTATTCGGACTATTGTCTTCATCTTTGTCGCCATATTTATTACAACGTTTCGGCCGTTGTACGCTCTGGCCTTCTTCAGGTGGTTGGAATGCCGAACTGAACCCTTTATTTCGCTCACTGGGGTAGACTGTTCTAGTTCCACGTGCCATGTTTAATGGATGTCAGTTATCAGTTATCTCCTGTTAATTCCCCTCTCCAAGATCTCCACTGCTTCTCCACCGGTATTGAACTCACAATCTTTGGGTCCTGTCACTGGATCTAACCAACGCTTTTATTCACTGTGACATGTGTCCTTAGATGGAACCGGAAAACCAATACTAAACAGGAAACCAATGATAACTATATACTCCTGTTCAAAAGACCGCTTTATGTTGCTTTGTTTCTCCTACTCGCTTCAACAAGGATACACTTTGGAAATGTGATTGATAACACTGAAGAGATTTCTTTCATTTAGTTGAAAGAGAAAGAATGAATGTTTTGATCTTAAACAAAATTGATCTGGAAAAGAGGCTTCCATGCAGCTGATATTTTAGATGTTTTTAACGCGATGGTTGCCATGAACATAATGGAAAGAAAAGTGTATTTTTGGTGGGGGGTGACGAAAATGACAGGACAAAGAAAACTGTTGTCTATAAAGTTGACCAACCTCCGTAAACTAACAAAGTTTAATCTAACAATTGAAACAATTTTCTGTTACACCCGTTATATATATATATATATCATAGCTCTTCCTCAGATAAATTATAAGATTTAAAAAATTAGATGGAACCGGAAACCCAATACTAAACAGGAAAGAAGTGATAACCATATACTCCTTTTCAAAAGACCGCTTTGTTTCTCCTATTCATTTTGGCAAGGATAAACTTTGCAATTTTATTTGATTGATTACACTGAATATATTTCTTTCGTTTGGTTGAAAGAGAAAAAAAATGAAGGTTTCCTATTTAATGTCTATGTACGAAAATAGGAAATTTTACTATTTTCACTATTCCCTGGTATTTATTTTAAATTCGGCTTAGATAATAAATACGGATTTAAAATTTTAATATATATATATATATATATATATAATTCTGAAGGAAGGTATTCTTACGTGTGATACCCAAATCTGATAATTACGTTGCTTGAAGTAATCCAATTACTTGACCCAAAGTGTTGTGAGTTCAATATCTGGTCACAACAGAGGTGGATAAAAACTTGGAGAGTTGAGTTACTAAAAGGAAGTAACCAATTCTCTATATCCAGAAACAGCCGGGTAACTAGAAAATCAGGAACTCGTAGATTTACTTAGTTCACGGGTTCAGGTTTTTCTAGTTATTCGTTTCGTAATTTCAACGTATATCACCTGAGGAAGGCTGAAGCGTACAACGGCCGAATCGTCGTGAATATTGCAATAAAGATGAGGGTAAAAGTCCGAAAAATGTAAATAGTGTAAATAGTTACATTACCTCATCTCAAATAGACAGATGTTAAAATGTTTACTAGTCAACAATAGAGTACTAAAGCTGATATCCCCATTTGTTACTGCCCTCACTGAAATCTCAGTCGTAATAATGGCTGCTACGGAGTTGCAATTAATATTTGGCTTTTTGTTCATAAATTTTGGAATTATAATGAAATTATGAGTCACATTATAATACAGGGGCTCCTACGTTTACTGAAATTTAACTATTGTTTTAATGAGAAAAAACTCATCTTTAGTTTCATATAACGAAAAAATGTTAAGGCGAATTTTAAAAAATTCTAAACAAAAAAGCGACAGGAAATTATTTCATGCTTTTTTATCTAAACATTATGAATCCTAAAACATTAATTCTACTATACTATGTTGCCCCCTATATCAGAGAATTAACCAAACTTTTGCTGTTTGGATAACAATGTTGAAAATGATCAAAGTTTGATATTTGTTATTAATGTCGTTTATAGACTTAAAATAATTTTATATTTTGTATATGCAATATATATAAATTAGGTTTCTTTGTATAGAAAAAAAAAAAGATATATATATATATATATATATATATATATTATGTGGGTAGTCTATTTTGGCGGGTAATTTTACAGGAAGTCGTTTATTTGTTCGTTTATTTGTTCGTTTATTTGTGTCAAATTATTTTACTTGTTTTTATTAAATTTTATTTTTATTTTTTATCTTATATATTTATTTTAATCGGTGTTTTTATTAAGGTAGTCTATTATGGCCGTTATTTTACCGGAAGTCGTTTATTTGCTTATTTATTTGGGTCAAATTGTTTTGCTTGTTTTTATTCATTTTAATTTTTATCTTATATATTTATTTATTTATTATTTTTTTAATTTTGGCCGGTGTTTTTATTAACGTAATAAAAATTTGTTTATATAGCTTATTTAATAGTTTTATTTTTGTTTGGGAAGATATATATATATAAGAGTGCGAGTTCAATACCCGATTAAGGCAGTGGAGAATTTAGAGAGGGGAATTAAGAGAACTGATATCCATTAAACATGTCACGTGGAACTAAAACAGTGTACTCCAGTGAGCGAAATAAAGGGTTCAGTTCGACATTCCAAACACCCGAGAAGGCCGGAGCATACAACGGCCGAAACGTTGTAAAATATGGCGAGAAAGATGAGGACAAATGTCCCAATGATGTACATAGTATACAAAGTGACATTTTAAGAAATTCTACATTCACTACTTTTGTCATCCATCGTAACAAGTTTGGTCATAATTTCGACTTTATATAATTTTTAATTAAAAGAGAAAATAATATATTCAGTTGAAAAGCGAACTAATCTCAGTCTTACACGGTAAATTATGCACCGTGGATCAAGCATCCTGTCATAACAAAAAGCACTGATATTAAAATGAATATGTAG
>OZ038495.1:32233807-32236307 GCA_964036315.1 Acanthosepion esculentum | reverse complement strand
GGACATACTTAAAGGTCAACATAGATAGTAACGCCTGAGAAGATCTTGCATCAGACAAGGAGGTATGGAGATATGATTGCTATTGAAGAATTTGAGAAATGTTGCTTAAGCTTTGCTGAAGATGGTAGATACATGAACGACATTAGGCGTACAAATGAGTCCCTCCACTGCAAGAGTTTCCAAACTTTTTTCCCCGTAGCACTCAATTTCAAATAGCAATTTTTTTCCACCGCCCACCTATATTATTTAAAGCTTTTCACTCCAAGCAAAACGAGAGTATTACTAACAGGCAAGGGGTTACAGTCATTGTGAGTAAGAGCAAAGAGGCGTTAAAGAGGAAAGGATGAATGGAAGTGGAGATGATGATTGACATCGCATTTGAATAGTTGGAGATTATAGATTATCAGAGAAGCGAGTAAGGGGAAGGGACTTTCACAGACGGAAAGTGCGAGACATGAAGCTATTGGGGTAAGAGATGGCTATACATAACAGTTTCGACAGTTCGGCACTTTTAATCCATGCAGTTTGGGAACTAGCGTAAGTAGCTCGGTGGAGCAGATACCGTGAAAGTATTTGTAGAGAAGACAGAGGGAGGCGACGGCACGTCTGTGAGAGAGCGACTGCAATCGAGATGCCAGATCAGGGCCAACTACATTGCATATACATCTCTGGATTTTGTCGAGGAACCTAAGACAAACAGCGGGGGCACCAGACAATGTGACAGCAATATTCCATGAAAAGGTGAATGGTTGATTTATAGATTTGAAGGATGGACTCAAGCCAGAAAAACTCTCTGGCGCGACACAGAGAACCAACTTTCCTTGCTGTAGATGAAGCTATTGATATGTAACTGTTCCATCTCACGTCAGCGGAGAGTGTGAGACCATGCAGTCGCAAAGAGGTGTTCTCGTAGAGTTGAGAATTAGACATTCTAATGGGAGGCAGGGAGGGTTCTCTGTGGTGAGTAAGAGAGCAGTTTTGTTTTTTGAGGCATTAAAATTAACCAGCCATTTCCTGTCCCAGTCAACAAACGATTGGTGGTCCATTTCGAGGCTAACGGTCAGGATAGTTTTGTCAGCGATACCAGAAAATGTTCAAAAGCACAGCGGTGAGTAAGCTTTTTTTTTCTTTTCTTTTTTATGGGAGCTTTTCCTACTTCGTTGAATTCATGATGATCAATGTGATAAAAACGTAAAAACAATTTCATATTAAATAAATATTAACTTTAACTTCTTAATTTTTACTAAGAAAGTTGTTCTTGTTCATCCCTTATCTGATTTATATCCGGAAAAAATAAAGTTATTTCGTCGGAGGTTTTATTTGAATAATAAAACTATAGAAAATACCAAAATATTCCTTATTTGCATGGATAATTATAGATTTCCTGGGAAAGTGACCGATTTATTCCAATCGTAACCTGTTTTTATTTTTTTTTTCGTTCTTTTTCTTTTTTTAATAAAAGTTCTTTGCCTGCCTCCTTTGTTAGTTTTCGGTAACATGTTAAATATTCTCAATAATCAAAATCCTATATCGCCCACCAAAATTCACAATCGCCCACCATTTTCTGCTCATTTGCTTATCACCCTCACAACAGTTGAAATCGCCCACTGGTGTGTAATATCGCCCATGTCGGGAAACCCTGCTCTGGTGTGGTAAATCTGACCATCTCCGCTTCTTGTGCGCAGGCTTTCTCAGCCACAAACATGCACACGGCAACACTACCTATCGATATGACACCTAGCAAGACTTTTCATGCAGTATTTTAAAAAATCAGTCTGTACGTCAGACAGTGGACTCACTAGACAACATTAAATTAAACATCCATATAATCCCGTTACGTTCGAAAGAATCGACTACTCACTGTGAAGTGGCTTGTAGATCCCTTGTTGATCTTATAAGCACTTTAAGACATACTCAAGAACATGGAAATTATCTCTGAAATTTTCATTTAGGAGTCATGTCTCATGAGTGTAACCGACTTCCACCAGGTATGAGAGGGGGACGTAGAGATAACGTGTCTGGCCGCCAACTTGGTGGGTTAGCCCACTGGGGTGTTAGGGACACCAACTGTGATGAAGTATCCGTGTAAAAGCAAATGTCTGCTGTAAGACCTGCCTCGGTAATAATCAGGATATCCCGCATAGGTTTGTCACTCAGATGATTATCATTGTTGGCCCGAGTTGTTACCGTGTTGTACAAGACTTACACGGCTATATTCTCAGCATGAGCACTGCTGACACCTTAACATATATTATGCATGCGCGAGTGGCGTATTAGATAGTAGCTTTCAGTCGAGTTTAATCCATTTACACGCAAATACAATTGGGAACGGTATGCATCTATCTTCTAACCAGCTATCAGTTATATATAGCAGGGCCGACTGGATCCTATAGGCGCGATTGGTAACCAGTTAAGGAGAATAACTATGTATTCAAAACCGTCACCATATGTGTAACTTATCAATGGTCATGTTCTTTGTCCATTTATTAGAATACGGATG
>OZ038495.1:32183807-32231307 GCA_964036315.1 Acanthosepion esculentum | reverse complement strand
GTTAGAATTCTAGTCGAATCCATTGCATTCCCTGACATTGCTAATACCCATGGGAAACTTATGAATCCTTTTCTTCTCCGCCGCCAGTTATGAGTAAAAAGCAGGACAGTCCGGGTTCTATAGCCTTGGATGGCAACTGGTTTGCCGCAGAAAGAAATGGCAACCTAAAGCGGGAAAAATCTGCGTGTTACATGCATAGGGTGATTGGCTATGCCTGTATCGCGCATGGCACATGACTGATTTAATAAATACATTTAAATTTTAATTATATATATATATAAATAAATAAATAAATAAATTTACCTACGGATCGGTTAATCCTCTGTTCAGATGGTCAACTAATCAGGTTATTCTCACATGTGATTCCCAAATCGTCTCGACTGTTTAATCATTTAACTTGGGAAAACATTCAATACCGGGCCATAACTCTCCCTAACTACTATCGCTGGGGGAATTGAAATTCATAATGTTTCATTCTCTAGGTGAACTGACCCACTGAATCAAGTTAAGCAATTGACAATCAAATCTATGACAATATGTGGAATTTTAATTAGATTTTATTTATGTGATTGAAAAACAAACAACGTTAATCTTGTTCGAATTTAGAGGAGAAAAAAGCAACAACGTCATGAAACAAAACTTAGCCAACTTGAAGGTCCTAAAAAGATTATTTCAAATTATATCTGTTTCAGCAGATCACATGAGAAACAAAGTGAAATACGTGTATCAAGTATAGTGACTAGAGAAATGAAAACTTATGGGATGGGAACTTGAATTTCCTACCGCTAATGTTTTACGCATTACGAACTGTCTAAAATAGTAGGCAGCACCATATGAATTATATTTTTTTGGTTTGCCGACCTTTCACAAAAATTAACAAATGTCCACATTTTAGCTCTTATTTTTTCAAATGTCTGCTATTCTTTTCAGTTTGTTGATAAGCCGTTAAAAATCAAATCAATCACTTCCATAAATATTCGTAGCCTGCAGAAAATAATTAAATAAGGTCAACTCTTCATATCATTTGAGTTCAGATTATGCCATAATGCCGTAAAAGCTCAGCGGAAAATCAACTTCGTATTTCATAGTAGTACTGTTAATGTCAGAAATATACAAAGCTGGTTTCAGAAATCATTTTGGAGAGGTTCTCTTGGTTCATTTTCAAAACGAACCAAGTGAAGAACTTAATTTATTCTTAAAAATGTCCAATTCATCGCTTAGTCAAACTCCTGAATCAAACGGAAAACTTTGAACGTCCTGCATGTTAAAGGAGAACGGTGCAAGAGTGAAAAAAGACCAGACAGTGAAAAATGACCAGACAGTGAAAAAAGACCAGACAGTGAAAAAAGACCAGACAGTGAAAAAAGACCAGACAGTGAAAAAAGACCAGACAGTGAAAAAGAAACAAACTAGACTTATGAATACTGTACAAATTATATATTCCTTCTCAACGCGGTTTTTAACATGATGAAATCCACAGTTCAAATTTGAATAGTCTTGGTTATGAAATTTTGCAATCTGAGCCTTTTTCGCTCTCACAGATTATTACTCATTCAAACACTTTCAGCTTTTCATAGGCAATAGAATATTCTCTTGTAGTGAAGACGTACTCGGAGTACAGTGTAAGACGGATATAAGAGACCCTGATATAAGATAAACCCGGATATAAGAGATTTTCTCTGGTCCCAAATTAGAGCCTGTGTTAACAAAACAAAATAGACCAAAACCGGATATAAGAGAAACCCTGATATAAGAGACTTCTCCGGTCCCGACAACTCTTATATCCGGGTTACACTGTATTTGAAAAGTTTACCAGGACGTGATTTTTTATTTTAATGGGATAAACAGTACTTTATGCAGGAATAAAACTGTTAAACAAAACGGATGTTATTTTTTCATGTAAAATAAAGTGAATTTACGATTTAACTAATCCTTCCGTAAGAAAGGAGAGAAAATTATTCGGATATAATACTTCTAGATTAGTATGAATTAGAACTTCCAGTCGGGACATTTGTCGGAATCAAAAAACTATATTGTATATATAATTTCAACTGGGCTCATTTTTATTTTCCAAGAAAAATAATCTTACAAACCTAACCTTATTTTCTTAAAATGTTATCTGTATGAATGGCGTCTATTTTTCAAAATTCATAATACAAAATTCATTAATTTAAGTAGGCCACGTATGCAACACAATGTAAGGGGGATTTTAAATCGCTGTTGCATGATGATTCTTTCTCTTCTAATGTAATTCTCAAATTTTTCCGCATTTCGTTTGGCATGTTCTTGAAATTTTTTAAACGAAAGATTAACTCTGCGGACATTATTGCAATCGTCATAGCTGAAAGCTGGCTTTCTTTCCACTAAACAGACAACCTTTTTAATAGCTTTTTCAATTTTAGTCCAGGTTTCATCACACTCGTGTTTTTTTATTTCCTTGTTCATTGTCACTGTGTGAAAGCTGACGAATAGTTTGGAAGATTTTATATAATACAATGTTGACTTCCCTATTTTGAACTCACCCATTAGTTACAATGAACTTTCACCAGCGTCTTGTTTGTTTAAAATGTACACTTTGTGCGATAACTCCAAAGTTGTTCTCTTCCTCTTATTCCCATCATCTTTTGCACCAATACAAGCCATTGGAGAGAAATAAGTATAAGCAATTATCCAAAGTAAATTTCCAGGAAAACAGAAATTTTAAATCAGTTACTTATCACCGAAATAGTTCAAATATACACGGCAAAATCATTTCCGGATATGAGGGATTCTACCGTAGTACGCAGTTATCAATGGCCCCAGCAGCAGAGTTTCAAAGTTGACATTTCTAAATAAAATGCACAAACAACGCGTTAAGAAAACTTGGGTTGATTTGACAGTGTTTTTATTATGAACAAGAGTTCCTGTCTAAAATGCTGAAAAAACAAATCAATATTTTTTAGATACTGACATGCTGTGGCTTAGGAATTTCTAATTAAAACTAATGTACAAAAATTACCAACCCCACGAAAAAAAAAATCACATTTCCCTCTTTTATAAAGATTGGGCCAGTCAATTTATTTAAGGCCAAGCGTGTCGTTTTATTATATAAAAAGAATGAATGCATTTTTTTCTTGTCATTCATCAAAATTTCATTTGAGAACCTTATACAAGCAAAAATCGCAGGCGGTTTCTTTTTTTCCCCAGACTTTTAAACATTTTTGTATTGAATAATACGACGAAAGTGTTGGCGACATGTGAAAATATCGTGAAACTTGTTCCTCTACGAAAACAAGTTTCGGTCTAATGAGTGGACTTACTGAAATTGACATGATATATAACAGCATAAGACAGACTTACTTTTCTGCTTAAACTTATATGTAGCAATGGTATATGGCTTTCCATTGAGGATGAATGTCGAAAAACAATATATATATGCATACGTCATCCTAAGGCTTGTTGTCGTTGGAAACGATGAAGAATTTCTATTTCAGGTTTTGCGTTCGATCCGATCATGTCTTTAAATATCGTTCAGTGGCAATCTACCAGCAGCCCAACAAATCCTGCATCTATATACAGTGACATATCGCTTTCAGATTTGGCATTTTCGGATCAAGCATTATGCATTCATACATATATTTGTGTGTGATTTCTCTGCATAACTACAACACATACACATGCACTATATAACAAACACACAGTTATATAACAATGATAACCTTAATGATGAATTTAAGAGAAAAAGATAGAACTCATCTCGTATACTTGCATTAACTATTCATGATATTTCTTCATTCAGTTTATAACATTTTTACTGTGTATGCCCATAAAATTACCCCTACATGTTGAGCGAAACACTTCTATGTAAATAATTCTTGTCTTTAACAAAATAACTTCTAGTCATATATGAATTACTTACACTATTTACACTGTTGGGATTGTTATCTTTATCACATTCATAACGTTTTGGCTGTTGTATGCTCCGGCCTTCTTCAGCTGACGTTTGTTTGAACTTTGAACCGAACCCCGAATACACAATATGTATGATGACGTTTCTGATGACGTTTGTGTAGCCGAAACTTTGTGAATATGACAAAGACGAAGACAATGTAAATACTTTAAATAGTTACAAGAACTCATCTCAGGAATAGAGACAGATTATCAGTTATATTTCCTATCTCAGGTAATTCAAACAGCTTGAATTGTGTATTATTTTTGTAACAGCTGGTGTCTTAAATCTGCCCGCATTTTGCCTAGTTCAGTCAACGCTAATGTATTTTGCTAGTTTAAATTGACTGACAAGCTTTTGAACTTTAAACATTTTACATGATAGCGACGTTGTTCGTTTTTAATTTTCATTGCCACATGCCTTCAGGGTGTAGGCGGTCACAACTCTCCAACAGATTATGTTATTTATCTATTAAATGCCATACATTAGAAAATATGGTGTAGCTTTTCGTTGCCTTCTCCATGGTTTTTAATATTAGTTTTCTTTTATAATACTACTTGCCACAAATTGTATGTGGTCGAGTTTTTCCTATTTAATCACCGTAATTCCCCATGTATGATACGCATTTTTCTAAGAAAAAAAAAGCAAAATCATTGGTGCGTATTATGCGCAGCTACAAAAAATCTTTAAAAAATTGTAAAATAAATTAAGAATTATAAAACATAATTAGAATAATATTCCATGTTTAATACCATTTTTTAATAATAAGAGTAGGAAACAGTGGCCGTAATGAAATTGCAGATGTACAATTTATAAGGGTTGATTATCAAAGAAGGTGTGCGTATTATGCGTGAATAGAAGCATTTTCCCCACACTTTCAGCATAATTTTAGGTGTGCGTATTATGGATGAAGGTGTATTATACATGGAGAATTACGGTAATATCCGTTAGCGGGAAGAAAAGATAGATTATTGCCTGTTTCAAGGGCATTACATTGAAAGTGAATGTAACAGACTACATCGCAATTTGAACTCTGGTTGTTGATTCCATTTTCCTTGTCGATATCTTAATTTACACGCATCTATGAAGAAGCTTAGTTAATATTTAGGGATTAGAACACGTTTACCATAGATTAGTACTTAAATGGTATGTAACTTATTTCGTTTCATCTGTTGTCACTTCTATGAATTTGACTCTGCGATATTTTATGTAACGTATTCATACAGAACATTGAGAATTACGGATTTACGCAACTTTCTGTCTTCATAGCCCGAAGCAATATTTCCCCTTTCAACGCCCCTAACAGTCCATATTCTGTCATGCACTTATAAGTGTGTTTATAAGTGTGCTTTATTCACGCGAATCGCTGTTTCCCTGCCTCTCTCGCATTTACCATGCCGAGTGAGTGTAAAATTAAACCAAGCCATCTTTACTCATTACGTCTCTCAAATGTCAATTGTCTATTTCTCCTCCTAAGCACAACAGGTCTGTGTGGCATCCGTGAGTGAAAGAGATCGTGGAACTTCGCCTATAAAGTTATGCCTCATCTGCTATGATGGCTGGCTAGTCACCCGCGGGAGTAAGTTCCGATTACAAAGAAAGCATGTGAAGACACTCACCCTGATGTCGCCGTATTATTTTCTTTCTTTCCAGAAAGTTTCTCCCTTGTGACAAGCCTTCGTTTCCTCTATCTTCGCTCCAGCCCTCGGTGTAAAAGGCGTCTCCAGCGAGAACAATCGTTGGCGACATCTTCCCACCCTCTCAATTCCCATATCCATCGCCCTCAATATCCCTTTTGCAGATATCCTTGATGAGGTCGATATCGTGCCCTCTTGCCGCTGGCTAGTTACCTATACAGAAGGACCTTCGGAATTCTGTCAATAGGCTGTTGCTTTTCGTGTTTTGCTGTTGCAGCTGGAGCGATGCCGGACTATCCTATCCAGGGAGCAAGTCTTGGAAGTTTTTTCTTCGGCGTTTGCCCATGCAGCACATCTCCCCCTCACCAATGTTGTCCGAAGGAAAGGTAGAATCCAGTACAGCTTAGCACCGGCGTCGTCGCAGAAATTTCCAGAACGAAGTTAAACATAACGTCGAGCTGTCTTAGGGACACATGCTTCGGATTTGTCCGCTGAGTTTTCTCCCGAAGCCTTTCCCATGTTTGAGTATGGCCCCAAGTCAGGTGTTTAAGATTAGAGTTATCCTTATCTTAAAAGCACAACAGAGTAACTGTGGTGACTAAAAGAAGAACAAGGTATTGTACTCACCGAGGGTAGGTCGGAGGGGGAATTATGTGCTCTGACGTCGGAGTCGTCTAAGATAGTAATTTCTCCCGGGCGAACCAGAGCCAAAGGATTGACGATTTTTATAGACGCTCTGGTCTCGTCGTATGACGTTGAGCGAGACATAGAATCACGTTGAACGAGGCCTTGAGAGTTTAAAAGGTGCTACTTTCAGTAGCACCTTTAGTTTGTTTTTCTCTACATATCCTTTGTAGAGCTCGCTTTGCGCAGAGGAGAACGCCGAGTGTTACTAGTCATTTGACTTTTGTTACCGTTACAAAGAAGACTTCGCTTGTAAGCAACGTCCAAAATTTTCGTTGCAAGCCCTGAAATCGTCTTTCCTTTTCCCCCTCCCTTACTCGTTGGTGAGATAACCCCGACATAACATTATTCTGTTTTATCGTTAGGCATTGGATATATACTATATATTAAAAGTATCTTTTCACCTTATCAAATCTATACTTCTCCTGTATACATCTTGTATGAGAATCACGAATTACGATATTAATCAAAGATCATTTGTTTCACCGCCAATTGACGAGAAGCTCTGTATAAAAAAATAATTCTAATCAAGAAATATCATCGAGGTGACAGCCATTGTTATTGCCGATCAAGTTCATAGAAAATCGAACCTTTCGAGCGACTGATCAACGACTGCACTTGATTGGACGCTCGAACCAAGCGAATTAATCAGCTTGGATCGAACTGAGCCGACCACAAGATTCTTGTTAATTGTCGATCTGTAATGAATTGAACAATATAATCTTTAATTTGGGAGATTCGTAATTAAATGAAGAGATTTTAAAAAGAAAGCAAAGCGAATGAAAAGATGTTTTTCGTCAAACAAGACGCGTAATTATCGAATGAATCTATTTTCATCTTTGCTCTTTCTATGAGGCGTTTCGTTTCTATCTCTTTCCCATTTTAATCATACTCCCCACCTCTGTTATTTTATTCTGTTGTTCGTTTTCTATCGTTTTGGTTAAATTAAATTTTCTCAAGTTTTCTAGAGTTCTTCACTGACACCCGATCTGCATTCATTTCTCTTGATTCCCTTTCGTATTCAAGTGTGCTTTCTGACGATTTAAATTTGCCAGAGCGTTCTTGAAAAGTTCACGCCCTGACCAAGAAAGGATTCCAATAAAAATTACTGGCCTTTTTATTATCGGTTTGTGGATGTGGTTTTTATCTGAGAACATGAATGGAACCCCTATTCGATCTAAGTCTGGATACTTCAATATATAATTTAACAATTTTTGGCTCTATTTTTAAGAATATTACTATCGATCTTTGAATTGGGTCTTATAGGATCAATATGTCTTTATTGAATTGATGCAACTAGAAAATGGAAACATGCTGATTTGAGTTGCTGCTTTTAGTTAGCGGCAGAACCAAATGCGTTACTTAATGCCGGAATCTCTCTCTCTCTATATATATATATATATATATATTACACCAATTTCAATTATTTCTGGAGATAATACTTAATACACAAATCATACTAATTAGCCCATAGGTGGTGGGGAAAGAGGTGGATTCATGCGTATCTTAAAAGGTATTTGCAGTGAATATAACGAACTCGACTGGAATTGGAACTCGGCTCTCCGATTAAAAATTCGAAGTCGTTGTCCATTGCGCCAACCACACGCGCGCCATCTGGTTATTCCAAACCTATCACCCGTCTAGGTACTGACTAGTTTCTGGTTTACGTTGTTTAATTTCGGTGATCGTACGGGGACCGGTGTTTCAAAACTATATATACACACATGTCCCCCACGGAGAATAATATATCGCATACATCTACAGAGCAAAGTAGATTGTAAGGAGAAACACAAAGGGAGGGTCTTACATATGGAGATACTCCTATATCTGGTTAAGCCATGTTTAGGACGACAGATTCAAACCGACCGAAATTGTCCATGCCCTAGACGAGGACATATTTCACGAACGGGAAACAGCGAGTCTTGTGTTTCCCAAATTGAAGATTGCGAGCTGGAGTTTCATTCTATATTTGAGGAAGATATTCCAAAAGGGAAACGACACCATGTGCATATAAAGATGCATAGTGAGGTAGTTTTAGCTACTGCCTGGGCCAAGGGGCACAGGCTAAAAGAAAGCATCGCGATGTAGCTGCTGTAAACCAACTGAAATTGACTTGCTCTCGTCGCTGTATAGAGTTATGTCTTTAAGCGACCATCACGTAACTTATAGCCATCAAAGGGAGATAATCACCTTTTGTATACTTACACCAAGCAATAGGTTAATTTGTACTTTTAGTTGTTGCTGCCATACCCGAAAATATTTCCAGTAAACTTTCTGCTTTGCATTAAGTCTGGTAACATTAAAAGTGCACAAGTGGCAGCACTGCCAGAGACAGATCTTTGTCTCTTAGCTGCGAATAAGAGCTGAGTTATATCATCATCACCCAGCCGAAATATCTAGATGTCGGAGAGGATATCAAATCTAATAATAATCCTATCTCGGATTGTTTGGCACCGCATCTGTTTGTCTATTCAAATACAAAAAAAAAATATTGTTTCTTGAAGTCTCTGTTCGATACTGGGCGTGGCACTCGTAGTACACAATACAAAATCTTTTAAAAATGGAAATACAAAACGAAGTGAAAGGAAAACAAATCCTTGTAGCCTAAAGCAAGGAAACGGGACCAAATTAAAATCGACAAACACCAAACAAAACTTGAGACTATGTACTTAGCAATAAAATCCTAAATTTGGTGGCAAGGAATAAAATTTATATTTTAATCCCCAAAATCGGATAATTAATCATTTATTGAACTATTTACACTATTTAAATTTAAGTGTTTTTCTTTATTGTCATACTCACGAAGTTTCGGCCGTTGTACGCTCCGGCTTTCTTCAGATGATATACGTTGTAATTTCGAAATGCACACTTTATTCCACGGAGGTAGATTGTTCTGGATCCATGTTCCATACCTGTTAGGGATTTTAGTTTCATCAAATTCCCTTTATTACCCTCAACTCCCCAAGTTTTGTCCACCTCTGCTGTGGCCAGGTACGGATCTCATTTCTTTGGGTCAAGTCACTGGATTATTTTAACGCTTTTATCCACTGGACCATGTATCACCTGAAGAAGTGCGGATCCCACCACGGCCGAAACGATGTGACTATGACAAGATGAGGACAACAGTCTGAAGAATGTAATTGGTGTACAATACCTGATCACTGATATAGAGACATGTTTTATTGAACCGTTTAAAAATATTCGTTAGCAAATAAAAATAGTTTAAAAGGTTTTTTTTTCATTTGTAGAAATATTTTTATTTATGTCTTGGTAAACAGGAAAGGCGTTTCAGTTTAAGTATGCGGCCCTTAGATTTAATTTCTTGAAATCCTTTAAAACGGCTATATTTGCTAATATATGTAATATTTTAAATACAAAACTGGCTTGGTTGAAATTTGATCTTCTTGTAAGCGTAGCGACGGATACCGAACTAGTAATAATAATTATAGTTAATTTGTGAAAATTTCCCGATTTTCTTTTGATATTCCGATGAATACAAATTCTTATGATAACGATGCAGATAGCTCATAGCGAATTCTAAGACGATAAATTATCCGTAGGAATTCTCCAATCGCATCGTTAAATATTTAAGATTATGATATTGCAATAAAAAACAAATATGAAACTTGCATTTATTTTAAGTAGTTTGTACAAATGAAAAGATTTTAAATTAACTTTTGTTTCACAGAAATAGTTAAACATTTGTCGTTCCTTCATTTTCCCACAGAAAATATTAATTGTCCCTTTTTCCACACCATGAAAGCAGAATGATTTGATGTATTAGCAGCGCGTAATGGTCGTGCGAACTAATGAAGCGAGAGACAGGCACTTCTAATATATTACTGGGAAAAGTGATTCGCTGATATCGTGGATTCAAATTGGATGTTGCGATAACCAGTGGCCTATGATACGTTTTTAGACACCCGTGATTACAGCAATTTTCACTTGTTTAATAACGTCTTTTTTCAGCAATACCGTGTTAGTATAAAGCTACTCTCATCTATGAACAATAATTGAATTATATCTTGCAATGAAAGTTCGTAGAAGTAAGGAAATGAATGAATTTAAACAAGGGAAAATAATAGGATGCCATCATTGTGGCGAGTCAATTACAGAAACTGCTAGTTTTTTCCAGGTTAATCATCAAAGTTAATAATATTGTCAAGACATTTAATGTAGAAGGCGATTGTAGTGTGAAACATCGTTCAGGAAGACCAAACATTGAATAGGGAAGTCATCAGAAACCGTCGTCAGAGCTTCAAAGATGTCACCAACAGCATGGAAATGTCGCCATATGTGGTGAGAAAGGCACTTAAACGGCTCGGCTATCAAAGAGATGCAAGAAATAAGCCCTTGAATTCAGAGGTTAACAGGGACCGGCATATGAACTGGGCGAAAGAATTCGAGAGCAAAGATTATGAATTTTGGTAGTCTATAATTTGGTCAGATGAAAGTAAATTCTGCCAATATTCGAATGCGAGTTTGTTTGGAGAAATCAGAATGAGACTTGTAACACTGTCTGCAGGAGACCGTGAAACATGGAGAGATCGGAGTAATGTTGTGGGGCGGTTTCTGGTTTGTAAGGAAATCTGAGCTGATTCTTGTTGACGAGCGGTTGAATGGTTCAAAATACTGTCAAATATTAGAGAAAGGACTACTTCCACTATTTGAAGCCAATCAGGTTGACAAGAATGGCTACGTTTTTCAAGAAGATGGAGAGCCATATCATACGAGCAAAGCAGCAAAGGCCTGGAAGGAATCGTAAGTAATCAAGTCCCTGCCATGGGTAGACCAAAATCCTGACATGAATCCAATTGAGTACATTTGGGAGCACCTTCAGCGAAGACTTCTAGAGCGTGCAACGAAAATCACGTCAGTGGCAAGAAACATTGCTAAAGGAGTGCCAAAATATGGCTCAAACGATTGTTGATGACATGATCAAATCCATGGAAATTCGAATACAAACACTGAAAGTAGTAAATGGAGGACCTATTCCATACTAGTTCCAAATACTGTTTGCTTTTGTTGAATAGGAAATATGTAATTAAATTTTGAAATTGGATGTAGTTCATTTCTCCTGGCTAAAATCTTTTCTTAGGCCACTGTAACCCAAGGTAGGTGCACACAACAAACATTCCCGGGGAATATGAATTTCTATGAAAATTTAACTAGCACATTTCGGTCCCGGAGATTGGAACAGAAATTAATTCTCAAATAATGGATTCTGATATTCTAGAAGACTGAAGCATAATGCTGGCATCGAATTAAAACTATTTACATTGTTCAGAATGTTGTCCTCACCTTAATTATAATATTCACGACGTTTCGACCGTCGTACGCTCTGCCCCGGTTCTAGTTCCACTTACCATGCCTCTTCCGGATGTTTCAATTATCTTCCTTTAACTCAGCTCTCCAATTTTTTTTGTTCACCATTACCGTAGTCATGTATTGAAATCACAAATTTTGAGTCAAGTCACTGGATCCATCCAACGTTTTTATCCATTGGACTATGTAAAGAATGCACATAATTACAATGCCTCATCTCAGAAATATAGACAGCGAATGAAAAACTTAAGTAAAGAAACTTACAAGGACAAATTATTTGTGCGACTCGAAAATGATTTTATTTTTATTCATCGTTATTGGTAGAACGAGTACTGAAATGAGCAACCATCTTGATCTATCACGAAAGCCACAGCTACCAAATGAATAAGAGGCATTAGAGAAAAGAGGATGCTTAATTATATTCCAATAATATGTCTGCTTCTGAATATAGAATTAATATTATGCTCTTGGCAGAAAGAGCATAAAGGTGTATGCTGAAGATGGAAGTCCCAATAACGAATATGAATGCATTAAAAATAAAAAGGACATGACTATGCTAGTTAGGAATTACAACAATAGGACGTACCGCCAAAGATTCGCTGGAAAAGCATATATTATGAAAAAAACTTACCCAAACTGAAATAACGAAAACTGTTTTATCGTCAAAATATTAAGAGGAAATACCGAATACTATTCTTATTAAATCATTTTTATCCTTTTTAGAAGGTTCGAAATTTTGGTTAATGATTTTGATTTTCTAGGGTCAACAGAGGAGCAAAGATTAATATAAGAAGATTTAGCATCTTTTTCGGTAAAAATACATTGATTTGGAAATTCATGAAAAAAAAAAAAAAATTATCGGATTTTTATTAACCTTGTTATTTGAGAATTTTTTTTTTTCAGAAAATCTTTGTAAAATCTTTTCCTTATTATATCTGTTATTCCTTAAAACTTATTGAAATTTATAAATTTCGAGAAATTCATTTTTAAACCGCTTAATGTTTATATTATTCATACACAAAACTCCGGAGAATTTAAATCATTATTTTGTAAAAGAGGACCACCAGTTACCAAAAATCTACTCCGAATCGTAAAATTAAATTCAGTTAAACTAAGACAGTTATCAGAAAAGCTTTAACTGATTTTATGAATGATATATTGTGAACACTATTGTCTCGAGAAAAAAAATAGATAATGAAATTTTGCAAGAATGTTTTTCAATTTTGTTAAAATTTTAATTTGAAAAATTTTTACAGTTTTAAAAGTTAAAGTTCTGTATTAATTTGTGTCGGTGAAGTGATATTTTGTTATTGAATAAAAAATATTTACTAATTATAAATAGAAACCTTACAATTCAGCGACGCCAATATTTTAAAAAGGATTTAATTTTTTATGATTGTAGAAACGTGCCGACTTTCCGAAATAGTGACGTCTAAACACGACATTAGTAGAGTTAGCTGATATTTTCTGATAAACTTTAAGCCAAAAGTACATAAAATTCAATAGGATTATGGAGATATTTTTTCTAAATTTTTAAGATTACTAAAATTATATTTATTTATTTATTTAAAGCACACCCGTTATATGACGTTATTAATTTGCGGAAATACGCGCTTAAAGGTGTTAGACAGTTTTGATCAACATTATCTTTCATGCTAAGCCGTAACAAACTTCAAAAATAGGACTACCTTACATTTAAAATAATGATGCTAATAATATTTAATGAGAATTTATTACAGGAAATATCAAATTTAACGGAAAGATTGCCGACAGTCATGTATTTAGTTACATATATAAAAAAAATATAAATTTGTATGCGATATTCGATTTTTTGTTAGGTACTTTTCATTTTATTATTGGTAGCATTTCAGAATACATTGGCTGCAATGCTAAGTTTCCTAAGTGAAACAAACTGGAGTTATTTCGTATACTCTTTGTTACCTCTTTTCCATTGTTTTTAATTGCCTTCTTACAGTCTTTTTGATGGGCAATAGCGTAAGAATGATCTTATTACATTTAAAAAATGAAGCCTGTAAAAAAAAATTACATTAATATACGACCGAAAATAAAATGTTCTTGGCACAAATCCTCATCTCATTGCATGGTTATTAAGTTTAAACCTAAATTGAGGTGGAAGTAATTGTGTAATCGGCTCTAACTTTTTGTAAAATAATTGGAAATGTTATAATGAATAATTTGAAGTGAAAAAGCAATTGTCGATGTTTTTGTTGAAAAAGCTCGCTCCTTCGCCGAACGCGTCATCTTCCGGAAGTAATTTTTACAGATATGCCGTCCGGAGAAAAAAAGTTAAACTTCCGGCTGTCAATCAGTTAATAGAACTGCCGACACCCAATCAAAACAACTGTAAGTATTTCTATTATATTTCTATTATATTTCAATCTCGATCTCTTTCCTTTAAGTAATATATTGTCTCGGGGATTTGAACCCTTCACCGCTGCACTGAAAGGAAATGTTGGTGGATACCACGGCTAGCATGAAAGTGGTCAGAGATCTGTATCTATAACAACTCAGATTAAATGTAAGGAGGAGGCTATCTATGTCAGTTTGGGTCGTATACCATCCCTGTTATCATAATTACACGTAAAATAAACAGGGGGAAACACGAGAGAATCTATGGCTTCATAGAAAGAGAAGCTCCAGTTTCTGGAATTCTAGTTATTACGAAGGAGGAACAATCTATCAGATGATGAATGTGAAGGTAAACCGTGGGCATCAACAATTGATACTAGATTGGAGATCAACGGATATCATCAATTCGTGATTTAAACTGTTGCAAGGAATCAGACACTGTTCACTCATGATTTGAACATAAATTACTAAATTGACAATTCAAAGATTCGAGAGGCTACGACATTTCCTGGATTATTTGCAGGCAAATAAAGCAGGAACAACAAGCCAAGGACGGTGATATAACTTAGGTACCTTCAAGAGATCGCTAAAAAAATAAAGAGTATAGCATGACGAAAAAGACGCCAAACTTGAGGAAAACAAAACTATCCAAATGTTTATGTTGTTATTAAGAGGAAATATCCAAGTATTTTGGGGGTATTTCTTTACATTTTTTAATCGTTCCTAGCACGTCCTAAATTTTCGTTAAAAATTGTTTTTTTTTAGTCAGCAAAATTGACAGATAATCGATTATGCCAGACATTTTTTTCCAATTTATAAAAAAATGAAAATGTCACTTTGAAAATCTTTTAAAAACCAATTATAATTTTTATCAAATCTTAAGAAAATCAGAAATTATATTTATTTAAAATATTTTCAACCAATGTTAACTTAGCTTCTGCGCCGAAAAGATGCAATTTGAAAATAAAACAAAGCAGGTCATAAATTTTCGCGTCACTTGACATGTGTTGAATGACATATTGACTGATTACGGGAAGATAATTTGTTCTCCGGAAAGTGAAAAGTGAAGTTATTTACATTTAAGTGAACAAATTCTTTACCTCGTTTTTTTTTTTTTTCATGAAAATTTTCAGCGCTCTAATTTTTATTTTTTTTGTACTTACTTTTCACCTTTACGTTGCTTTATGGAAAATATATTATAAAGAAATTAAATTAGGACTGTTGAGAGTGAGATTAAATTTCATAAGAAAGGTATCTAATTTATAATTACCTTATGAAATTCTTTCAGAAGTATGCATAAAATACAAATTTAAATTTCATAAGATGATACTGATACTTGCAGGTACCCTTCTCAGTTGAAATTGAAAAATCACATTAACTTCTCCACACGTGTTTCGCAAAAATAAATCTAAATCTCAAAATGACATTTACGAAACTGAATGCGGCTTTTAACTAATTTTATATTTTAACAACTTACATGTAAAAATATATAAATAAAGAAATAAATAATTGTATTAAAAATTCAGTATTTAAGTTAAATACTAGACAAACTCAATTCACGTGACTTTTTATTGCATCCATGATACTTCTGGTCTTCCGTAGATTTGATTTACAGTGTTATTATTGACACAAATTATATTTTTTTTATATTCTGTTGTTGTTAGTTTGTAAGAAGCTTTTTGAAATTATAATCTGTAAATATATATCTACTTAATAACAGTCGTTAAATTTGACAAACTTTTCCCTAATTTTAGAAGAATTAACAACAATGTAAAAATAAAATATTTCAGAATTTTTTCAAAATTCATTTTTCATCGAAATATCTTTTTGCTTTCAGACAAAATTGTCCATGTTCCTTAGAATAAAGAAAATCAATTAAATCTTTTGGGATTAAATAATTTTTTTGTTTTATTGAGTTTTGTATGTTACAATTCATAGCCGATTTTCAGTTAGAGGTGGTCCAACTAAAACAAAAAAAAACAAAAAAAAATGATTTGGTTTCCTCAAAGCCTTGTGCTTTTAAGTAATATAATTACTAATCTTCTCAAAATTGAAATTATAGAATTTTCGTACAATCAGTTAGTGGAGGGGGGATAATACATATGAAAAAAATATTTGCCATGATTTAAAAAAAAAAAAATTTACAATAAGATCCATCATTGGTGAATAGTTTCTGACAATTTCATTAAAATCCGACAATTATTTTTATTTTTGAAAGATTTTCAAAATTAATGTTTGTCAAAGAAAAAAATGGGCTAAATTTTTAATTTTTAAATATTTTACTATTAGGTCATCCCATAAGTTCTGTCAGAATTTTAACTTTGTTAAAATGAACGAAATTTAAAGAGTATTTTATAATGTCTAATTGAGCTGAACATTATTTTTATGTTTAGATGCATTTTAGATGCATTTAAACTGATCAGATTTTATTTCAGAGAACAATAAAATTAAATTTTGTTTGATTAAAATCTTGATAAACATGGAAGAACCCAAGAATAATTTGTGGCACATAATGCTTTATGAGTTCAAGAAAGGAAACTCAGCATCCGAAGCGGCTAGAAACATTCACTCAATTTATGGAGAGGAATTTGTGAATGAAAGAACTTGCAGAAGATGGGTTGCAAAATTCAGAGGTGGAAATTTCACCCGTGAAGATGAAGATCGAACAGGACGTCCAGTTGTGTTTGATGAAAAGCTTCTTGAAGCAGCCATTGAAGAAAATCCTGCTTTATCAGTTGAGGAATTGGCACTGGTTCTCAGTTCAAACCATACAACTGTTCATCGTCATCTTCAACAACTTGGAAAAGTTCCTAAACTTGGAAAATGGGTGCCTCATGAATTGTCTGAAAACAACCTCAAATCCCGAGTTGACATCTGCTCTTCTCTCCATTCTCGCCAACTTGTTTCACTTTTTTTGGATAGACTTGTGACTGGCGACGAAAAATGGATCTTTTATCGAAATGTTAAGCGTCGTAGACAGTGGCTTGGTAAAGGGCAAGGACCCCAGCCACAGCTAAAAGAGAACTTCATGGGCAAAAGGTTCTTTCAATCTGGTGCGATTGCCAAGGAATAATCCACTTTGAATTCTTACCACCTAATGCAACAATTAATGCTCAAATATACTGTCAGCCATCAGAGCGTTTGAACCAAGCTTTGAGGAAAAAAAGACCTGCTTTAGTGAATCGAAAACGGGTGATGTTTCATCAGGACAATGCGCGACAACACACAGCAAGAATCACGTCACAAAAGATTGGTTGGGAGAAAATTCCTCATCCACCTTATTCTCCCGACCTTGCTCCTTCAGACTACCATTTGTTTCGTAGCTTACAGAATCATTTGGAAGAAACAGCTTTTCTAACACAGGAAGATGTTAAAACTGACATTTGTGAGTTCTTCGAATCAAAGACAAAAGAATCTTACAGTAATGGAATTTGTAAGCTTGTTAATAGATGGAAGGAATCATAGATAATCATGGAAAATACATTGTTGATTGAATCTGTAATTAAATGTAACATTTGGTAACTTGTTTTCTTTATTCAAAATTCGGACAGAACTTATGGGATGACCTGCTATTTCCGGTGACACAAAGAGAAACAAGTTTCTTTTAATCAAAATTTAGAATGTTCTAAAAAAAAAAAAAAAAAAAAATTTTTTTTTAAATAATTAAGTACTTTGATCTTTCCTTTTAATAATAAAAATTTAGACGCTAAAATTTTGTTTTCGTCACGTTTGGCGTCTTTTTCATCATGCTAGGCTCTTTTTTACGATCTCATAAACGTACCTAATATAACTTTTCATATTTATCGAATAAAAAAGGGCGGTATATAACAAAGGTTTAAAGAATCCCAACTCGATTGTGCATGAAAATGTTTCAAGACGAGTCGTATTTGTTAAAAATATAAACATAAGGACAAAATTTGTAAATTGTTTTCTAACGCCATATAAAATATTTGAAAATGATTTTAAATTTTGTTTAATTAAATAGAAAACAAAGCATAACAAATAACTTTAAAAAAAAGATATATTTTTAAACTCTTTATACAGGGATCTCAAAATTTCCAATAAGAAACACCGGTCTAAGGATTATTGGTCTAAAAAATAACACATATGTCCGAGTAATATTCGTCTAGATAATTATGGTCTAATGTGAGCTGATGCTAACCTGAAAATAGTTACTAAAACAAAAGTCAATGAGACCTTGCTATGTCATAAATATTGTTGTTATAGGGAAAAAAAATCAATAAAAACTGAATATTTTGTACACAAATAAAATATGGATTTATTAAAATATAGAGGAACGGTCCCCTCACGGACCAACATTCTCTACACGAACGGTCCCCTCACGCACCAACATTCTCTACACGAACGGTCCCCTCACGCACCAACATTCTCTACACGAACGGTCCCCTCACGCACCAACATTCTCTACACGAACGGTCCCCTCACGCACCAACATTCTCTACACGATCGGTCCCCTCACGCACCAACATTCTCTACACGAACGGTCCCCTCACGG
The DNA here is from genome assembly GCA_964036315.1 of Acanthosepion esculentum. Classification (NCBI taxonomy): domain Eukaryota; kingdom Metazoa; phylum Mollusca; class Cephalopoda; order Sepiida; family Sepiidae; genus Acanthosepion; species Acanthosepion esculentum. The sequence continues at coordinate 32,212,847 of OZ038495.1, read as the reverse complement.
ACCAACATTCTCTACACGAACGGTCCCCTCACGGACCAACATTCTCTACACGAACGAGGTCGTCCGCTGATACGTGCATGTTCGTGCAGCGTTTCCTGCTGTTTAAAGATTACACTCTCATAGGCTTTTAATGTAAAATAGATCAAAACTAGGATCTTCCATGTGAGCTGTAAAACTAATGAATTGATAAAGTTTGCGTTAATAATCATTAAATTGCGTGGTATTAAGAATGTGAAGACATTAGGACTGTTTTAAATCTGAGGAAATATCGAAACGATGATTTTTAAAATAGGCGAGAAGACAGAAGAGAAAGCCGACGATTAAAGATTTTCTCTGTATCGATCCCCAGTGATGTTAAGGAGATATTTCTAGAAGAAAAAAATTTTGTAACTTTTATAAAATCTTAATTTTATTCACCAATGACCGTAAAATTATGCTTAGTTATTTAAAACTCAAATTAGAATATTCAAGAAAATAAAAAAGCAAAACGAAAGTTTTAAAATACTTCTAGTTTTTTTTCCTTTTTAAATTTTTGATGCTCAGAATTTAGCGCCAGACACAAAAGTCTGATTGAAATTAATTTGAATAACTTTCGTCTAGAATCGAAAAGAATGATCTAATCAGTGGCTAGATCGATAATCATGACTTTAGGCTTTCATAAGATCAATATTTTAAAAGTTAATTTGTTTGGAAGGGATCTCTTTTAGTGTTCATTATGTTCACAACATTTTGGGCACTTATCTCTCCACACAGAAAAGAAAACAACCACAACTAACATACGCACGCTCATACGATTCATTCCCAGAAGGAAAATATTCAAACTACTTATATATAAAGGAGTTAGTTGAGAAAGAGAACAGAAATGGAAGGCGTTAATGATACAGGGACGCTCATCTTTAAATTTTAATTTTTAACATCCGTTTTAAGTAAATGGTTGAAGCTAATCCTTCAGTTTTCTATCACATTTTTATAGTCTTAATTTTGTGACAAATTTGTTGTAGGATGTGTAAGGTTGTGTACGTTTTTGTCCGCCTGCGTTTATCAGAGTGTGTCCGCCTGCGTTTATCAGAGTGTGTCCGCCTGCGTTTATCAGAGTGTGTCCGCCTGCGTTTATCAGAGTGTGTCCGCCTGCGTTTATCAGAGTGTGTCCGCCTGCGTTTATCAGAGTGTGTCCGCCTGCGTTTATCAGAGTGTGTCCGCCTGCGTTTATCAGAGTGTGTCCGCCTGCGTTTATCAGAGTGTGTCCGCCTGCGTTTATCAGAGTGTGTCCGCCTGCGTTTATCAGAGTGTGTCCGCCTGCGTTTATCAGAGTGTGTCCGCCTGCGTTTATCAGAGTGTGTCCGCCTGCGTTTATCAGAGTGTGTCCGCCTGCGTTTATCAGAGTGTGTCCGCCTGCGTTTATCAGAGTGTGTCCGCCTGCGTTTATCAGAGTGTGTCCGCCTGCGTTTATCAGAGTGTGTCCGCCTGCGTTTATCAGAGTGTGTCCGCCTGCGTTTATCAGAGTGTGTCCGCCTGCGTTTATCAGAGTGTGTCCGCCTGCGTTTATCAGAGTGTGTCCGCCTGCGTTTATCAGAGTGTGTCCGCCTGCGTTTATCAGAGTGTGTCCGCCTGCGTTTATCAGAGTGTGTCCGCCTGCGTTTATCAGAGTGTGTCCGCCTGCGTTTATCAGAGTGTGTCCGCCTGCGTTTGATTGCGCCCGCGTGCGTCTGCCCATACGTGTAGTCTGTCGGGAATACACACACCCGTCCATTTCTCTTTAACAGGATTCTTTACTAATAAAGTTACTGATTTTTTTTCAATTCCCATTCTATTACCATGATGATTCTGCGTCGTGATGATGTTGGTATCGGTCAACCTGCTGCGAGTGAAAAATGCCTCGTCACTCATGTATCAAAAGATGCACGATCGTACCAAATGTGTATCACGTGCGGCACGTGACATTTGCATATGTGCATATGTATGCATGTTTGCGTTAGAGTGTGAGTTATGCTCAGTTGTAAAATTTTTTCCATTCGTAGTCTTGGTAAACAAGCTAAATTCAATGATTTCCTGCTATTGTAGAGAAATCACTCGTTAAAAACACATACAGTCTCGCACAGAAAAAATAATGACAGTACCGTATAATAGAGCAAAATGAGAGAAAATCATCCACCGACAAGTCGAGCTGGCCGCATAGCATATACTTCAAGACCCCATCCACTAGTTGGACCCCCTCTCCTAGGCTGAGAAAAGTCACTGGACCGAGGAATGATCTTTAAGGCCGATTGACATTCGAGGAGGAAACTCGATTGTTCGCGAGGCTTACTAAGCAAGCGCTCGATCGACTTCTTACGTACCGCACGGAGAGGAACTACGGACAAGTGGTAAAAGATAAAAGGAAAGACATAAGTGGCACATGACTCAGTCCGACATTTCAGACAATCTACTTCGGCGATAAGTTTCGACCAACGCGCCGAACTTTACCTATCATTTTGACCAAAATTTCTCCAGCTTGAGTTCGGGCCCAACCAACACTCCGAGGACGCAGACAGTTACGTCCGTTCAACCAAAGATCGAACGCCTTCCAGTCATTTAACTGCAAGACGGAAGAGGTTTCGCGGTTAATCTTGCCCGGTGAACTTTCCGTACAGTTTCAGCGCCTCTAGTAACACCTTAATATCGCTGCGCGATGACATGAAATTAAATAGGTACGCGGAAATCTTGGCTCGAGCTCCACCAGAGACAGCGATCCCACGTAGGGTCGGCGAAGGAGAGGGTCCAGCGCCAAGTAGGGGCAACCCGGGTGAACAGATAGCGCAAAAGCGCGCGACAGCTTTCCGTTCACATTTACCACAGCACTGGGTGAGCGATACAGGAGGCTAATCAACTTGCAGGTGTCGGATTTGAATCCGGCAACCTGCAGTACAGCAGCCAGGTACCGATGGTCGACCCTAGCAAATGCCTTGTACTGATTCAAATTGATCAGCGTGGCTTGCTCGTCGTCTTTTACACCCTCTAGCATCATGCGGATCAGAGGCAGGTTGCTCTGAATTGTTCGGGCCTTCACAGCACAAGTCTCCTAGGGTACCAACAAAATGTAGACAACTAACTGCAAACGCTCCGTCGGGATCTTCGCCCAAATCTTCAACCCTGTATTTAGCAGAGTTATGGGCCTGTAATTGAGGATTGCCATCTGGAGTTTCTCTTTGTACCTGAGAAAGATATTCCCAAAGAAAGACGGCGCTATGGTTTTGTAAGCTGGATGGAAGGCTAATCTAGACTCTTCTCAGTCTATGGGTGTAGTAACTTTCCCGTTTGATTGCTGTAAACGAACTTTATTTTGACTGCCGCGTTTCATCACTATGAAGTGATATCATGAAGCAGCTGTCATGTGACCCGCGTGACTCATCTCCACCAATGGGAGATGATCGCTTTCTGTATCCTTGCTGTGCTGTAAATAACAGCGCAGATTCCAAACAGAAAATTTTCTTAAATGGTAAATCTTACGTACATTCATAATTACTTTTTTTTCCATATCTAAATACTTTGAACTATTTTTATGGTGAACTTGAAAAGACGTAAGTGCTTATGGAGGAATTATAAGCATAAATAGTTAATGTTTTTTTTAGAAAAGTGTTTACAAAGAAAAAACGACCTCTAGTTATTTTATTTTGTTTTCAATTAGGTAATCAAAACAGCCAACATTCAAAGTTACGAATTGGAAAATTCAGATTATAATTTGCGATATCATCTATTCATGCTCTTACAGGAATATGCTAGCATGTTTTGGTAGGCCTACGTTAATACAATTTTCCGTTTATCTAAGCAATGTCTGATAAAAAAAAATTAACAATTTAATATTTCTCTCACCGAATAGTTTGTGAAAGAAATACAGTAATTTGTGCTGTCAGGTGTAATTTGTTAATAATTTAATCACATAACGGCGAATCGAGGCCAGAGATATCGTATCAGGATTAAATCGCTCCTTAGATATTGTAATATTTATTATTCATTATTTTTGCTTACAAATATATACTTTGGGTGTAATATGAGACAAGGTTTATATTCCATTGAAATTACTCAAAAGAAAGCTAAAATTGTGTACGTTTAGGCAGAAATTTTCTGTTGTCACGGTGATACAAGATATCGGAATTCGCGTTCATTTCTGTTGAGCCTGAAAGCCTATGAGATACTGAATCATAAACACTTTATTATTACGCATGAAAATTAATACATTAAACAAAAATACCTGCCTCTGATTTATGGAAACTATATTTGGTTAATTTTGTTTAGTGGCGTTATTTACATTATTCGGACTATTGTCCTCATCTTTGTCGGCATATATATTACAACGTCCGAATAATGTAAATAATGTACATAATACCTCATCTCAGAAATATAGACATATATTGTTTAATGGCGTATCAATATCTATGGGTTATTTAATTCCAAAACCTAAATATTGTGAACATATTTTTATGGCTTCAACTACATAAAAAATTTGTTGGTCATTTCTTTATAAAATTTATTGTTGGTAATTCTGCTTTAAAAATGAATTTTTATATTTTCACAGTCATTGAATGGTATTATTTGTCCATATTCGGGACCCTAACATCTTAGAATTAAACACTCACGGGATAACTTGAAGACAAAGAAAGCAGGGCAGAAACAACGAGTAAGCTACGAGTTGTAATTTTCTGAATGGATAGAAGAACATGGTCAACACAGCATAGCAAAACATCAGACATTACATAGAACAAAAGACAGGAAGTTGTGGAGAACTAGTTTTAGTTACCCTCTAAAAAGATATGGCTCGTAAAAGAGACACTAATACGTAAACAATGCTTTTAATAATACAGTAAAGATTTTCAGAGAAAAAAAATCGCTCCCATTACTGGACATTCTGAATGATTTACAAGATTATTCTATGTTTGGCTTCCTACAGAGACAAGAGCCGAGTTTTGGAACAAAGTCAACTTGGCAGCCAGAGCGGAAATTTTTTCAGTTTCCTTGAAGCATTTTCTATTTATGATTCTCAAGAGCACTGACAAAACAATGGGTGCCATTCTCTCAAACGATTTGAAGACATTTAATTCCTTACTAGTTACTCAACAAATGGGCTTTTATTCAATACTGTTTCTTAGCATAGATCTCTATAAACTTGATTTTTCTTTCACCCGTCATATCAAATAGGATTTATTTGACAACTACGTCCAAATGTTCATTCGATTGAATGATTACAGACAGAGCACCCGAGTAAATACTTTCAGAAAAATATTTGTCTTGAAGTTTGTTCTTCAAATTGGCTGTAAAGTTAACCTGATAAGCATGTGTTTTTCTTATCTGATTGAACTCAACCCTACAGTGACTGGTTTATTCTAAGCACAAAAAAAAATCTAAGAAATTTCTAGAACACCTTTTTAGTGGCGCCACTCTGAACGTGTCTTTATTTGTAAGTTTCGCGTTTACTTAACTTTTGAAATCAATTTAAGCAAACTAAATTCAGTAGGATTAGATAGGTTCACCTATCGCCTATTTCAGTGATTTCCGGTCTTTTGAACAGAAGTAGAAATTTATTCCTTGTTTCCTGTTTAGGATTGGGTTTCTAGTTCCTGCTAAAGTCTTCTCTTTCGCCCCCAGTAGCTCCTTGTGTCTTAATGGCAATTTCGACTTCCTTGACTAAGGCAAATGAAAACAAAAATCTATGAAAACAACTATCCAAAAGGGGTTCTATTTTAATCCTGAGTGAATCGGATACACCCGAGAATGCTATGCATCCACTGATCTTATCTTCTCTCTCCATATAGAGAGTTAAATATGGCGAACGGGACTGAATTCAAGCCCAACCTGAAAAGGAATCAGCTCCGTCAGAATGATCTGACGTTATGGCTGAAGTATAAGTGGTCACCTTACAATTCCAATAGTTTACGTGACTAGTAAGGAGATATGGACTCCAATACATTATATGTTAAAGAACTGTTATATAGTGTATATTTATTTTATTTCTACGTACAATTTTAGCACAAGGCCTAAGGGGAAGTAGAGTAAGTTTTGTCGTCATTGACTATGCTAAACAAAGCTTATCAGACTCGCGACCCATTTATTCGTTACAATCTACACATTCACCACGAGAACAAATGCCTCTTCACCAAATCATACATTTACCAAAGTCACAGGTGAACCTACTAAAAACTAAAGATAATGTTATATAGTGATCTGAATTAAAGAATGTTACATAGCGTTCAGAACTGAATCGAAGGTGACGCGATTTTTTGAAGCTTAAAAAAAAAAGGGTTAAGTTTAACTGAAAAAAGAAATTAATATAATTCACAATTATTTCTTTATAAATTTGATTATATTTACTTGTATTTATATATCTATTGTTTATTATTTCTTTCAAAAGTTTGCACATTTAAAGGATTTTCCTGTTTTTATACTCCTGTAGATCAACAGCCTGCGTCCTCTTGGTCTCACGTTTTCAACTAACTTTACGTGGAGCGACTGTATCTATAGCTGCACCTACTGCAAGGAAAATTAGGTCATTGTTGTCCCAGAAAGCTTTTCCAGCTAGAGTCCATCTTGCACATGTAAAAGTCTATCATTCATCCGCACATTGAATACTGTAGCGAGATCTGGTCTGGTGTTCCTACAATTCATCTCGAGGTTCTTGACAAAATCCAGAGGATGTAAATATTAATCGATCCAGAATTAGCATCGCAACTTCAGCCATTTTCTCAATGACGTCACGTGATTTCCCTCTGTTTTTCTTTTTACAATTATTTTCATGGAAACTGTTTTAAAAATGTTTTGCTTTGATGCCCCGACTACGTGAATTTAAGCGTGCTACTAGATTAGCATCTAAGTCCCACCATTTTACTGTTGGAATATGGAAATGTAACGCTATTTCTACTCCAGAAATTTATATTCTCACACTTCCCACCTGTGGAACTCCCGTTTTCTTGCTTCCCTGATAACAGCAATCTTCAAAGTTTTAACATCAATCGCCATCTATCATATTGAATTCCCCATTACTCAAATTTTGTCTCTCACATTCCCTCCCTGTAACCCCCTGTGTACTATTGGCATTCCCGCTTTGCCTGGGGTGGAATGATTTTAACAAAATCTTCTTTAGTGTTCGTTTGACTTATTTTTACTTTGTTTTTGCTTACCTCAGGTTATATCTATCTACTTTCCGTTTCTATTCTCATTTAATTTTTTTCTCAAGAAATAGTTGATGTGTTAGTACTGACAAAAAAGTTAGTATATATTATATTGTAATAAATAATGACTTCATAATCTAGGATAGCTAAAAATTGGAAACTGTAAGAAAAGTTATTTTATTAAAATTGTAATTTTTTTAGTGTTTTATTTACCTAAATATATATGATCGAAAGGTTGGTATATCCGGGGTCGTAGTGAGGAAAAGCTCCGTTTGTCTATAAAATGCTCCAATGGCTTGCGTTTCAAACAACATCGGACGAACCGACGAAGGAACAAAAGCCGCCCATTCACGACTCATAACCAGATGCTTCCGGTACATGAAGCTCCATAGTCTCCAACAAAATTCTATCTAGCAGAAGGAAAAGTCCGATTTTAAACTTTGTCATATCTAAACTAGGAAAAGGCTATGAAAGTAAATCAAGACAAAAATATCTGGATTTAGCCACGTATGCTGTTAAAGACCAACACTGAGAAAATCCTGTTGCCAAACCGGCTTCAAGTTAAGCTCTACATTCCTTTTGGTCAATACCTCTGTGTGATTCCATGTTGTCTGAGCAGCACATGGCCTCTATATCTGATCGCATATTCATGCGACCTGGAGAAGTCACTCTTGGCTCAACATTAAAGGTCTGAATTTGAATCAAACAGGGCGTTACTATTATACTAAACATTGCAGATACCTCGGTCAATGGATAAGCTATAACAGGGTGAAAAAGGATATTGCATAAATGTATAATTGTTTGTTTCTAAAGAGATTTTCTAGTTTCTTAAAACATTGCTTATCGTTTGAAAGACATCGTTCGTTGGCCCAATCAACCTTCAGATTTTGGCGTCACATTTTCCGTTTTCTGTTAAAAAAATAATCTTCCTCTATATTCAAAATGTTTTACTTGCTTTTTAAAAAATTCTAGTTCCAGTAGAAATTATTCGGAGCATTCTCGTGCCAGAGGTAGTTTCGCTAAACACTAGAAATTTTTACGAAACCTAAACGAATGTGAGAACAAGAATTCTGTCCTTAAATAGCCTCGTCACATCGAAACTTTCATATAAATGTCATGATTGGCGCCAAACCTGTTCAGAAATAGCTAATGCAAAATATCAGCATTATACAACCGCTTCCTAAGATCAATGATGAAAAAAGACTGAGCGAGCAAAGCTTGAGGGTCTTAGCAAATATTTTTCTAAGAACATTTTAGACTGGCGCTACATATTCACAAAGAAAGTGTACGAAATAACAAACCACATGACACGAGGACTATCAACAGCAGAAACTAACACGGAGAGTGCATTTAAATCGAAGAAAAAAAAAGACAATGAAGATGTTAATCCACAGCACTTCAAATAAAAGGTTCGGAAGGAAACTGTCACCAAAACTGGAAAGAGCGATAACAGCTACTGGACTTGAGAAACCTGTTTTCCTAAAGTGTTTTAAGAGAAAGATCATACAAATTTCAACCAAAAACAGCTGTCAATAAATACCGAATGTTCCTTACAGAGAAACAATTACTATTACCAGGCAAGATAAACAGGTGGATACTATAAATTTAATGCTTTTAGTTTTTAAAAAAGGAAATTTGGTCTGTCTATATCACTGAGTTATGATATTCTACATTATTCGGACAGTTATTCTCATTTTTATTGCCATATTCACAACGTTTTAGCCGTTGTACGCTCAGGTTTTTTCTTCAGATGATTGGAATAACCGAGCCATCCGAAAGAGGCACGGTACGTGGAACTAGAACAATCTATCCCTGTGGATGTAATAAAGGGTTCGTTTCGAAATTCCAATCACCTGAAGAAGGCCGGAGCGTACAACGGCCGAAACGATGTGAATATGGCAATGAAGATAAGGGTAACATTTCGAATAATGTAAATTTAAATAAAGTTGGTCATGATAGTTACGCTACATGCATATCCCAAAATTTAATACATATTGGAAAAATTTTAGTTTTGATTCTAAAACAAAAAACAAACAAAAAATAAACTGATTCTCATTTAAAGGTACAAAACATTAATTTTTGTTTGATTTTATATTTCTTATTTGATCACATTAAAATCTTATTAGTTTCCTTACTACTTTTCGGCATGTCTTATTAAATAAACCAGGCAGCACCATTTTGCACAAGTGCTCTTTATTTCAGGCGCTTGTATGACTGGTAATATCCCCCCACCCGTCACCGTATGGTATACAAGCACTGCGGTATTTCATACAGATGCCGATTCCCCAAGTAACGACGGACTAATTATCTGCAAAAGTCTACATAAAGCAGTTCAAGTCATATAACCTTGACAGTAAATTAATGAAGTTACAATCTTTTCTCAGTAAACATGAGGGAAGATGTCAGTGCGCATGACTAGAATTTCAACTTCCGATAAAGAAAGCACAACGAAGTTATACTGCTTGCTGAAAAGAGCGATATTAAATTAGATTGATAAAATGGAATAAGAAATCTGGGATAACTTAGTTATTAATAAATAATTAAATATAGCTGTTGTGTGATCAACAGAACGCAAATTATTAACGTTAGCAGGAGTGTTTGTATTAAGTGCTGTATTAATACTTTTAGATAACGCAAAGTTCGAATATTCGTTTTGTCAAAAGTTATAGAATTTTTATAGTTGTCTTGTGCCTAATTATACGCACATTGAGGTGATGTCTCGAAGTGACAACGGAGAAATTTCCAATTTGTATATATTAAGGAAAATAACAGCCGTTTAAAAAGCATTTATAAAATAGAAGAGAAGCTATTAAACACCGATACCTATTGAGATTGATATAGTCTGGTAGAGATCACCTTAAAGGGGTGCTTATCAGGAACTGAAATAAGAATTGCGTGTTTTATTCTCTTCAACATTAATTTGGCACGGTAGCATGTCTAGCGGTTAGGATTGAAGAATCCGGCAGCCTATTTCGAATTTCTATAGAGTTCATTACATTTACTTCGGAAAAAGGTATAACCCGATCTTCTAGCTATAGGTAAATAGCAGTGTATATTGAGCCCTGTGGTCTTAGTTAGAAACCAGTACACGAGAATGAAAACTTAAATCAAACCAGCCTAGAGAAGATGGGGATCCGCCAGTCTGTCTTGACCAAAACACACTGCTGCAATAGATATAGAGCCCTTACGCCCATAAAGTGTTACGGGATTCTTGATTGTGATTTAGCATTTTTTTTTTAACGGACTGTGTAACAAGTCATTTCAGAAGGAGATCAGTGGAGAAATATGCGATATTAACTAGTCAATAAAAAATAGGAAACAATACATAAGTGAATAAATTTCTCTAAAATTGTTTATGCAGCGTTTAACTGAACGCCTTCGGCATTCATCTGTTTTGTTTATGGTATATTAAAATTTTCTTTGTTATACAGCAGAGATAGTATGTGTATTTATAAAAGTTACCCCTCATGAAGAGATCCTTAGAATGTAGAGATTCTTTGAAGGAACAACTCACTGTATTAAAAAAAAGGATATTTGACAGTGAGAAATATGCGTTTGACAATGAAAAGTAGTTTTGAGATCTGATATTGTATAAAAAGATATACAGAATAAAACGGACAATGCTGATTTTTTTTTTTTAACTGTCTTTGAATAAAAACTGATATTCATAAGGAAAATGACTGACAAAATTTTACACTTGATTTCTTCATGTTTTATATTTTGCAGCATTCTTTTCATCATATCAATATTTTGCCAAAAATACTGTCATCTGTAATTTTGTTTCCCCATGCCACATTTGTTACCCTTAATATTTTTTATATGTGCTGTGGACGATCATGGCTCACCGCAATTTCTTTGTGGCACTTAACTTCTCTCCTAATCCCTGTTCTGTCAGCATTTACATAGAGAGCGTTAGTTAAGTTAGGCGCTATTTTCGTCTCTCGCCTTCAATGCGTCAAGTGAGTGTCAGATTTTCCAAGCCCTCTTCTTTCCTAATATTTCCTTTTCTGATGTTATGTGAGTGTCCTCTTTCCGTCCATAATAGTCTCAAGCTGCCGCCTGTAGAACCACGTTTCTTTTATTTAACTGTCATGAATTTAGAATCGATATTGAATAAATGTTTAATTCTCTTGTTTGTTTCTAACGAGATTTTCTAGTTTCTTAAAACCTTGCTCATCGTTTGGAAGAAATCGTTCGCTGTCCCAATCAACATTCGGATTTTGTCGTCACAGTTTGTTAAAGAAAAAAAAACTTCCTATATATTCAAACCGTTGTATTTGCTTTTTTAAATTCTAGTCTTAGAAGAAATTCTTCGGAGCATTAGATCACATTGGTGAAACCTAAGACCAGATAGGAGCGATGTTTCAGAAAAAGGTACGGAAGTTGATGTTGAAATGTTAGTTAAAAAAAAAGAAAAAAGTGAAGCAGATGCTTTCATCTGAAAATTGGAGATGAAATTGAGAGTGGCTGAAAAATAATAGGCTGAAATGCATTTAAGAACGTTGTTAATGGTTTTGTATGTAAGAACAAAACGCAGAATTACAAGACTTACTGAAGTTCCTCTTGAAATTTACAGCTGGGTGAAACGCAAACTAGTACTCCAGCTACAATATTTGCTCTCGCATTTGGAATTTTTCGACAGAATCTTAGTGCTATTTCGGAAGAGAACGGTGAATGATTTCATCACGACATACAGTAGAAAAAAAATAGGCGACATCAAGTAAGATGAAACGACTCGGTAATATCTGTCTAACTATAGAACTTTGGTATTCAATTACACCCAACAGAAAGGTCTCTAATCGGGTGATTATAGGTTTTGAGGAGCATGGCACCTCTTAACTGATGTTTCCAGGTTCACCCTTACCCTGGGTGGTTGCTCGTGTTACGGTCCGAGCTATCGGTAAATAAAAATCAAAACGCTAGGAAAGTATAGAAATTAATTTTCATAGTAAAAATACCAGCAATACATTTTTATTAAAAAGACCAACAGTACAGTGTAACCCGGATATAAGAGTTGTCGGGGCCGGAGAATACGTCTCTTATATCCGGGTTTGGTCTATTTTGTTTTATTAACAGAGGCTCTAATTTGGGACCAGATAAAATCTCTTATATCCGAGTGTCTCTTATATCCGGGTCTCTTATATCCGGGTTACACTGTACTTGCATTGAAGATATGAGTAATGCATAAATCCCAAAAGTAAATTGTCATCTACAAACTATTTATCTAAAAAATAGTCAAAGGTACATTGAAAGGATAAAATTATGTAAAAAAAAATATCTAGATGAAGGCATGAAATTTCATTCAAAATAGTATCTATTTTATGCCATAGTAGCCATTTTATGACTTCAGTTGTATCAACTGAAGTCATAAAATGGCTTACGAATTATTTAATTTTTAGCCTTAAATGAGCCATACATTTCGATATGCCGCTAAACAATATCAACTAAGACCATAATTGCACAAATATCATCCTGACTATTATTATAGATCATTAAGTAATCACATTGGTCAATAACGGGTGAGTAAAGGCGGAACTGATCACGCGCATTATGTTAATAAGGTAGACGGGTATAATAGTTCAAATTTACAAATTGTTTCGAGAAGACAGGGGATAACCCAAGAGACAATGACTCTCCAGTGTTCATTTTTGTCTTTACTGACGTTCAGAGTGTATTGGTCCAAACAGAGATATTACCATTTTGTAGCATTATACATCGTTTCCTCGTTATATTATATATCGTTATATTTCGTGGAAAATAAATTTATCAGCCATGAACTCGTTCAATAGCGGTGGAAGAAGCACTGATGTTGGCTAAAGTATGTGATCGTACTTCGAGATAATAAGAGGCCATGTTAATAGACGAAGCTGCTGCTGTGTCGCGAAACGCATCTGTTTTTCACAACCCTACTGTGTTACCTAGGATTCTATGCGTAGAATATAATTTTTTGAAACCGACCTCGACCCGTTTCCGGCGAAGATTAGTGGAAGTTTTGAAAATTTGTAATACTACAATATAAAAGATATTTGGCTGTAAGAGTGATGTAAAAACAAAAGTACTAGGATTTACAATGATACCCAATATTTCAAATGTTTGGTTTGCACCAGATCAACCTCAATGGGTTATTTAATGCCGACAAATTTTCTTAATGCTGGTAATGTTTTTTTTTTCTAAAGTGTATTGCTGGTAATAATATTTCTTCAAAAACTCATTGCTGGTAATATTAGTTTACAATTATTACTGGTATTTTTACAATTTCATAGTGTTTTGACCCTAGTTTAGGTGTTAATCATTTACCCACAGCTGGGATCGTAACAGGTGCTACCAACCCGGGTCAATGTGAACCTGGGAACACAGCAATTAAGAGTGTTTCCACGCTCTTCAAAACCTCCTGATCAGAAGCCTTGCTTACATCTTACACAGGACGCGGATGTAGTTTATCGTCATACTAAGGATGGAATAGTTCAATGGAATGACTACGAAAGGAGCTAAATAACTTCGCTCCAGTATTTTCTTCAAAGATTTTAAACAGCGATGAGAAATTCTTACAAATAAAAAAAAATAGAAGCTCTAACCATGAAACTGAAGTTAATACTCTGGTTTTATTTCGTTGTTTTATTTGTAAAATATATCTACGTTGTAGTCTTTGACAATAACAGAGGAATATGCAAAGATGCTGAACTCGTTTGGACCCTCCTGTTAGATATATATTGGGGGCAAAAAGAACTGGCCGTTTCTGAATCGGTAACATGCTGTAAAGTGTCAACTGGAAAACATTGATTAACAACCTTGATTACCAAGTATTCGTAATATCCAAATATTAATGACGCAGTTGTTTACTTTGTTTGCTTTAGCAAATAAACCACCTGAACTGGCACACGCACGAATACATCCCAAGAAATTATAAATCTTGGAAATAAAGCGTAGGTCATTCAGAGGATTAGAACGTCTAAGACGATTAATGGTTGATGAATTACAGCCAAGAAACTGGTAGAAGTATTGATGGAATGAAACTAAGAAGTCTACTTTCGACCTGAGATAAGGTCGGGATAACACAGATGATGTGCAAGCAAATCGCCGTGTTTAATGTTAGGACGAAACGGAAAGATCTCCCTTGGATTATAATTAGCATAGAAGTAGTAAGGATAAGGAAATCAGCAGGCATTTTAGATCACTGCGGGCCAAGAGGCCAGGGCGTTAATGGAAAAATGCGCAAAAAGGTAGGCGCCTCTTTGGACAGGAGTCAAAATGATGTCCTGTCCAGACGTGGGTGTAACAATGTTGAAAAGCTTTCTATCAGCGAAAATTTTCCGAGAGAATATCTATTTATGTTCGAATGCGAATATTCAGGTAATTATTAACCTATCGGTCGAGCGAGTTTTAACTTATATTTACACTACTCACATCACGAATTACCTGTTTAACGACCACCGAGTGGAATTAAGACCTGCTACACGATCTCAAAATGAAATAAAGAATCCAAACAGTTGTATGAAAACTTCGATCCTGATTGTTTTGTTTCTACATAAGGAATCACAATGAATAAACTTTTATATACAAATTTACTTGCTTAATATATGCAAATCAATGTACAGAATATATAATTTCGAATTTTGTTTTATTAGGTTTAGTTTTCTTTCTAATCGTAATATTAATGTAGGTATGTCCAATATTTCGCTAAAAAGTGGTATACCTTGACGAAAAAAGGTCCCCAAATTGATAAAACAATTTTTAACGTTTAAATATTTATGTTGTTATTAAAGAGGAAAGACCAAAGTATTTTCTGAATATTTTTTCAGATTTTTTAATCCTTCCTATAAATGTAAAAATTTTATTAAAAAATCTTGTTTTTTTTCGAGTCAAAAAATTTCGTAAAATCGAACTTATCGACATTTCTGTCGGAAAGATCATAGTTTGTTAGTTAAAAAATCATGAAAAATCAATTACACCTTTTTCTTTTGTTATCTTAGGAAATTTAGAATGATTAAAGTATACTTAATGTAATTTGAAAGAAACATTACTTACATTTTTAGCAGAAAACTTTTTAAGAGAGATATTTCCAACTGTAGTCGTTCCTTTTTTAAGCCATTGATAGGCGTTAATTGATGTAACAAAAATCGATGATTTAGATTTTTCAGAGTTTTGTGCATTTAATTAAAAAGAAAATTCAGGTTGCAAATAAATTTGTGTTTTCATAAAATTAAGTTCGAGGGGGGTAACAGATATAAAAAAAATATTTATACCATGACTTTCAAAGAGACAAACATTTCTAAAATAAATTCATTCATTTCTGAATAAGTTCTGAAGTTTTCATTAAAATCCAACAATTAGTTAATTTTTACAAGAATTTCGAAATTAATGTCTTTCAACTGACAAAAAAACAACTAAAAAAAACGCTAAAATGGCCAAAATTGGACATACCTACATTAATGTATATTACACACACACACACACACATATATATATATATATATATATATATATATATATATATATGAGAGAGAGAGAGAGAGAGACGATCGCGGTTAAGATATTAAAATAAGTTTATATTTTGTATCCATCGGTTTCAGACCATCCATTTCAGCTATTCCCATATATATATATATACATATATATATATATATATATATACACACACATACATACATATATACATACACACACACTTATAAATACATTTTAAATATGTTTCGATATATTTTCTAGCCGAATTTGTTTATTTTTTGTTTATGCTCTTCCTAAAATTGTTTGTTTGTTTGGGGTTTAATGCCAGATCCAGTATTTTTAAATATA
This sequence comes from Acanthosepion esculentum, assembly GCA_964036315.1. Taxonomy (NCBI): domain Eukaryota; kingdom Metazoa; phylum Mollusca; class Cephalopoda; order Sepiida; family Sepiidae; genus Acanthosepion; species Acanthosepion esculentum. Next base: position 32,196,915 of record OZ038495.1, on the reverse strand, counting down.
TCAAAAACGTATAGTTGGCAACATCATTGTTTCCCATCACATTTTAGGGGTAAGGTGTTAGTATATTTAGTGTAGGGTTTGGGAGGGAAAGTTAATTGTAAGTTGTAGTTGTTTTGGGATGGGTTAGATGTGATGGGGCATGACATGACCAGCCGATTGATCGGATCGACGGCCTTTTGGTTGGACGTAGTTTATCGTCATACCCAGGACGCCCTAAAATTGTACTGCTGTGTAAAATGCCATTAATTTAATCGTTTTGCCATTAATTTAATTGTTCTTATGACAAAGTTTCGGCCTGTGCTGCTGCCTTTTTTCAGGAGTTTCAGATAACGTTCAAGATTTTTTTTAACTGAAGTCTTTATTAAATCTACAGGGTTAAAATGATCTTGTACTGCGCATTTCTAAAATCGCCTTAATACTTCTCAGCTTTTGGTAATCCTCTTTGCTATCAACTCACTATGTCTATGTCCAAACGATTAGCGCGTTGAATTCGATAGCACAGTAATTGTGATTTCAATCTATTGTCCCGGTGTTAAAACCTCTTGAAATGAAACGGGAACGTACATTAAATTACATTTTCAGTTCGTAACACAGCGAAGGTTACCCGAATCGACAGATTCCAAAAACGTTGTGATAACAAATGTAAGGATATCGAAATGAAAATATTGTAAGAGATCATTGCTAATGTTCGTTCCTTTAGAAAAATCCAAACAATTTCATACGCTCATAAAAAACTTAGTCAAGTACAAAGTCTAAATGATATTTATCAGCTTCCGCCCATCATTCTGCAAGCTTATGGGTACCAGTTTCGCAGAAATCTTGTTTTTCTTGGAAGAAGGTTGTGAGGTAATTTTGTGATTTAAATTTCTCAGTAAAGACAGAAACAAATGAAACCCAAAGAAGCCAAATCAAAAGAATACGGTGGGTGCTGGAGGGTCCCCCACCATTTCACCTCGAAGGTTCCGCAAGGTTTGTTTTGAAACATGTGGTCCTTCGTTGTTGTGGTGGAAAATGACATCTTGTCGATTTGCCAAAGGCCGCCGTTCTTCTTGAACCCATGCTTCTTCAAATGGTGAAAAGGAGTTGAGATCTATTTTCAAACTCTTAACAAGCACTTCCATCGACACCCTTGACTTATTCTCCCCGGTGGCAAGCAAAGCGTCTACATCGTCGAGAGTGGGTCGCCCGGATCTTGTAGATTAAAATCACGCCGACTAAACCTGCCAAACCACTTGTTGACAGGTCGATCCAAATTAATTTCAGAAGATCCTGTTTTTCACGCAAATGATTTAATCCATTCATAAACTCATAGAATATAATATTGCGTAGGTGCAACTTTTCATTCGCCCTCTTAAATTCATTCATTTGTGGAAAAAAATGTCAATATTCAACAGTGAGTTATAACTGAATGATGAAAGGTTTCAATCTAGAGGGTTTTCCAAAATTCACGCGACATTTGGCTGAAAACATACATTTGTTAAATAGCAACCAGGGGAAAATTGCATGCCATCATCTTCCATAATTCAACAAATAAAAGGTCTTTATATATTATCACATCCAGAAACACGATTCCATTAAGTAAATATAAAATTTACAAGGTTACAAATGGTAATGCGAGTTTTGGAACAACTTGCAGATCACACTAGATATCGGCATCAGACAAACGCAAGTATCAAGTTGCTACATTATATGTTAATTAAAATCAGACAAACTTTTGAAATATATTATATATATATAACCAGACGCCGCTCTGTGGCCGAAAGGTTAAGGCACATCACGCGAAATGATGGTTCCGTATAGGATACAGGTTCGATTCCTGTCGGAGAGCGAAAATTTTCTATGAAAATTTCTCGGACATTCAGGCCGGTAAATGTTATTTAATACTGTTTATTATAAAACAGAGCATTTGCTTAAATACTTGTATCTATAAAAAGAACGTTAAACATAATATAAATGTCTTTAAATAAATTGTCGGACAATGTCCAATTCTAAAATATATGACGTCATTTGTTTACATTTGATACGCTAGAGCAGATATGAATAGAAGAGATTCATGGAAGATTTAAGTTTAAAGATAGTAAAATCTAACCAGACGCCGCTCTGTGGCCGAAAGGTTAAGGCACATCACGCGAAATGATGGTTCCGTATAGGATACAGGTTCGATTCCTGTCGGAGAGCGAAAATTTTCTATGAAAATTTCTCGGACATTCAGGCCGGTAAATGTTATTTAATACTGTTTATTATAAAACAGAGCATTTGCTTAAATACTTGTATCTATAAAAAGAACGTTAAACATAATATAAATGTCTTTAAATAAATTGTCGGACAATGTCCAATTCTAAAATATATGACGTCATTTGTTTACATTTGATACGCTAGAGCAGATATGAATAGAAGAGATTCATGGAAGATTTAAGTTTAAAGATAGTAAAATCGACCTTGCTAACCAGACGCCGCTCTGTGGCCGAAAGGTTAAGGCACATCACGCGAAATGATGGTTCCGTATAGGATACAGGTTCGATTCCTGTCGGAGAGCGAAAATTTTCTATGAAAATTTCTCGGACATTCAGGCCGGTAAATGTTATTTAATACTGTTTATTATAAAACAGAGCATTTGCTTAAATACTTGTATCTATAAAAAGAACGTTAAACATAATATAAATGTCTTTATATATATATATATATATATATATATATATATATATATATAAAAAAGAATAATCCTAAGGAGCCAGGCAAAACTATTATTTATTGACGTAGGTAGGTTTGCCGGGCTCCTTAGGATTATTCTAGTTTATCGCTGTACTTAGCGTATTGAGCACTCTAGGTTTTACTCTTTCTACTCGTTTGGGCTTTTTTTTTCTTTGGAATTGGAGCTTAAGCACGTGGCGATTGGTTTTGTCATTCTTACTATTCTTGGTTCTATTTTTATTCCCAATTTTTTCCTCGGGTAACGATTTGTTCTACTACAAGTAGAGCTAGCCGAGTATTACCATATAATTGAACATAGAAGTCAACACTTAGAGACGACAGTGATTCATGCTAGCTGCAATCGTCAGGCCTGACGATTGCAGCTAGCATGAATCACTGTCGCCTCTAAGTGTTAACTTCTATGTTCACTTTTATTTGATATTGAGCACTTTATCCCATAAATATACCACATCTTAAGACTATATATATATATATATATATATATATATATATAATGAGAGAGAGATTATATTAACATAGATCCCACAGTCCTCAATATTTTTCAACTTGTTTGATCGACTTGTTTCACTTTGACATGTATATTACTGAATCATTTTTTTTTACTGAGTCGTATCTGGGGAGGCATAGAGTAATGTTACATTGCGTCCTTTGAAAATTCAGTTGGCAATAATTACCTTTCTAAAAAGTGAGGGGGATTTGTCTATATTTCTTAAATGAGATATTATATACACTATTTACATTATTCGGACTATTGTCCTCATCTTTGTTGCCATATATATCATAACGTTTCGGCCGTTCTACCACGAGAGTAAGTGAAAAAGAAACTCGCATGGCTGACCACATATGGAGAGAAAAGTGAAATCACCGCCCTCTGTGGGATCAGGTTGAAATTATTGACAAAGAACATCATTGGAAAATTCATAAACTTAAAGAATCAGCACAGATGCAAGGCCACAGAAATCTCCTGAGCCGACTAAGCATAAAAATGAATTCAAATTGTGTACCAGTAATAAGTAGTGCCAGAGAAATGCTATAACGAAAATTGCAATGATCTCTTGTAAAAAAATGCAATAATAACACCAAAAATTGCAATACCAGCACTGGTAAAAAATGGATTCTGAAGACATTAGGTTAGGTACATCCACGAGATCGCTTAAAAAAGAGCATATCATGATGAAAAAGACGCCAAACTTGACGAAAACCAAATTTTATGGTCTAAATATTTATTATTAAGAGGAAAGATCAAAGTTTTATTTAATTATATTTTAAATTTTTTCCTTCTTTTTAAAACAATCTGAATTTTCATTTAAAAATCCTTATTTCTCCTTGTATCACAGGAACTAGTAAAATAGCATATACAATTTTTAGCACGTTTTTTTTTGTTTTGTATGACACATTAATTAGAAAATCTTGCACAAATAATTGTCGGATGTTAATTAAACTTTCAGAAAGTATTCACAGATGATCGAAATTTTCTTTTATTAAAGTCATGGCAGAAATATATTTTTATATTTATTAGACACCCCCACCATAACTAATTTTATGAAAACGCTAGAAATTCGATCGTGTCACATTTAGTGATTACAATAGTTAAAAGCACAAGGCTTTGAGGAATGCAAATCATGTTTTTCTTTGTTTTTAGTTTGATCCCCACTACCTGAAAATCAGCTCTGAATTGCAACATCCAAAACTCAATAAAACAAATATTTAATTTCAAATGCTTTTATTTGGATTTAGTTGTTTTTATGAATATGGACAATATTTTCTGAAAGCAAAACATTTTTCGATGAAAAATGAATTTTTAATACAATTATTTGTTATTTTTTAATTATAATAGATTTATAATAGTTTTAAGTTGTTAAAATTATAAAATTAGTTAAAAGCCGCATAAGGTTTTGTAAGCGTCCTTAGGAGATAGATAAATTTTGTTTAGTGCGTTGCAAATTGTATCGTTTTGACTAATCAAAAGATCAGCAGTAATTAAGAAATGTTATTTTGTGTTTATAATCGGGCTCTAATTATAAAGTACGGAAGACCAACCAGAACACAATTAAGTTGCGTTATTTGAGTTAAGCATTGTTCTCCGCTGTTAACGCCTTTACTTTTGTGAAACACGTGTGGAGAAGTTTATTTGATTTTTCAATTTCAACTGAGAAGGGTACCTACAAGTATCAGTATCATCTTATGAAATTTATATGATCTTATTTTTATATTAATCTCATTTATGTCATTTTTCCATAAATGAGAAATCAAAATTAATAAAAATGAATGGAAATACAAATAACACAGTAAAATGTCGTAAATGTACATAAGATTATAGTATTTTATGTACACTTCTGATAAAATTTCATAAGAAAGGTACCTATAAATTAAATACCTTTCTTATGAAATTTAATCTTATTCGTAACAGTCTTATTTTATTTCTTTATATTTTCCATAAAGAATCGTAAACGTAAAAGTGAAAGCTAAGTACAAAAAACAAAAAAAAAATGAGCGCTGAAAGTTTTCCTTAAAAATAACGAGGTAAATCATTTGTTCACTCAAATGTAAAATATTTCATTTTCTCCTTCCGTAGAACAAATTATCCTCACGGAATCCGTCAATATGTCATTCATCACCTGTCAAATGATGCGAAAGTCTATAACCTGCTTTGTTTTTTTTTCAAATTACATCTTTTTGGTTATAATTTCTGATTTTCTTAAAATAAGTTTTGAAAAAATGATAATTGATATTTAAAAGAATTTCAAATTGAGATTTACATTGATTTTATAAAATGGTTGCCATCTGTCAATTTTGCTGACTCCAAAAAAAAAAAGATTTTTACGAAATTTTCGGACGTGTTAGGAACGATTAAAAAATGTAAAAATAATACCCCCAAATACTTCGATTTTTCGTCTTAATAACAAACATTTAGGCTATAAAATTTTGTTTTCGTCAAGTTTGGCGTCTTTTCCATCATGCTGTGCTCTTTTTTTAGCAATCTCGTGTAGGTACCTACATTAGGTTTATAATACCCAGAAATGCATGCACAGATGTCCTCAAGGACACATGACACAGTGGATAAAGGCGTTAGTTAGATCCAGTGACATGATCCAAAGTGTGTGAGTTCAATACCCGTTTAAGGCAGTGGAGAACTTGCAGAGCGGAATTAACAGTAGATAACTGATAACTGACATCCATTAAAACATGGCACGTGGAACGAGAACAGTCTACACAAGGAGCGAAATAAAGGGCTCAGTTCGACATTTGAACCACCTGAAGACGGCCGGATTGTACAACGGCCGAAACGTTGTGATAAATATTGCAACAAAGATGAGGAGAATATAATATGCCTTAGATTGAAACCTGATTTTTTGTGACATGCAGTGCAAAATAATTTTTGTGAAAGATCTTAAAATAGTTTTCCTCACTTAAACTGGCACCTTCAATTCTGAATTTACCTACAATGCTAATTCCAAAATTTGTTTCACCTCCGTACTGGTCTACGTTATATTGAATAGCATTATGAATACCTATCTCAGCCACGGAATCTATCAAATGTCGCTCTAAATTCTTCGCTAATATTGATTGCGGAGAAATGTTTCATGTCCTTTTCGCCCACCTTACAGACAACGACACTGTCTGAACTATTCTGATGAAGAAAAAAAAAGATAACATTATTCCTAATAGAAATAATGATAACTTCATTTCAAAAGTTGAAAGAAAACGTTTCTCCGAGATATTTAGAAAACGTGGGAATTTGGTTGTATTTATCTCTTCCTAATATTCTGTATCTTTTCTTTGGTCTCATTAGGAAAATATTCTGCAAATATTTTCATGCTGATCGACCAATTTCTCTAGCGTTTAATTTTTCTCAGATCTTTTTTTTTTTCGTCAGATTCTCAAAGATCGCTAGTTTCTAGTTCTGATATTGTCAAAGATTTCCATTTTTCTGGAGTATCCTGTGATAACTCTACCATATTTTTAATACATTTTCCAATCTGCGTTCCAGTCCCTTATTTTTTTCAAAACATTGTTTACTTTCCGAGGTTATCTTATGCCCCATGGTAATGCTTATATAGTTTCAGTTACGAAATAAATATATTACAATATATTTATAAATTTTGAATATAAACAAAATGCGGTAGAGAAGGGTATTTCTGGAAAATAACATTCAAAGCAAAATATAACGGTTACAGTATCAAGAGAGTATTAATCCTAATAACATTAAATGTTCACTTAGAAGATATTACGTTTTTAAAATTTCAATTTACAATACATTCATGTGGACTAAATATCTTCTCTACGAAACAGAATTAAGGCAAATTGTACGTATACATTTACTTTTAAAAAATCATTTCACCTCCAAGTAAGGAAATAAAGCCACTAAGATACAAAATGGTTACTGAGTGTTAGACAAGGAGAAAAATAATACTGAAGAATAAAAATAAGATTTAAGACAGAAGTTAGCGATTAACATTGCATTTAAATTGTTTAAGATCAAATGTGATTGGGAAGCAAGAATCCGCTTGGGATCCACAATCGAGAAATGTGATAGAAGAAACTGCTAGCATAGAACTTGCGGTTACATCTATCATTTTCAACTGTACAATGATGAAACTGTCACCAATCTAGTATGACTCTTAAATTCATAAAGTCTAGTTAACAGAAAGTTCAGAAAAATTGTATTAGCATATTTATAGAAATGACAATGTTACATTACCGCGGTGGGAAATAGACTAAAGTCGATATTGTGGAAAAATGTGAAATTAACAGCGTTTCTTGGGTTGCGGCCAGACGTGGGTGGCAGATTATGTTCCATGGCTTGTTTTAAAAGCTAGGACGCTCCGAGCAGTGGTTTTGTAATCTTTTTACCGGAAGGAGTGGAATGCGCTGGTCTGCCGCCGTGTTACTTAAGGCTTTCTTTTTCTCCCTTCATCACGTTTTGTGAGAGGGACTTTGAGAACAGAATCGTTCCGCGGTCTCTTCACTCATTAATTGATGCCTGACTGAAATTTGCTTCGTGAGACTAGGCAGTGTTTCGCAACACTTACTGTACGAGACCGACTTTTGATTTACCCTTTGAGGCAAGAGGAATTTTCGACAATATGTCAGGATCTAATATTGCAGATTTTTCATTGGATTTTATCCACAACTCCTAAACGCGAGCACGAAACCAGACGTAACAGCAATATTCAAAGCAAGAACGAATCGTAGACTTATAAATATTTAAAATCCATTCTGGCAAGGAAAATTGTCTAGCACGACACATCGAACCGTATGGGCACGTGGCAGGGTGTTTCGCATTCTGTCCATGACATCCAGTTTCGAATCTCACCATGGTCGATTTGTCAAGGAGACTTCCTGAAACCATAGCACGGATTGACCCAAGCCTTCTGAGAAAAATTGCGTAGACGGAACTCTTGGGGAACGTCGATAGTTGTGCTAGCACGAAGTCACAAGTCATCGTGGCCGAGCTATACACATGAACCAACATTCCGTGCAGCAGGACAAGCAATTGATACATGACTCCACTCTGGTGCAATGTCCCACTTCTGGCGATTAGCATCAGCCATGCTGATGGAAGGCTATTTTTTTCTGTCAATTATAAGTGAGCAGTTTCTATTTGGTGGTTTTAATATTAAGGTTACTTTCTCCAGTTAACAGAACGTAGATTTTTTGTAGATCAGCTGTTAATTTGTCATTACGAAACGCCTAGATATATTATAAATAAATGCTTGTGCCATCCGTATAAATAATTGAAAACTGTTTAAAACTAATTTTAAATGAAATAAAATACGATTGAATGAGTTGCTAATAATTTTATTTTATAAACTGAATTTCACTTTGTATACATAAAAAGTATACCCAGAAAATATCAAATTTCATTTGGCGCCCACAAATTCTATTGTAAATAAACCTGATGTACGTATGTAGGTGTCTTAATAGTGTGGATAAAAAAATGAAAATATCAAACAAGCTATAAAAAAAATTACCTATAGTGTCATATTTAAAGGTCATTGTATTCTCACCTACCAGTATGCAAAATTAGAAGTGGAGAATATGAAGTTATATATATATATATATATATATATATATAATCCGAAACCACCCCACATGAGGAGCAATCCACGTCAGCAGACGAATATATAGGTCGTGTGTCCATCAGCCCCGCTGCGGACAGAGTTTGTATCAGACCCCAAGAAAAAAAAACAGCCGAAAACCAATACAGAATCCATCCACTTCAATGTTTCAGTCAGACGAAAGGCACTAGTAGGCAGGAAGGTATTTGCCCTAAAATGTTATTTGCTCTGTTATAATACATTGAGTTCTTTTTGTGGATCACTATTAATATTTTATAACAAGCTATGATATATATATATTATGTGCGTGACTCAAATATTTAAATGGGTAAATTGCTCCTGTATGGCAGAGAATGCCGGTCAATCTCCACTATGATGAAGAGACTTGAAGCAACAGAAAGGTGGTTTTACAGAAAGATTCAGAGGATACCATGGACCGAATATGTGAGCAAAAGCGCGGTTTTGGAAAGAATAGAAACGAAGAGGAAACATACTTGACAAAGTTGAAGTTGAAATTTCTGGGTCACGTAATGAGGAAAGAGGGCTTGAAAAATCTGATACACACATGACAGGTAAAGGAGGACAGTAGAAAGCGGCGCGTAACAATTGATAGGCTTGTGCAAATAAATGGCAGAGGATTTGGGGAGAAATAACAAAAAGACAAAACATTAAAGCTACAATTGACAGGAGAGTGTGGAAGACCATGATAGCCTACATCCAAAGGGACGACACGACACAAATATATTACGGTTTTATCTGTTTATGCATATGGACAGACATAGAAGAGAAAACGCTGTCTTTTAGGCCATCATTGGACGAAACTTGCTTACGTTGATGCGAGTAAATACGAGCGCGAGGGAGAGAGGACGTTGAGAATTTTACATTTAACTTTTAAAAAAATATCTTTTGGGTATGTCTATATTTCTGAGATGAGGTATTATGTACATTATTTACATTATTCAGACTATTGTCATCTTTGTCGCCCCCCCCCAAAATACCATAACAAAAATTGCAATATGAGCACTGGTAAAAATTGTTCGATGAAGACATTAGGTTTATAATACCCAGAAATTCATACACAGATGTCCTCAAGGACACATGACACAGTGGACAAAAGCGTTAGTGACAGTACACAAAGAGTGTGAGTTCAATACCCGGTTAAGGCAGTGGAGAAATTGCAGAGCGGAATTAACAGGAGATAACTGAAATCCATTAAAACATGGCACGTGGAAGTAGAACAGTCTACCCCAGTGAGCGAAATAAAGGGTTCAGTTCGACATTCCAACTACCTGTAGAAGGCCGGAGCGTACAACGGCTGAAACGTTGTAATAAATATGGCGACAAAGATGAGGGAAATAATTCGAATATATCTTTTGGGTATATAGTGTAGCCGATGTTAATTAGTCTTTCTTTTTGTTTGTTTTATCCCTTTCGTTATTAAATACCCAGTTGTTTGATAAAAGTCCCGCCAAGGAAAGTGAAACACAATGTAGACCAAAAAATTACTTATGAGGATCTTCCGATGAAAGTAATTTTTTTCCTTTTAATTAAAGTAGCATTCTTTTTATTTAAATAAAGATTTTAAACACACATTACGATGAGCAACTAACACTGAGCATGTGATTTTTTTAAAAGATCTCCATTGATTTTATATAATATTTTATTTAAATTCGCCGAGGCTACTCCTATGAATTCCTTGTGGCAATTATAACAAGTGATAAATTCCTCCTTACTCATTTAACTAGGCGTCTTCACTGTTTTCGCGGGAAAACAGATAGCGTAATGAAAAATGCCACAAACTTAAAAATAAATTTTTAACGTCAAAATACTTACGTTATTATTAAGATGAAAGAGCAAAGTATTTTTTAATTATTGTTTAAAATTTTCTAACACGTTCGAAATGTTGGTTAAAGTCTTGTTTACGTCATCGCGATGTCAGAGACAAGTTTTTTTTGCGCTTTTTTTCCATTGAAAACACATTGATTTTGAAATTTTTGTAAAAATCAAGTAATTGCCCAATTTTAATGGAATTTCCAGGACTTATTCACAAATGAATGAAATTATTTTTGAAATTTTTTTTTTGAAAAGTTTGGTAATTTATTTTTTTTTAAATATGTTACCCCACACTTAATTTCATGAAATTTCGCCGAAAACCTTTCGATTTCCTGAAAAAAAATGTTTTTTTAAAGAAGTCTTTGGAGATGATAAATCACCTACTTTTTTTTCAAATTTGAGCTATCTGACTGAAAATCGGCTCTGAATTGAAAAATAATGAATCCAATAAAACTATGATATTACTTAATTAGAAAAGCTTTTAATTGCTTTTGTAAATAAGTAATATTAAGGACATTATTGTCTGAAGAAAAACTTTTTCTGATGAATAATTAAGTTTTACAAGAATTTTTCATTTTTTAAGAAATGTTAATTAAATAATTTATAATAGTTTAAAATCGTGTAAAACTCTGTATTAGGCTGTTTCCTCGAGGTGATGTAGTAATTAAGCGGAAACAAAATGTACGATTCCAAAATTGCAAAGATTAATAAGTTTAGTTGCACTATTTTATTTCTTAATTATTTTTTATGTTGTATTTTTTAATACATTCATTATTTCCATGTATGGTAGACTGAAATTGCCATTATTATAAAAAGGTCACATGATCTAAGAGTGTTGTCCATTTATTGTAATAAATGGATAACACGTGGACTTTTCATAACATTTCGCTTCTTAGTTGCTTTCCAACAGGTTGTATTTTCCGTTCAGCTTCTTTTCAGAAATGTTTATTGGGTTAAAAGTTTTAGTAATTATGTAATTAATAATAAAATTTAATAAAATAATTGTCAATAATAATTACAAATAAAATGAAAAATATATAAAAAAATATAAATCAGGTTACCAGATAGGTACCTCTACTATTTACCAACATAAATTTAGATTTAATTAAAAGCTTAATGATTAAATTTATTATTTCCATTAAGTAAAAATTCTGGTGTATTTCAGATAGAAACTATATACATTGGATTGGAAAGTCACATTTAATTTTGATTTATTAAATAATTAAATTATCATTTCATAAATTATTAAGTTACTTCTATCATGGTATTTTATTTTACATTTTTTTTAATTATTTTTCAGCACCATAAACGTAAAGGTAAGTACAAAAAAAATTAGAGCGCTGGAAGTTTTCCTTAAAAATAACGAGGTAAATAATTTGTTCACATAAATGTAAAATATTTCACTTTTCTCCTTCCGTAGAACAAATTATCCTCACGGAATCCATCAATAGGTCATTCAACACCTGTCAAATGACGCGAAAGTTTATGACCTGCTTTGATTTATTTTCAAATTACATCTTTTCGGCGCAAAAGCTAAGTTAAGCTTGGTTCAAAATATTTTAAATAAAAATAATTTCTGATTTTCTTAAAATAAGTTTTTTAAAAAATGATAATTGATATTTAAAAAATTTCAAACATTTTCATTGATTCTATGAAATGGAAAAAAAATGGTCAATTTTGCTGACTAAAAAAAACAAGATTTTTAACGAAATTTTAGGACGTGTTAGGAACGATTAAAAAATGTAAAAAAAAATAATACTTTGATCTTTCCTCTAAATAATAAACATTTAGACGATAAAATTTTGTTTTCGTCAAGTTTGGCGTCTTTTTCATCAAGCTATGCTCTTTTTTTTACATTTCGTGGAGGTACCTAATTTAACTTATTTCTTTTGTATTAATTCTTTTATCATTTTAGATATAGCTGCAACACATTTTCTGTTAATTTTAAATACTTTTCTATTGCATTGATGAGTAAAACAATATTTTGATTCGTTTTGTTTGTTAGGAAATGCAATTTATTTGGACATAATTAACAGGCCATTTGTTTCGCGTTAAATACGAAATAATTTCGCACCTGTCTTTTCTTTGTTATCAGTGTGTACAGTAATGTTTTAATTTTATTTACCTTTTCGGTTTTTTTGGGGGATTCGTTTTCGTGTTTATATTTTTGTACCAACTACGCTATGTTTATCTTATTCTTCGCTCTTTAAAATATATATATATATATATATATATAAGAATAATCCTAAGGAGCCAGGCAAAACTATTATTTATTGACGTAGGTAGGTTTGCCGGGCTCCTTAGGATTATTCTAGTTTATCGCTGTACTTAGCGTATTGAGCACTCTAGGTTTTAGTCTTTCGTTTTTATAGTCAGTGGGAGCGAAAATGTAATAGCACCCTCTTATTTACCAATAAGCTTGTTAAGGATACTTACTCTAATCAGGATCACGATTAATCTGAAATATTAGAAATATATTTTTTTACAATTCATTCTGTAAA
>OZ038495.1:32163807-32181307 GCA_964036315.1 Acanthosepion esculentum | reverse complement strand
TTTCATACTGCAACTATGGATTATAACCATATTTACAGTTTCCTTACCGCTTCTGGGAGATACCGTATGAGGCGATAAACAGTTTGACTAAAAACGTGTACACTCAAAAACCCTCCGTAAAGATTGTGATATAGGGTCAACGTAAGCATCGACAGCTTCCGAACAGTTTTATATGACCTATCCCTCAGAGGGCTGGCGTCAACCCGTGGAATAGAGTTCAAGTATTTCCCTGACCGATATTATCATGAAATAAGATATCTAACCCAATTTAACATGGCGAGGTTTGAACCCGTGTCTCATGGTTGGATTGCCACTCACACAAACATTCAGGTACGTATATTATATATTTTCTGCTTTTTTTCTTGACTATATTTATGTGAACATTTCGCTCCGTAGATATTTTCCAATACAAAACTATGCCATATATATATATATATATATATATATATATATATATATATATATATATATATATATATATATATATATATATATATATATTTCTAATGCGCGAGTGACTGCGTTTTCTGTAACTATATTTTATATTTTTGTAACGTGTAGACATTGATTAATAGCTGCGGTTACAAAGGCGACGTCAACAATTTATTGGTTCCATTAATTTTGCGCTGACTTAAAGTACTTTCGATTAACACTATGAGTGAATATGAAGCTTCGCAAATACCCGCTGACACTGGAAATCCACGGCCGTTGTTTTGAATTCCTTATGACAATTAATGACTTTATAATGCACTGCCTGCCACCGCAGCGAAACAGAAAATAATTCTTTAGCGGGTATGATGCTAGTGATTACTTGATTACTAGTTTTGTCACAGTAAGCATAAAATAGAAAGCCAATCTCATATATAAAGACAATTATATTCGTGGAAAATTATCGGCCCTACCAGAATTCTGCAGAAATATTACCTTTCCTTTATAGATACTGTCGAAAATTCCTTTTCGACTCTAAGGGTAGCTAGAAGCTGGCCCGATAGAGCAAGTGCAAAACACTATCTCGTGACCCCAATCCAAACAGGGATCTATTTAAGAAGAGAGGTCGCGGAACGACTGTTTTCATAAGTCCCTCTGACTATATGTTACGCCCACCCACGTGGGTCGTATGTGGCACAAGGCCAGTTTAGCGTGAGTTCTCCGAGCCCGTAGGCTCGGCCAAAAATATTCTTTCAACCCGTATAAACGGGTTCAGGGCCTGTCTACCTCCCCGGACGAAACTTTGCCCTTTGGCAAAGCCTTGTCCGCGTTCCTCTCTACCGAGGCGGAGAGTTTGACAGTCATGGAGTACCTCTCACAATGGAGAAGAGAGGGAAGACATGTCTTAAGTAACAAGGTGGCAGACCTGCGCATTTCCCCACTTTCGGTGAAATGATTATAAAAACCAGAGCTCAGATCGGCCTCAATTTGGAAAGTTATCACTGTAAACACTCCACCTTACACGTCTGACAGCAACTCACACACACGCAGGTAATTTCACTTATTTTTCCATAAGGGGCTTCTTAGGATGTCCGTGAAATTTTAAGTAAATATATGTTACAAGAAAGTGTTGAACAAATAGCACGTTTTTTCAAATGCCATATTTTAATTGTGTTCTTGTTTATCGATGAATTCAGTTTCTATATCTATGAATTACCATAACGTTTACTGTCACCATTTCGCATTCAATTTCGTCTTTTTTTTTTACTCACGCCCAAGGCTAGTAAATCCAGTCTATTCTGCTATCTAACTCAAAACTAAAGGAAGAACAGATGGATCCATGTTCTTTCCGAAGTCACTGGTACGAAAGTGAACGCATAAGATGAAATCGAAATTTGAACAGGTCTTGCTTTCATATTCTACGCCGAGAAAAGCTACGCTACTCGCAGAATGCATGCAAAGAGGAAAATACGGTTTTCTTCTGAAACAGAATCACTGAGGGTCATTTTTCATTTAATTGAGAAGCAAAGATTTCACACAAGATAGCTAGCTAGATAAAGGATTTTAATCTCAAAATACCCCCGCATTGAGCCAAAATCCATTAAAGAGTATCTTCTATTAACCGACTTCATACACTGAAACATGTCTATGAAAGATTCACATGTTAACAAACGATCAAGTATGTGAACTTTTTCACTCAATTCGTGAATCAGTGACATTCTGTCGCATTTATGTAACATCTTTTCTATCACCCATCTTCAATATCAACAAGAAACTGAAATCAAATTTTCAGAGAATATCTATTAGATTCAATCATTTCCTTCAAGTGTTTCTTCAATTATCTTTTAAAACAGATAAAATATCCAGTTTTTAAAGTATTCTTTTCTTCTTTCTAATATTAAATGAGCAATTGTGTCAAGTAAATTAAACATCCGTATAAAACCCATTTAAATGATATTCAGCAGAGCAGATTCATTCCGGCTTTCTCTGCATGCAAACAACTGGACACATTAGTCGCTTTTTATCGCTTGACGAAGATTGAAATACAGGATAAAAGATGAAAGAGAAAAAAAAATGAAATTCAGTTTTATTTCCCCGCATTCAAGGCGCCCGAACATCAATCAAACATCAAACATTTTATCTGATACAGACAGGCGAAAAAAGAAAACAGAAAAGGAAAAAGAAAAAACGTTGAAAATTATCTATAACAGAAAAGGCGTCTCAATATTCTTCAGTGCTCATGTTTTCTCTATACACAAACACAAGAGTGGGTTTAAAGTCTTATTTTTTCTCACTGTCTCTCCATTTGTATGCCCGAGTGAAATTTGATGTATGCGTATGTGCTAAAAATGATAATTCCATTTTATAAGCCCTTTCATAATTATGCATCACTGATAATCTTTGCGTCCTGGGCATAACGATGAACTATATCCGGCAGCAAGGCCGATCGATTGGTTTGAAGAGGCGTGAAACCATCTCTCAGCATTGATTTCATGTCCAACTTGACCCGGTGTGGTAGCACCTGTTAATTCCACAACTATTGGAAAATAGGAAACCACCAAACTGGGGTGAGAAATCTATGATAGTATAAAAATACATTTTTTGTAGTAAAAAATTTACAGCAATAGATTTCTTAAAAATTCTGCCGAATGATATTAATAGTAATAAAAAAAATATTCTGCCAATAGATTTCAATAGTAATAAAAAAAAATATTCTGCCAATAGATTTCAATAGTAATAAAAAAAAATATTCTGCCAATAGATTTCAATAGTAATAAAAAAAAATATTCTGCCAATAGATTTCAATAGTAATAAAAAAAAATATTCTGCCAATAGATTTCAATAGTAATAAAAACTATTCTGCCAATAGACTTCAATAGTAATAAATAGATTTCAATAGTAATAAAAACTATTCTGCCAATAGACTTCAATAGTAATAAATAGATTTCAATAGTAATAAATATTCTGCCAATATATTTCAATAGTAATAAATAGATTTCAATAGTAATAAATAGATTTCAATAGTAATAAATAGATTTCAATAGTAATAAATAGATTTCAATAGTAATAAATAGATTTCAATATTAATAAATAGATTTCAATAGTAAATATTCTGCCAATAGATTTCAATAGTAATAAATAGATTTCAATAGTAATAAATATTCTGCCAATAGATTTCAATAGTAATAAAAATGCAGCAATAGATTCTACTCGTAAAAGAAATCAAATCATCGAAGAAAGTTAAATTTCGGCATTAAATGTCCAATAAGCTGTTGATATGCCGTTAGCTAAATGAAACTAATATTACCAGATTTTTCAAAGTTTATTTCAAAATAAACAAAGGGTGGTTACAAAACCGCGGCTCTGCAAATGAACAGATTTATTCACTGTTTTTTTTTGTTAATAGTTAAGAAAAAGTTTTTGAACAACAAGGAGAC
This sequence comes from Acanthosepion esculentum, assembly GCA_964036315.1. Lineage (NCBI taxonomy): Eukaryota > Metazoa > Mollusca > Cephalopoda > Sepiida > Sepiidae > Acanthosepion > Acanthosepion esculentum. The sequence continues at coordinate 32,177,441 of OZ038495.1, read as the reverse complement.
ATTGCGAAGTAAGGTTATTACCAACAGTCTTGAGAGTTTGAAATTGTTTCCTAGTTTTCTCTTTGCTTTTGTTATTTGGCTAGCACAGTGGTTCCGAAACGGTGCGTCGCGCCCTATAGGTACGGCTGATAGGATAGTATGTGAAGCGGAAACATTGAAAGACAAAGATTAAAAATTTCAATATACTCATGCCAAAAATAAATCATTTCAAAACTGAAAATATTACGGATTACTAATAATTGCATGCATGTACTTTTTATCACCAAATATTGTGAGGCGCGGGCAAATTGCAGCACAGAAAAAGTTTGGGAACCACTCTTCTAGCGAAGCAAGACTAAAAACTTTGGGAACCACTCTTCTACCTAAACAAAACTTGTTAACGTAGGTACCCTCATGTGATCGCTAAAAACAGAGCATAGCATGACGAAAAACACACCAAATGTGACGAAAACAATTTTAGCGTCTAAATGCTTATTATTGAGAGGAAAGATCAAAGTATTTTTTTTAATTATTTTTTAAATTTTTTCCTTTTTAGAACATTCTAAATTTTGATTAAAAAGAACCTTGTTTCTCTTTGTATCACCGGAACTAGTAAAATAAAATTTTTGCACGTTTTCTGTATGACACGCATTAATTTGGAAAATCTTGCAAAAATTAAAATAATTGTCGGATCTTAATGAAACTTTCAGAAACTATTCACAAATTATGCAACTTGTTTTTTTATTAAAGTCATGGCAGATGAAACTAAACGACAAATTAGTAAATATAATTAAGGAAGGAGGCGAGATAACAGGAGAAACGAACTAACAGTAATCAACAGAAATTAGTGATGTCAACTGGTAGAAAAATATAGATGAAATATCAAGCGAAAAGAGTAACTGAAAATAAAGAAAATGAAATCAACGTATGAATAATATCTGAAGCTATCAGAGTGAAATATGTTTGGCCCGTAACCTGCATCGATAGCACTAACTTACTTAATCAGTAACGGTGAAGTTAAAAATATATAGGAAAAAGTTAATAGCCAATTGGTATTTTTAAAATTATTCTTTTCGTAAATAATTTGTTTTTTTATTATCGAGTCTCCCTTCAGAGTTGAAATTTGTTTTTCATATGGTATTTAATGTGTTTTGAACGAATCTGATCTTTAACGAAATCCCTCAGTGGTGAATGCTAAGAGAGGGTAGAATAAGAATTTGTAGATAAAGGAGTTAATTCGGCCCAAGAGCGGCAATCGACAGAAGGAAAAACATTACACTGTCTTAAAGGCTCGAGAGACAAGAAAATTGAAACAGATTGCCGTTTGCGACCGAGGGTAGTATTTCTCGTCTAAGGTCTGGTAAATCCACCATATCGGTAGTGACTGCAATGGAAAAAAATTAAAAAATCTGCCGCAAAAAGTCTGCGTTTAATAAGATCGCAAAATAAGTTATCTTACACTCGTAAGTCACACGATGTCCCAAATTTGCATGATCAGTAAAATAAAAACGATCACAAGAAAAGCAGCTTTTTCTTGTTCTCATTCTCCTTTTCCTCTAACAGTAGTCGTGAAGGTTAGTTCGTTACTCTTTTTCCGATAATTTAAACCAGTAGGACCGGACCCGTTTTTAGTAACTGCCCTCCTCAACTTCAGCCATCTGCTGGGGGGAAACACACAAAAACAGTCAGTTATGGTTTTGAAGGTTAGATTCGCTCAAAAATAAAAAATAAAAAGCACAGGAAAAATAGATTTCTTATAAACGTTTCTCACCTATAGACCTTGTTAATGCCGCCACAACCCGACATTTAACTACTAAGCAACCATATTGGGCACAGGAATGTCGAATTTGTTTTTATGCCAACGGGTTAGGGCGGGAAAACTCGGACAGCTAGGCAACCGAGAAGCGTTGTACCCGAAAATCTATCTGAAAGGAGAATAAGAAAAAAAACACTTGCCTATTGTAGCAGCAATTCAGTGTCCCCGGATAATAGTTTGAGATTGCAACGAATTGCCTCGTTTCTTACAAGCAACGTCTGTCCTTGTAATAGTAACACTGGTGTAATAGACTAACAGTCTAAACAAAAATAACTATGACTCTGTGGAGGGTGAAAAAGGATTTCCTTTATAGCTTTACAGACGGTCGGATTTAAACGTATTGTAGTCTCATCCATCCAGTCAGTTGCTATCTTCTACAACAGCAAACATTAAAAAAAAACTGGTCGACAAAGAAAAATTCTGCTTTCTACACTGACCGCCCGCCACACAACAGTTTGAATTTCATCGCTTTCTCCCTCCATACAGTTTCTTGGTAAGTACTAGTTACAACAGAAAGCGACCTAGGGATTCTGTGTTTCCCCTTACCCGAGAACTCACAAGAGAGTAACTAAAACGAGTAATTTCCTACAACAATTCGCATAAAAACTATAGGAAAAAAACAAATTTCACCTCCAAAGGGAGACGGAGGAGAAAAATGTCTCCGATTATCGAGATTGTATGGTTCCCCCACAAACTTTTACTTTACCTAAACTATTTAGAAAAACCTGTCAGTAATATTTGAAACAGAACGTGGGAAGAGATGAAAGTAAAGATATGTAGAAAATAGTTACATCACCTATGATATGCTGGGACTATTGGGATCTTCTGGTAATTAACACAAAAATAAAGAATTTGCATTTACTAAAATTCACACGAAATTCTATTAAAGTGAAGCCCTTCAATTACACTCCTATTGTTAAGAAAATAAAAGGGGAATAGAGAGAGAGCGTACTTACGGACAGGTTGCCTCAGTCTCGGGGGAATTGTGCCGGCTAAACAGGAACTTGGTAAGGAGGATTGTAGGAAGCGTTGTACTCTTACGTTCTATTCCGGCCGACGCGTGACTGGTTAATTGTCGTGCTAAAAAAATTACTTTTTTTTCTTTACACTGTTACTAGACCTAGTTGTAGCGGGTCGCAATAGGAGGACTCCTTTTGCAACCCTTATCAGGCTGTTGCTGCTCTCTTCTGTGTTCCCCCCATTTTGTTTCTGCGTCGAAGGTTATATTTTTTCGACACTATTCGATTGACCTTTGCGATCGCCCCGAATATAGGCAACTGTGCACGATTTCTGTCGGGAATAATGAATATACTTACGTGAGTGGAGCGGAGATTTCGAACGGGAAGTTTTAAGGGTCGAACGCCTCATTCTCCTCCGCTTTAGCGGCCTTGAATCTGGGTTGTCAGAAGAGGTGAGAGCAGAGGTATGTTATAAAAATCCCTGCACTTCATACGCGACTGTTTTTCGACAGCGAAACAAGTTATTGTTCCTGTCTTATTACTGGGATTACCTAACCACAGCGTAGAGGGTCGCAAAGGAATGACGCTCCACGCTGGTCTTTTCAGTCGAAATCATTTCCGACATTTCGTTTGTGCTCATCCCAATAAACAAACCAATAACAGATTCAAAAGGTTATTTTTAGTGTTTTTTTTAAATTGTAAAAAGTATTCCTAGTAAGCACCTCGAATATCAGCACTTGCGAAATGTGAAGAACTCCGTGATTTTTGGTAAATTCTAATTTTGACGGTTGAGTTGTTGCGAGGCAAGCTGAACAAATTTTGATTTAAACTTTATAATTTCAAAAGATTGCCAAAAATTTAAAAATTGATTTAAAATTCATTTATTGACGTGAATTTATATTTGCGGTAAGTAACTTTATATTATTTAGGGGTAATTAACAGAAAAGAGCCCAATATTTCATTAATCAGAGTCAATTGCAAGAAATACTATATCACATAAGCAGAGCACTTTTCAATGAAGCTTTAAAATTAACAAAATTAAATTACAAGTAATGTTTAGCTATAACGTTTGGTTAATGTTCAAAATAGAATATGAAAGCCTGGATATTGCCTAAAGATACATAATCTTATTCAAGGGCATTATGTAATTGAATGACTACAGAAATTATATAAAATAGCGTGTGACTTTCAGTAATGCTTCTGTCTGATACGATTATCGTCGCGTAGAAGGATATCGGCAAAACCTATTTCAAATTTGAGCCTACTCTAATTCATTCATTTTCACTTTAATACGCTTGCGAAAAGACTGTCTCTTCTTTACCACCACCACCTCCAGCAGCTATGGGTTAATATAATACGTTAGACTAGGTTCTGAAGCAGTGATTTGAAGATGAGAAAATCTGAATTCAAAACAATGAAGACAATTGGGAACTACTCCACTATCTTTTACAAGGGAAACAAATGAGAGCTCGGTGATAATTAAAAATAGATCAGTAAGTAAGGAAAATATTGAAATGACATTTCCTTACTCTGTTCCTTTGATGTTTGGAGAATTTACCACCGAAAAGTTACCTTTTTCCCAAGTAGTTCATAATAGTTGCAACAATGATTCTTTGCGTCCGAAAAACAGGTAATACTATTGTCAACCCCGGTAGGTCTATTAAAGTTAGTTTTAACGCCTCCAATTATCTGTTAACATAACTGCGAAATAAAAAAGAAAGATTCCATGGTGAAAAGAACTATTTATATACACATGATCCAATAAAAAAAGAGGAAAATGGTTAGAGCAAGTATTTAAAGATAGATGAATAAATGACACGTTCCCCCTACCGGGAGGATTGCAGGTAAATACCGATTTTGGATAATTTTTCTGACATATGAAGCCAAATCAGAAGTTATTCTGTTGTGGTAATGGTCATCATACAGACGAATGGAATATCTTCGATACTGTGTAATATGAGAAAATTCAATTCACTTACGCAAAATAAATCCAACGCTGTTAATTATCTACTTAGAGGAACTGGCTGCTCAAATGTTTGACTTCTGGAAGTGTATTTAAACTGTACTAGGCAAATGGCCGTCTCACAGAGAAATTGATGTTATCATAAAAGTTCTCTTACCTCCCGCGTTTGAAATTTCTTTCTGAAAGTCTTTGTTCGTCTTGATTTCTTCGTCTTCTCATTTCTCAGCTAGCGGGGAAACTGGTAAAATCCACACTTGAGGCGTGTTGATGCCTGCTTTGGCGGGAGGGGGTTTCTAATACCGAGTGACAAAAGTTCCCCGGGCAACAGACAAAAAACTGATAGAGAAAGAAAAGTCTTGGCTTTTATACAGCTCTCAGGGGTGATCGTATTCCAATCAATAGGAGGTGACAGCTCCACTAAGCTAAAATCTCTAGTTCGTTGTCTTAACATTGTCAGTTCAATCCCTGCGTTGGGCAATACACTTTATTCTTATTTTTTCTCTTCAACTACACATTCTATAACATTTTTTATATAAACAACATTTTCAGTAAGATATCAATTTTCTAAATTTACTTTTACCATTATGCTAAGTCCATTTGAATTTCAAACTCTAGACATTAAGAATTAGCAGTTACCATGGGAAAAACATGTAAATAATTATCTAATGTTTGATTTAATACTACTACTATTACTCTTACCCCCAATTATACTCCTAGGACAACAATTACTACTCTTACTCCGAATCCTGCTACTACAATAACTACTACTACGACTGTTACCCCCGAATACTATTACTAATACTACTATTACTATTAATAAAAATGTATTTTAAAAATTGCTACTACTAATACTACTACTACTAATAATAATAATAATATCTTAAAAATTGCTATTTTTTATAATAATTTTTTTCAGAGAATCTAATTAAGTACATTATTTTGACTTATTTAGATAATTCTGTAGAACTTTTTTGGTTCTTGTCTTTGCTGCCATGATACACGCTTAGGCGATCATGAATCTTTCGATACATGACTGACATGTCAGATTTTTCCCGCAGTAGGTTTCTATTTCTTTCTGCGGTAGACCAGTTGCCATCCAAGGCTCTAGAGCACGGTCTGTCCTGCTATTTGCCCATAGCTGGGGGAGAAGAAGAGTAAGACTCATACCTTTGTCAAGGGTATTAGCAAGTAAGTGAATGTAATGGTTTCGACTGGAATTCGAACTCGGCTCTGCGATTCCGTAATCCGAGCCGCTATCCATTACTTCACCGTGCCTCCTCCTATACTTTAGACTTTATATATAAACTTTACCGTAGTAATGTGAAATCAACAGATACCCCTGCCCTGCGCCAACGGGTTAGGGGAAGAGTCCCCACCTCGACTGATACCAATTCAGTCAGTTGTCGATCCCGTCTTGAGACAATCGGATGTCTAGCTGCACTGATGTGCTGCAAAACAGTCTGTGGGTGATATTATGCTATTAAAAATTGAAATGCAATTTAAGTCTTACCGCTTATGTTATAGCAATTTATCTAAAATGTTGATATAAAAATGATTGTTTAGGTTTTAACGTTGCAGTTTGTTTTAATTTATGTAACGTTGGGATATACAGACATGAACTGAATGCATTTATATAAAAAAAACATGATAAACATAGAAATATTAACGACTAATACAAAACTATTGCTAGACTACTGAAAAAATTAATGGCTGAACTCTTGAAAACAAGTTTAAAATCTCAACTTAACAAAAAATTTATTGCTTCTATGGTCTAACATCAATTAAATACGAAAGATTAAATGGAAGTTATTATGAGATATTGTGAATACATTTTATTATAAGCAGCAGTACCTGGACCGAAATCTTTTATTACAGTATCCATTCTGATTTATATTAATCCAAACAGCCTGGAGCATATCTTATAAAAATGCAATAAACTTGAGGATAATCTAAATAAGACTAACGAAAGCCACGCATCAAACTAAATGCGTACTCTAAAAGTATTAAAAAACGACAATCATATCAACTATTTTTTTATTGGATGAAGGGAGAAAATTTTATATTAGCGCTTAAGGTGGCATTTCATAACAAATGAAAATAGATTACTATTTACTTTCGTACTGACCTCTTTTGAATGTTACTCAGAAAAATATTAAATCGTAGACATAGACAATCACTGGTAAACATACTTAATATTCGATTTCTCCTTGCAAATCCTTTCATATGATGAATAGATTAAAGATTTTTATAAGAGATTCATTCTTTGTATCTCTCTTGAATCTAGTAAATCTACATCTTCTACGCACCGTTTCCTTCACGACTTAGGTGATCACTACTCTCCACACCTACCCATCCTTCGTATCTCGTAACAGTCCTTATCTTTTTATTATCCCTTCCACATTCTATTCTGCCATCCAAGTTTGGTAAGTAGATTAATTGCTATTTTCCTCTGTTCCGGTAAGTGTCAAATATTCCAAGCCTTTTTCAACGATGTGAGTCCCAGAGATGTCAACTGTTTCCTTATTCGACGATCATAATTCATTTTGCAACGAGATATTAGTTAATTTACGAATAAATCTGTTTCTGTTAAAGTACTATTATATGAAAGCTACTTACTATTATAGAAGACCAGAAACACCCCTCCCGTATTCCGTGAGTGAGAAGAAAGTTCCACTCGGAAAACTTCTTCCTGCAAACCACTACTCTGGAGAACAGACCCCTAAGAGGATGCTTCCCTGATCACTATAAATTTAACCTGTACAAGTCTAGGGTTAACTGTTATCATCTACTTCTATCCGTATAAACTGCCTGTTAATGGAACCATCTCCCACGAGTAGCCCAACCCCAGGAATTGTACAGGGTGAACCTTATATAAAAATTAAAAAAAGAAATATATTAGATATTTTTCTGCTGGTATTTTACAAATGAAAGAATTACAATTATTACATAATAATATATTATCCAGAGACGTACATCTTCGGCTTACGACAATATCATGTTGAAACATAGGTACCCGTAAACTAACCGAACATCAGCAACATTGAGCTTGGTCATTATCTAGATGGGTCGCAGCTGGGTTAAAAAGAAATGACGACAAATAAAATATTTAATAATATTACATTTGTTCCAAGCGATTAAAATAAAATTTCAGTAATAAGGCTATAAAAATTCATTGAGGTATGGAATCATTAATAATTAATATTATTAGTATTGATATTATAAAGAATTAAAATTGTGTATTAGATTAATACATTTGGTTTTCAATAATTTCGTGAATGTTTATTATTCCCTAGCTAAAGGCCATTGCCATTAACAAGAAAGTCTTAAATATTTTCTATTTCCATCGATGACTTTTTTATATTTTAATCAATTAAGAAGGAAACACCAATGAATAGCATGTAATTACACATTGAATATTATTTATGGCGATCTTTGCGACACGTAGAATTCAGAAAAAACCGCGATAAAAACATTCGGATGTATAATTAACCATGCACATACATACATATATATATATATATATATATATATATATATATATATATATATATATATATATATATGTATGTATGTATATATATATATATATATATATATATATATATATATATTTGTATATACATAAATATATAAAAATATACATATATATATATACATATAAAAATATATATATACAAAAATATATATTTCAATATACATATATATGCATATATATGCATTTATATACACAGACATATATATATATTTATACTTATAAATATACATATATATAAATATACATATATAAACATATACATATACATATATATATAAAAATATGCATATATATGCATTTATATGCACATACCTATATACATATAAATATATATATATACATATATATACTTCTAAATATGCATATATAGAAATATATATACATATATATATATAAATATACATATATATATATATATATATAAATATACATATATATATGTATATAAGAATACATATATATATATAAGTATATATATATATACACATGTAAGTATGCTTATATATAAATATAAGTATACATATATATATAAGTATAAATATATATATATGTATACATATATATGTAAGTATACATATATATACATAAGTATACACATAAACATATATATATATAAGTATACACATATACATATATATAAGTATACATATATATACATATATATATAAGTATACATAGATATACATACATATATATATATATAAGTATACATATGTATATATATAAGTATACATATATATACATATATATATATATGAGTATACATATGTATACATATATATAAGTATACATATGTATACATATATATATATAAGTATACATATGTATACATATATATATATAAGTATACATATGTATACATATATATATATAAGTATACATATGTATACATATATATATATAAGTATACATATGTATACATATATATATAAGTATACATATGTATACATATATATAAGTATACATATGTATACATATATATATAAGTATACATATGTATACATATATATATATAAGTATACATATGTATACATATATATAAGTATACATATATATACACATATATATATAAGTATACATATGTATATATATATATATATAAGTATACATATGTATATATATATATATATAAGTATACATATGTATATATATATATATAAGTATACATATGTATATATATATATATAAGTATACATATATATATAAGTATACATATGTATACATATATATATAAGTATACATATGTATACATATAGATATAAGTATACATATGTATACATATATATAAGTATACATATATAGACTTATATATATATAAGTATATATATATATAAGTATACATATATATATAAGTATATATATATATATAAGTATACATATGTATATATATATAAGTATACATATGTATATATATATAAGTATACATATGTATACATATATATATAAGTATACATATGTATACATATATATATAAGTATACATATGTATACATATATATATAAATATACATATATATATAAGTATACATATATATACATATATATATATAAATATACATATATATATAAGTATACATATATATAAGTATACATATATATATATAAGTATACATATGTATACGTATATATATAAGTATACATATATAGACTTATATATATAAGTATACATATATAGACTTATATATATATATAAGTATACACATATACACATATATATAAGTATACATATATATACACATATATATACACATATATTATATTATATATATTATATATGTATTATATATATATTACATATATATTATATATGTATTACATATATATTATATTATATATGTATTACATATATATTATATATATATTACATATATATTATATTATATATGTATTACATATATATTACATATATATATATATATATATATATATATATATATATATATATATATATATATAGCATACCAAGGACCGAGCTTCAGAGAGAGGATGCAAACAAAAAGGAAACTTATAATTAACATCAAGATGTGGCAGTTGACATTTTTGGGACATGTAATGAGAAAGGAGAGCTTGGAAAACGGATACACATACGGCCGATATTTCGAAATCATGACGTGGGGTGCACTGCGTGGCATGCTTATTGAGAGCTACAAGGGACAGGAAGAACTGGAGAACCATGATCGCCTGCAACTTGAAGAAACACGGCACATAAAAGATATATATATATATATATATATATATATATATATATATATATATATATAATGATTTATGATATATCGTCTAAAGATCACATTAAACCGTGAATCAGAGTCTCTCTCTCTCTCTCTCTTTCCTTTGTTCTAGGAAGTACGAACATGGTCGATTTTTTCTACTCCTATATCTTTAGTCCTTTTCTTTTTCTTCCAAATTTTTCACCAGTTACCAATTCGTTTTAATATTTGTTTATTTCCAAATTGTACTATCCGAGTTTTTCTTTTTTGACATGAATCGAATATAGACATTAACATCAAATATATATATATATATATATATATATATATATATATATATATATATATATATGATTACACATAAATAAACTCTGGGCGATTAATTGCAACGACTTTTCAAGAAGCTCTTTCAGTAATAATTAGCATAAATTCCATTACACACCATACCTCGGGGGTTATTCTTACCTAACTGATTATATTCTCGGCGCTGTTTAAACTGGACTGCTATATCGGGGTTGGTATTTTGATGGTAGCATGGCCTTGAAAGGCCTATATCGTGAATGTCGTATAGATTAATTTGTTATAAATTTCAGACGTGATTGTCAAAAATGGCTATTTTTTTTATCTGAATTTCATATATAATCTGTTCATTTTTAAACCTGATATACCTATTCACCAAACAATATCAAGTGACACTCTGAACTACAAATTGTATATACAATGCTATTATGTATGCATATAAATCTTATGTAATTATTTTTTATTAAGTGATGTACACAAATTTGGCAGATAGTTGTCGCCCTGAATTCACCCGTATTATGTTTTGGGAACAGCTCGCTAACAACTTCTTGAAGAACATGTTTGCGTTCAAAATAATTATATTACTAGGGATGAAAATATGAAAAAAAGAAACAAAAGTCACTTTCTTATGAATAAGTTAAACTAAAAGCAAATTATAATGTAAACGAACAAAATAAATGTCTTTTAATTAAATCTTTAGTTTAAGTGAATTAATTCTATTTACATACGCTATTAGCAACAATGGAAATAGATTTGTAGGATTTGCCCTGGGTGAAGGACACATTGTTTCAAGAATTAGCGTAAGATAAAAGCTTTTAAAAATAACATTAATTTTCAATTTTTTTCTTCATAAACAGAGTAATGACCATAATATCGGCCATCTCTTCTCAGCGATGTAAATGTCAATTCTTCCTATTTGTAAAACACCATTCGGTTTGATAATCTTCTATTAGTTGAAGCAATATTTCTGTATGCATATACTGCAGAAATATTTTAATTCATAAAGTAACACATCCAACGCCATGATTTCGCTGTAGTGCGTATGACAAAAATGGAATAGTTGGAATTCCCTGGAGATTCAAATCGCATTACTTGAAAACGGGTATTACTCACAGCTGTGTGCAAAAAAAAAAAGAAGTGCTATGACACGAATTAAAAAAAAAGAACGTTTAGCGCTTAATAGGTAACATAGCGAAGAGATTGATGTCATTTGATTCTAATCGTTTGATTAAACGTAATAAAAGTAATACAACATGTAACATTAAAAAAATGTTTGCAGATCTTTTCCAGCGTCTATCTAATCAATGGAAAGATGAAATTTATAACGTCTTTATGATTTGCTTTATAAAACAAAGTTAGGCCCGTTTTCTTTTTCTTTTTTTAAATTTCTCAATCGATTCGGATACACGTCTTTGATTTCTTATTTCAAATCGGTTTACTATTTTCCCGTTCTTCATTTTCTCCACGTGACGTATTTCCCAGCAAGAAGCCGGTTCCCAGAGTCCCTTTTATTTTTTTTTCTCGTTCCTGTCTCATTACGATTTTCAATAATACGTTACTTAGAGGAAATTCGTGGAAATTTTTTTTATTCTTTCGGAATTGATGTCATTGTAAACTAAAATAAATGTTAATATTGCTTTTCACACGCATCATCGGTTCTCTCTGACATGAGAAACGTACCACAATTTTCCAGTTTCTGAACCTGAACAGAAACATTTTAACTCAACTTTCCAATGATATTAATCATTAATTAGGGCCCATAGCATGGCTATCAAACACGAACTCTTGATATAACCCCTGCGGTTGAAATGCTAACATTTCTTACACTAACCTGCCAAAAGCCTTATCGTCGAATTCATAGCAACATTAATTCATTGGCCGAACAGCCGGTATCGTTTTCGGTTGTAATTAATAAAATCTTTCTCTTAAAACGTATTTTTTTATATAGGGAAACAGGTTTCTCAAATCTAGTAGCTTTCATCGTTCGATCCAGTATCGATGGGTATTTGCTTGCGAACATGTTTCAAGTGTTGGGGAATGTTAACATCTTCATTGTCATTATTCTCTCGTCAATGTACATATGCTATACATTTCAATTGTTGCTGCTGTTGGTATTCCTGAAGCGATGAGGTTTCTGTTAGTTGGTGCAGCTCTTTGTTTATGATTGCCCTGGTTGAAGAAGCAGCCTACATATATAAGCATTATTAACAACCAGGACCCATACTTAGTTAAATTACTGTTAGTATTAGCATGTAAATAGCATTATTGGTAGTATTAGTATGTGAATAGCATCTTATTATCTTTGAATGCAGAGAGTCAATGTGAACACTAGCGAAGTTACTCATGGTAAGATGAGTATAAATGGGGAATTATACTAGTTTTCGAACGGATATGACATTCTAATTCAGAAATTATTGGGATTGTTGATATCCTTTGGTCTACAGTGACATGTGTGTACATGAAATGGAAGACACTGGAACGACAACGCGGACAGAACGGTGACCTATATAGTGTCCTTAAGGATCGTGACCAAATATATCTGACTATAATGGCTTATCTTAACACACAAGCAATAATTGTGCAAGTGACAGTCACATTCAAAAAGTAATGTTTGCGTTCTTTAGTCTCCATGTGAAATGGAGTACGGCAAATCCCCCGATGTTCACACAACGACACTGGACACGGCATCCCACCCGTGCCTTTGCCAGCGTTCCAATTATTTTGGAATTCCAAAATATCCAAGAATGAAGAGCTATTCCAACAGAGTAACACACTGCGTCAATGTTCGAAAGATACCAATAATTGGGTTGAGGCGCATTCTGGAGACTTCTGATGAAAGCTGTTGTCACCATGTTCTCCTGACATTGACGTAA
>OZ038495.1:32133807-32153807 GCA_964036315.1 Acanthosepion esculentum | reverse complement strand
ATATATATATATATATATATATATATAAACTGATTTAAAATATGGTTTCTTCGCTACACAGGAATATTTTAAATCAGTTAATTTATAATATTTATGCTCTGTAAATTTACATTGCGCACTTTAAAAAAAACTATCAATAAGAACACCGGATTATATATCTTACTCTTCTTTCATTTTATTATAATATATATATATATATATATATATATATATATATATATATATATATATATATATATAACAGTTATGTCCACGCTTTACAAGGCCCAGGGTCCACTTGAAGTAAAGGGATACGTTAAGGGCTGGTTTATATGGATAGGAGGGGAAGATAACGGTTAACTCTAGACTTGAACAGGTTAATATTGTAGGGATTGGGGGAAACATCTTCTTATTAATCTGTTCCACCAGGTAGAACTTCTCGCCAATGGAATACGTAGGAAAGCAGGGTGTTTTGCTACTATGAAAATGGCATGGCATGTCCTAGACGAGAAGTTTAACCTGGTGGAGCCAAGTCCATAATCCATGCTAGTAGCGATAGATCAGTGAGAGACTCCCCACATCCCGCCCGTGAGAGAAAGGTTGGAGGTGGGAAGAGTAGCAAGTGTACCCAAGTCTAGTCCTGACGTGGCTGTTATAAAAGCAGAGGACAGCATGATGAGTCAAGTACTTACTGGAGCGGTACAGCAAGCCGGTCGTTTTTCCCGCATCTTCACCTTATATAGCAGTACCACCTGAGATCGGATGTTAATCTGAGGCCCTGTATTCTCTCAAGGCCCGGAGATCCCTCGAGGGGGACATCCTTTTATCGTAACTGGCGGCAGTTCGGGCCCTGATCGGTGGTGATGGAATACATGGCTTGCTTCTTATAAATGAGCAAACATTTATTAGAGAAAATTCACATCCGGTTTTTTCGTTGCGTCTGTTGCGATTTCCTTCAGAAGCAAATAAAATGACTGCGGATATTTTAAATTGATTCCTGACGTTAGGTTTCTCTTAAAGTACATAGAATCGAGCGTAGATTAAACAACCATGGTCCTAAACATAATTGGATTACTTTTGTTAATCGCTTTGCACTCAGCTTTTAAACTATGTCACTGAAAAGACATAAAGTGCAAAGTCATAGGAAGGATATTTGATAGTCTTTATTAGATTAGCATTAGCCTCGTAGGCTGAATCGAAGTCAACAGTGGATATGTAATTTTCTGAATTAATCGATCTTATACTATTTGGCTTTATTTAAGTGTTGATTAATCAGTTCGGATCTCTTGATGGGCTTCAAAAGATTATACAACATTGCAACCTATATGAATACTTGAATTTCAGTGCTATTTTCTTTTTAGGAAATATATCTCACGTAATCGATATTTAGGTAGACTGTAATGTTCGAAGGGAACTGGAAAAGATAGCGGATTCGACCTCAGACGTTCCATAAAATATAATTTTAAATTCTGGTATGAATTCTCACTTGCTGCGTCGCCACTGAGAATTCATTTCATAATTTAAAATTGTTTCAGATAATTTGAACATGAAATTCTTCTTCTTATAATAATAATAATAATAATAATAATAATAATAATAATTACTACTACTACTACTACTACTACTACTACTACAACAACAACAACATTTTCCGATCAATCCGAGCGGTCCAACTACAACTGGAATTTTTGATGTCCTCACATGCCACATTTTTGAGATTTCGATTTCAAATTATTATTATTATTATTATTATTATTATTATTATTATTATTATTATTATTATTATGCGCCGTATCTCTTCAGAAAATGGATGATCATGAATCTCCACAACTTCCTTTCCTTTGTAGCCAAAGTCAAATTCTCCAAGCATTCTTTAAGTGTCCCAGAAATTTCAATTGTATCTTTCTGACTAATAAGTGTCAATTTGATTACACTAAACGGCATGAACTGAAATAGTTTTTTTTAACAAAAAACAACTTTGCGGGCTATTGTATGAAAGAGCATAAATTATGCGTAACGGTAAACAAGCAGATGTTGCTTAGGGTTTCAGTTGAGAGGACGATGTGGAAAAACATGATTTTCCAAAATCCTGAATTAAAGTAGTTAGTAGTCAATGTAAATGCGGAACGTAAATTAAATAAATAAAATTAATATGAAAAGTATTAGGTCATCCAATAAGTTTTGTCCCAATTTTAACTTTTTGTTAAAATGAACGAAATTTAAAGAGTATTTTATAATGTCTAATGGAGCTGAACATTATTTTTATGTTTAGATGCATTTAAACTGATCAAACTTTATTTCAGAGAACAATAAAATTAAATTTGGTTTGATTAAAACCCTGCTAACATGGAAGTACCCAAGAATTATTTGAGGCGCATAATGCTTTATAAGTTCAAGAAAGGAAACTCAGCAGCCGAAGCGGCTAGAAACATTCACTCAATTTATGGAGAGGAATGTGTGAATGAAAGTACTTCAGATGATGGTTTGCAAAATTCAGAGGTGGAGATTTTACCCTTGAAGATGAAGATCGAACCGGACATCCAGTTGAGTTTGATGATAAAAGCTTCTTGAAGGAGACCTTGAAGAAAATTATGCTTTATCAGTTGAGGAATTGGCAGTGGTTCTCCGTTCAAACCATACAACTGTTCATCGTCATCTTCAACAACTTGGAAAAGTTCCTAAACTTGGAAAATGGGTGCCTCATGAATTGTCTGAAAACAACCTCAAATCCCGAGTTGACATCTGCTCTTCTCTCCATTCTCGCCAACTTGTTTTACCTTTTTTGGATAGACTTGTGACTGGCGACGATAAATGGATCTTTTATCGAAATGTTAAGCGTCGTAGACAGTGGCTTGGTAAAAGGGAAGGACCCCAGCCACAGCCGAGAAGGGAACTACATGGGCAAATGTTTCTTTTTTCAAACTGGTAGGGTTGCCAAGGAATAATCCACTTTGAATTCTTACCACCTAATATAACAATTATTGCTCAAATATACTGTCAGCAATTAGAGCGTTTAAACCAAGCTTTGAGGAAAAAAAGATCTGCTCTAGTGAATCGAAAACGGGTGATGTTTCATCAGGACAATGCACGACCACACACAGCAAGAATCACGTCACAAAAGATCGAAGAACTTGGTTGCGAAAGAATTCCTCATCCACCATATTCTCCAGACTTTGCTCCTTCAGACTACCACTTGTTTCGTAGCTTACAGAATCATTTGGAAGAAACAGCTTTTGTAACACAAGTAGAGGTTAAAACTGACATTTGTGAGTTCTTCGAATCAAAGCCAAAATAATTTTACAATAATGGAATTAGTAAGCTTGTTAATAGATGGAAGGAAGTCATAGATAATCAGGGAAAATATATTGTTGATTGAATCTGTAATTAAATGTAACATTTGGTCACTTGTTTTTTTTTTCACTCAAACTTCGGACACAACTTATGGGATGACCTGATAATAATAATAATAAAAATGTAACTCCTGAACTTTTATAATTGTTCGTCATGCGTTCATGCATTAAACGTGGACATTGGCACTGTGAATCCTCGTCAATTCGTCACTCCCAAGAAGCATCCATCATAGTCATGATCCGTTACGATAAGATTTGAAAGGCAAATTTAGACACATCAAGTCATAACTATTAAAATATCGGGAAATATTAATCTAATATGCAAGCCAAGACAAATACAGATAATAAACGATATGCGTCTAAAATCCAATAACAAATGAGACGCAATTAACTTTATTTACACAGAGGCTAAAAACTCCATCTTTGTTTTCAATATCACAAAGTTTCAGCCATCTTGCCCCCTCCCTTCTTCAGGTGTGTATCGAAAGGGCTCAGTTAGAGCGAACTTCCTATAGAATAAATTATTCTATCTATAGGTGCACATTGTTTTAAATTGAAGAATGCTGCCAAGTTCGTGAGTGGGTCTTTCGCTGTATTTAATGTATTGAATAAATTGTTAAGTTCTAGGTTCCTTGAAGGTTAGCTAGATGGAAAGACACCTATAAATGTCTGGAGGCCCAAAGTCCGAAATAGGACGAGGATATTATTCTGACTGTAAATTATATAGAAATGTTTGCAGGTCCAAAAGCCGAAACAAGATGAGGACATTATTCCGACTTCAAATTATACAGAAATGTCTGTAGGCCCAAAGGCTGAAACAAGACGAGGATATTATTCCGACTCTACGTTATATATATATGATAATAACTCATCGTCCAAGAAATGTGTAGAGAACTATAAGCGTCAATAATCATGCATTTATTAGAGATGGTTTTCAGCCGTGTTCGTTGATTTTGCTGTTATTTTCTCTTTATCAAAAGCAAATACAATGACTGCGATTTTTTAAAATTGATTCTTGACTTTAGGTTTCTCATAAAGTACATTGAATCGGGCATAGATTAAACAATTATTGTCCTAAAAATAATTGAATCACTCATATTAATCACTTTGCACTCAGCTTCTAAAACAAACTTTTAAAACGATTTTCGGTTACAATCTTAAATCACTTCTGATGTTCAGATTCATACAATGGCAGACAAAGCCTTTGAACCATCTTTGTAAATTAATTACTTTGGTTAATTTTATCTCACAATCGAGAATGATTAGCTGCATGTTTTTCTACGTATATTTTATTATTTTTGCGGGCTTGAGAATATGTTACCGCATTTTCGTTAATGCAGTATCGTAGATGTAATAGTATCGAGCATCTTAAGAATAGTGATGCTGAAAAAAATCTATGTAAAAATATCCGGCTACAAACAGTGATCTTTGTTATTGCAGGAATAACCAAACATGAAAGCTAGTAGTTACTTTTGGCTTGAATAATTGCCTCGATTTGATGTCATTTCAGTTATGTGCCATGCGTGATACACGCTTAGGCGTTCATGTTTCGATACAGAACTGACAAGGCAGATTTTTCCCGCAGTAAGTTACCATTTCTTTCTTAGACAAGCTGCCATCCAAGGCTATAGAACCCGGTCTGTCCTACTATTAACACATAGCCGGGCCGGGGGGGGGGTGTTGAAGAAGATTCATACCTTTCCCGATGGTATTCGCACGTAAGTGAATGTAATGGATTCGACCGGAATTCGAACTCAGCTCTCTGACCCCTTATTCCGAATCGCTATCCATTACTCCACCGTGCCTGATGTACAAATTTCAAATCTCTTGGAGTTTGCACAGATTTGGTTGAAACACTTGTTTCTTCAGTTCCTACCATAATGATTCAATTATATTGAGGTCCGGCATTTGTACTCGCCGGTCTTCCAAACGTGGAACATCTTCATCCACAATAAACTTTCTGTTGCACTTAATGTGAAACGAAAAGCAACATCATTGTAAAAATTAATCCTTTGGAGTCTGGTAGAAGACTGTCTCCTATTTCCTATTTCTCTTGACCTTGTTGTTGTTGCTATTCTTCTATATGCCATGCCGCTTTGGAACATTGGTAACCATGATTCTCCACAATTTCCTCTACTTTTTACCTCTTAGTATTTTTTTTTCTTTTTGCAGTATCTTATAATCCTTATTCTGCCGTCCATTTACACATCTTCGTTAAGTGGGTTGTGCGTTGTTTTCCGATATACGTTATGCATTCAATATGTCATTTGAGTGTCAAATCTTCCAAGCCTTCTTTCCACATTATGTGCGGTAGAGATTTCAACTACCTCCTTCTACTGTTAAGTATAGGTGTCTTTTTTGTTATTTTCTTCGTCACATGCTCAATCTATGGTATTCTCAGCAGAGTAAACTAATATAGTTTTCGTTGTTTATGTTTCCATCAATTTTAACCAATTTTTGCTTCCATCGTTTTTTAGGCAACGCCACCCTATCTTACCGTCTTCGTGGTGTATAAGTTGCATTGTTTCTTTTTCCCACTAATCATCATACGTAATCTCTTGGGATAGAATGTATTTTATTTTACATTCATCACTAAAAAATTACATTTCGCCGTTTTTCAGCATCCTATGTGACGTCCTTTTGACCACTTCAATCTTCTCTTCCAATGATTTTTTTTTCTAATTATCGTTTTCTTTTTGGAGCTACACACTCGTTCAAGTTGTTTTACGTAATATTCTGTGTACTGTATCAGCTGAAACATCACTCTTAATACTGCATTCCCACCTCAATTGTCTGGCTGTTAATTTCTTATTGCCTATCATGGAGGAGGCGCAGTGGAGTAATGGACAGCGACTCGGATTGAGCCGAGTTCGAATTTCACTCAAATCCATTGCATTCACTTACGCGCTAATACACTTGGGAAAGATATGAATTCCCTTCTCCCCACCAAGGTATGGGTTAATATCAGGACAAATCGGGGTTCTTTAGCCTTGGATTGCAACTTGTTAGGGCAGAATAAATGGCAAATTACTGCGGGAAAAAAATCTGCCTCGTCAGTCATGTATCGAAAACACATGATCGCCTACTATCGGGTCGTAGTTATATAAGTAGTTGGTCTTCGAGGAAGGAATCGCAAGTGGCTCGCCATTTCGTGTGACCTGGCTCAGGATCGGCTGGCGTGGGCAGCGATGATCCGTGATGCTGTACTTGATCGGGAGGAAGCCGGTTTAACCCGACCAGAGTGAAAACCGATACAAGTCAAGTCAAGGCAACCACGGCCTCCAGACAACTTCAAATTCTCCAGCATCTCTTCTGGAAAATCTCCTTGATTAATTCGATGGATACTGTCATGATCCTTACCTTCAGTTCATCTTTGGTGTTACAAGAATTATTGTTAGTCTCTAGCTCAACTGCGCACCGCACATAATAATCAATTGGGTTGCAGTCTGGGAAAGTTAGGTTGCCATATATAAGTATTGATGTGGTCGCAGAAATTGTCTGACAGCCATGACTGGATCCTCATGCTTGTGGGGTAAGGTGCAGTGTTCTGTTGCAAGTCATAGGATGTTCCAGCAACCAATTTCTTGACCCAGCACTAACTTCTCAAGGCATACGATGTATTCCGCCGTGTTGTGTCTGCGGACCTCACCAACAAATTCGGGAGTTCCTTTCCTATAAGAACGTTCAGAGTCAGTTTTCTGAGCTGCCGTACGTTCTTAAGCATCATTAGACTCATACAACTCTTTCGGAATCCTCTGCACTGTCTTCAGATTGACACCCAGACCCACTGAAATGTCCGTATTAGAGCATTCAGCGCGAATACCAAGCCGAACAGTATGTCGTTTCCAAATTACTGGCGGAGTGAATTGCGTCATCGTGTACTATTTCTCGCAAGCTGTCCCTGTCTATGTACGTATTAAACGCTTCCTCCTGCCTAACACATTCACAACGAGAGTATGAAAAACTATGCACAACGATTCATAAATATTTCCAAAACTATTAAATTCCACTGCGACAAATTATTGCCCCCAGAACCCGTATTTCTTCCCAACTCCACGCTTAGTGTGAGTAACTACTTAAATTTTTCAACAATCGATATTCGAGCAGGAAAAATAATTAATACTTTCTGATTCTCTCTTAGACTTAATTACATACTAATAGAAAAAACATTATATATTTTTCTAACAAAAAATATAGAGAAAATTTCACTATGACCGTCTTATTTGGATTTAGCGATACCTGCAATAAAACACGCACACACACACATCTCTCTCTCTCTCTCTCTCTCTCTATATATATATATATATATATACGCATATCTATATATATATGCATATAATTATGTATATATTCATATATATATATTTGCACATACATATGTGTTTAGTTATATATATATATATATATATATATATATATATATATATATATATATATATATATATATATGCATATATATATATATATATATATATAGGGAGAGAGAGAGGGAGAGAATGAGCAGAAGAGAGAGTGAGAGAGAGATAGTAAGAGTAAGAGGGAAAGATAGAGAGAGAGAGAAATTTAGAGAGTGAGAAAACCAGAAGCGTTTGAATTTTTACACTGATGTTTTGTACATTCGAGGAAGAGAGCGTTACAAATGAAGAGGCCTATGTGGATATGTGTGGAAGATGACGCTTAACTCTTGAGATGTACAGGCCAAGATTGCAGTGATCGGCGAGAAATCATCTTTGGAATAGGTTGCACAAGGCAGTGGAGCCGACATATCACCAAAAGAATACGAAAAGAATGAGGGAGGATCGCCACAACGTGCGTGACAAGACGTCTCCCGGGCTTAAAGGTGAGGACTGGTGGAACTAAGGTGTGTAATCTATTTAGCGATAGACCAGTCTGTGAGAAAGGGTTGGTAGGGTGGAAAATAATCGTTGACCACGAGGATACTGAAACTCTTGTGGACTCTATCGTGAGTGAATTGGCAGAGGGGCTCCTGCCCATATATACCAACATTTTCGGCCTGATCTGGTTCTTTTAAATGTAGAATACAACAGGAGGATCCAGGTATGTAAAGCTACCTAAAACAATATAGCCCCTAAATTCACCTGAAAAATGACTGAGGTCGACTACGTTCTGGAGCATTTACATATGTATATCTGTCCAGACAACTTACATGGTTTTCTATAAATGCATAATCTTTGTTCCGTGTGTTTGCAGGCAATCTAGAAAATCTTCCTCCACATACATACCCAATAGATGTTAGAGGAAATTTTAATTATAGATACCTTACAAACACATACACACACACACACATATATATATATATATATATATATATATATATATATATATATATATAACATGCATTAATGAAACATGCATTTATATATATATATATATATATATATATATATATATTAATGCATGTTTCATTAAATAATATACACAAGTTTTGTCTATTGATTTTAAGTAAGTTCCTTTCGTATTGTCTGATAAGCTTAATCACATTATCGTTGACAGACGAAAGGAAAACACCATAGTGACACATGTTTGAATCCAGTCTAAGCTTTCGGCCTACATAAGACATTATCAAAGATGACAATTTTAATAAATCAAACAACACATTTAACGAAACCACAATAATGGCCCGCCGTTGCTGTTTGAATAAGTTCAAAGTAAAGACAAACTCGTATTTACATTCTTAAATGCCTATAATCTATGGCAGAAGACATTGGTTTATACCAATGGCTTCCCATACTTAATACTTCTCGTTTTCACTCTCGCGTGGTCATGTGTGACGTCACGAGCTACGACGCGTTTTTCGCTTCCTTGGCTGGGAAATAAGAGTTTATATATACCAAGTGAAACAGCAAAATTGACCAATTGTTAGATTAAGATCTGAACCGTTGTATTTTAAAAAGTATTAAAGATATCTTACTGGAATTCTCCGAGAATTTTATAACACTACTGGACTCTACTTTGAGCAGTAACAATGTATAATTGCTCTCCAAGCTTAACGCACGAATCGTGATGAAATCGATCCTAAACGAAAATGACATCTTTATAATTAATATATAGATAGATCAAACTATTTGTCTGTAACTGTATTTTTACAGATTATAATGAAATATTGCATATCGAAATTTAAAATCATATTTATTTCAGTTTTGTTCAATACATTTCGACTGTTTGACTCCTTATTAAGAACAGGCTATTGTCTGATTGGCAGATAAGACTTTGTTAACTACCTACCGGCATTTTTAGGGTACTGAAATTCAATCTGTCCAAAGTGACGACAGGCGTAACGGCTAAATGGACCGAGGCCTCACTAGAAAAAAAAACATTTATATGTATTCCTTTATTATTATTAATATTATGAATATTATTGTTATTATTACTATTATTATTATTATTATTGTTATTATTAGTATTATTATTTTTATTTTGTACGCTTATTATTTACTCTATAGTCACATTGAGATAGATAGTCCAACGAACAATTCTATATTGTTTAATATGGATTCCTTCTTTTGAATAATAAAAGCTTCTTAAATTTTGAAACATTTCATGCAGTGAGTTTTGCATAACATCCTGGTATTATCTAGTAATATTTGCCTTATTTTGATAGTTGTATTATGGCTGTCTGTGATGCAATTGTCGGGTATATACACAAATTTCACTATATTTAGAGAAGTGACAAGTTAGCCTACGATAGATTGGGGTGCATGTGGCCAATGTAAGAATCTAATATTGCTTTTTGAATATTAATTTTGTAGATAACATTTCTCAAATGACATGATATTTCATAAACATCATTGTTTTTTTTTTTTACAGAGTAACATTTGAGGGACCTCTCTCTCTCTCTCTCTATATATATATATATATATACACACACATATATATACATATACATATATATATATATATGGGTGTGACTGGGTGCGGTTTTATAAATACGTACTCATTTTGTTTTACTTAAACGCTTTGGAATATATTTCTTGCAGATCAAAAGTAAACATTATCATTTAAATGCCTGTTCAAGGTTATTCTATTTTTATTTTCCTGTATTTAATGAACTTTATAATGTTCAAGTTAAAAACAAATTCATCCTTTGATGCTAATCTGGGCAATTACTTAAAAAAGGTTCGCAACACCATTCAAATATAAGAAGAATGTTATTTTGTCGGACAATGGATAAATCAATTATTGAGTGGCCATAAAAAAAAGTAATCAAAATGAAATTAAAAGAACAAAATATTAATGAATACTTTCCGAAGTTAAATATGTAAGAGAAAATTCAGCTGCCTTTCTCAATTAAACCATTCGATATCGAAATTAATAGAAGAAATGTTATGAATGTAATTATTTAAATTGAGGAAATATTTCTTGAGAAAGGATGTCGCAAATGAAAAGTTAAACGAAATTCTGAAAGTTTTAATTTGGAAAATATTATCAATTACACAGAGTATCTCAGGAAAAAACTGTAAACACCAAGTCAGTGGGCTTTTTATATATCTGTTATATAAAGTAGAAACTGTCATATCCGGAAACCGTCATATCCGGAGTGCCTCATATCCGGAATTCCGGATATCCGGACATGATTTTGCTGCGAATATTTAAAGTATTTAGTTGATATGTAACTGATTTTTTTGGGTGGTGGTTAATTTTTGTAGTTTAGCTTTTATTAAAAATTCCTAAACCACGACATTTGTCAGAATCTAAAAATATCGATTTGGTTTTCTGCATTTTAGAAAGGGTTTTCTATTCATAATAAAAGCATTGTGTCAAATCGACTCAAGTTTTTTTAACGTGTGATTTGAAACTCTACTTAGATCACTGATAACTGCGTACTACAGTAGATTCCCTCATATCCGGAGTACAGCATATACTGAATGCCGGACATGATTTTGATGTACATATTTGAACTATTTGGGTGATATGTAACTGATTTAAAATTTTAGTTTTTTCTGGAAATTTACTTGGGAAAATTGTTTATGCTTATTTCACCCTAATGACTTGTATTGGTGCAAAGGATGATGGGAATAAAGGAAAAGATCAACTTTACAGTTAACGCAAAAAGTGGAAAATTTTAAACAGACTAGACTCTGATGAAAATTAATTGTAACTAATGGCTGAGTTGAACATAGGAAAGCCAAAATTGTATGATGTAAAATTTGCGAAATTTAAATATAAAAATGCTATACATTCTTTTGACTATCTATTGCTCTTCCTGTTATCATTCGAAGCTTAAATGCTGTTGTTAGTATGTAGAATAAATCTTTGTGTCTTTACCATTTAAGATTTTTTTGTATCTCCTTAACGATCTACCAATATATATCAACATCAAACTGATGAAATATATAGACATCTAGGGTGAGATGCCTTAAAAGCGCTTACTGCTTCATATCACATCGTGAAGTGTGTACAATGCTAGAATAATGAGATTGCGCAGTCACGTAGATTGCCAGTCAGAATTTCATAACAGGTTACTTTGAATACATTAAGTAGAATAGAGAGTGGATTCACAAGCTGGATTATACTAGTTACTCTGTGTCTAAGGGAAACTGAGGAAAGTCAGATGATAATTGATCTGAACTAAGAATACGTACGGAACTAAAGAAGACAATGTATCTATCTATGTCTCCACCAATATATAATCGCAAGTAAACACACACACACATATATATATATATATATATGTATGTGTGTGTGTGTGTGTGTGTGTGTGTGTGTGTGTGTGTGTGTGTGTGTGTGTGTATATATATATATATATATATATGTGTGTGTGTGGGGGGGGTGTTTCCTTAAAGACAACTGACAAGGTACTGGTGTTAGGATTTTATTTAATATTCTTGTGATCTTAACAGCGTTTTCTTTTTTAGATATAAATTTTAAAAGTTGAGCAAATTTTCTGCATAACGAGCGCTTTCGGCTATTCTTTGAGCCTTTAACAAGTGCGATTTTTAATTTATTTATTTTTTAATTTTTAATCGAATGTATGACTTTTAATGCATGTGTCTAGAGTTCTAGGAATGTTTTATTTTCCAAACACGGCCAGCGCATTGTGGCAATATTCGTAGTTGATGTTATTGAGATATTTACACAATTTATGTCAGGAATCGAAAAAAACGGTGACAAAAAAAATTAATAAAATTTTATTCGCACTACTTTGTCAGTCATATTTAATGAAACATGTATAAAAGAGTGATTGATACCTCAATACATTATATATATATATATATATATATATATATATATATATACACACACATATATACACACATATATATATATATATATATATAGATGTGTGTGTGTGTGTGGAATTTTATAAAGAAGTCATGTATTTTTCATGTATTAATTCGAGAGATTTATCACCTTAAACGAAGTTGTAAGTGGATACTTATATTTAAACAATATATTTATTTATTTTCGTCTATCGTCCTGAATATTCGGGAAATCTTAGTAAAGAAAAATATGAGCTCTACTGGGCAGAGGTAAGCATCGTTAGATCCGACGTAATTTAGACAGTCTATAAAGGTCAGGCAAGGCTAAATAGTGCCATTAAGCGAAATCGTTCTCATCCCAGCCGCTCTGAACCTCCTATACTGTACCGTCGACAAAAACAAAAAGAGAAACAAACAACGTTCAAACAAACATGGAACACTGATGTCAACACCTAGTGACAAAAGTTTTATATTTACATCTCTATATTTATATCTCTTTCTCTGATACTGAGTAATTGAATCCATAAACAAAGCATAGATTTTAAATGTTATTATCAGATGTGTATGTGTGTATATATATATATATATATATATATATATATATATATATATATATATATATATATATATATATATGAGCTGTGATATAGCGAAACAGTCTGTCTGTGGCTGACAATATATAGGCTCCTGAAAAACTTATTTCGGTTGAGCTCTCTGGGGAGGAAGTGTGGGTTTGTAAACAGTGACTACTACGGCTCAAGACTCTTCGGTAAATCGAATCGAGTTCTCTCTGTCACTGTGTGTTTATCTAAAAATAAATACGCTTAAATTCTCCTTCATCCCTGCCGTGCGTCAATGGCTTATATATATAATATATATATATGTAATATATATATATTATATATATATAATATGTATATATGTAATATATATATATTATATATATAATATGTATATATGTAATATATATATATATTATATATATATATATATTATATATATATATATGTATGTTGGTATATATATGTATTTATTTCATATATATATATACATATATATGTTGATATTTATTTTTATTATATATACATATTTCATATATATATACATATATAAGTTGGTATTTATTTTTTATTATATATATATATATATATATATATATATATATATATATATAGAGAGAGAGAGAGAGAGAGAGAGAGAGAGAGAGAGAAACATTTATAATACTTTTTGTCATGTAAGAAGAATGTGTCGCGGCGACATTTGGGTTTAAACAGGGATCGCCCGAGAGCAAGCACAGTCGACGTCATATTGAAATAATTAGATCCCGTGACAAGTAAAGGTATATGTATATATATACACTGATATTCATTTTTCATAGATATTTTCATTGATATATATTTTTCATAGATATATTTATATGTATATTGATATTTATTTTCAAATATATATATATATATATATTGATATTCATTTTTATATATATATATATATTGATATTTATGTATCACACACACACACACATATATATATATATATATATATATATATATATATATATATATATATATATATATATATATTTAGGGCGTTTCTAGAACTGCCTTGGTTCGATACATCACAGTATATGTAGAAATTATAAAATTAAAATGTTCATATTTTTTTAATTATTTCCTTTTCCCAACGAGAAGATCATTTCATCGCCCTCTCATATATTCATAAGCGCAAATAGAATTCCATTAAAGAGTATCGATTGCAAAGAATATAAATTAAACAAAAAGTAAACATAATCATTCGATTTTTTAGACGTTCCTGCAAATCAAACTATACCAGAAAATGCGAAATGGAGAGAGAGAGAGAGAGTGTGTGTGTGAGAGAGTGAGAGTACGGGAATAATGAAATTCCCCAGACAAAATTTTCAATGGAGAAATTGAAGAGGTCGGCGTGAACTTTCTCGGAGAAATATCAATGTAGATGAATTTAAGGATATAAAAAATACAACGGAAAATTGTCTGAGACACGTAGGAAGCTAAATGCCATATAAATTTTCAAATAGTACAAATACAGCTTTGCTTGGACGTTGTCATCGGCCAACCAATCCTACAAGTCAAAATCACTGTGTTAGTATTACTGCACGTTAAATAACTGCATCTGTTTATGCAACGTCTTTACATTATAACGTTACTTTTCCAATGGTCAGTTAGTTAACTGAGTATGTTCGGAAAAACATATGCTTGAAAACGTAAATTGTATGCACCATGCACGCATTTCCTAGAAGTAATTGAAATTGATTGATGAGCAAAAGATTCTAATTAATATAACTCGAGGAAAATCACAAAATATTAAACAAAACCCGAGTAAATCACAAAATATTATATTATACAATTTTATATATGAACTGTTAATAAATATTCTTAACCTCTTGTCTCTAGCTACGCAAGAACCATCCATATCTGCTTTCCTAGAGATATATCCAATCTTGATAAAATCTCTACTTCAAGGAGAAATGATTCCTAAGTTTCATCGCTTTCGTAATATCCTTCCATCAGCCTCGTAAGTACGATCAGAGAACTATTAGTGTCTAACATTGATAAAAATGTTTTCGATCACTTTAGCAAAAAAAAAAAAAAAATCTCCAGAGTGACAAACAGTATAGGGTTGACTCTTCTAGGTTCACTGCTGATGTCCTCTCATGAAAAACAGAATCATTTAAACATTAAACAATAAATTAATCACAAAGGCGATTTTCTTAGATATATCAAAGGTTACAGACAAAGTGTGGCATAGGAATTGATACACAAACTCATGAAGTATGGAATCTCTGAAAGAGTTTTTAAAATTATCAATTCCATCTTAACAGGTAAGTCCATGAAGATAGTTGCTACGGTCAATCTTCTGAAGTCAAAGAGACCAATATAGGTGTTCACATTGGTTCCTAGCTGCTGATGTACATAAACGATTTACCTAAGAACATATTCAGATCATTAGAAAATATCTATGCACATGATACATCCAAATCTTGATGACCAGAGTGTGCCAGTAGATCTCATCTCTGTCCTAGAACTGATATCCAAATGGTGAAGGGTGAACAGGCTTTTAGCTTTCAATAAATGAAAAAAAAAATCGTAACGTTTGTTCATCATTAACGAGGCCCTAAAAGTTCGGCATTCATTCCTTGGACGGCTATTTGGACTCAAGTACTCTCCAGACCCCAAGTGGCATTCATATATATGATCCATCGATAAAAAATGTAGGAAATCTGGTCGGTTTATTTTAGCGCATCAGAAAGTACCTTATTATTTCTGATATGCTTTATCTTTGTAAGATCCAAGTCAGACCAAAAATGGACTACTGTAACCACATTCGTGCGGGAGCTTCCCAGTCATCATACTCCAGCAGTGATAGCATGCAAAAGCATTTATGCATCATTGTGTTTGGTAAACCCCACCTTTTCACAGATGAAATATTGCAAGACCCTCGATATTCTGTCACTATTCCCATGTCAAATTATGACAAACTATATTCATTAGTTCAGCTCGTTCAGACCATCACAGTTAAAATCCACGGTGCCACACCCACTGTGAGTAATCATTTCTATTCTCATCATACTCCATAAGTAAAACAGAGTTTTCATTTAGAGAGTTTCTTCTCGAAAGCTGCTGCTTTTTCGGATCTGACTTCCGAGTGGATGCTTCTACCACCACTACAATCTTAACCTTTTAAACTCGAGGGTCAACCCTTTTATTCCCTACATTTAATCAAGATCTGCTCTTCTTACTTACTTCTCTTACATACAAGCAACAAACTCATTGAGAACCCCTCTACCTTGATTGGCACTTGAATCTTGTCTTATGTGTTCAGTTAACCTGAAAAAACAATATTTCTCATACTGTAAACGTTATATTTTATGGCTACACGTATTTCAGTACATATCACTCATTTTTTTTTAAACAATGAAATTAACGGCTACTGGCCAAGCGATTATGAGTGCATCTAAAGTTATCAATACAGTATTCCATTCTTCTATTAGATCAGTTATGTCCCATGCGTGATAAACGCTTAGGCAATCATGTATCTTTCGATACATAACTGACGAGCCAGATTTTCCCCCGCAGTGGGTTGCCATCCCTTTCTGCGGTAGACCAGTTGAAATCCAAAGCTATATAACCCAGTCTGTCCTCCTATTTACCGTGTCTCCTGGTGGAGTGAGAAATCGGAGAGCCGAGTTCGAATTCCAATCAGATCTATTACATTCTCTTACTGGCTAATACCCTTGAGAAAGTTATGAATCCTCTTCTTCTCCCTCCAGTAAATAGCAGGACAGACTGGATTCTATAGCATGTACACACATATATATATATATATATACATATACATATCTACAGATATACATATACATATATATACATATATATATATATATATATATATATGTACATACATGCGTACATGCATACATATATATATATATATATATATATGCATACATACATATATATATATAAATATCATTACCTCACACACGCATATAATATATATATATATGTATATATATATATATATATATATATATATATATATATATAGGTAACTATACTCGTGTCGAAAAACCTTCGAATTCTTGCTTTAACAATAGCCAAATCAATCACGAAGGGAAAAAAAGGTTTTAAAAAACAAAGAACCAGGAACATGATAGTATGTCGAAAATAATCGCACAGATACAGGTTCAAAGGCCTAAGAAAAAACCCCGACACGAGTAAACAACTAACTAAAGAGCTCGATACAAACGTAGATCAAACCTAGTCAAACCTAATGAGCCAGACAAATCTACCAAGGTTTCACTTAGACAGATCGTCAGCTGGCTCTAAGTGAAACCTTGGTAGGTTTGTCTGGCTCATTAGGTTTGACTATATATATATATATATATATATGCATACATATATATAAACATTATTACATCACACACGCATATAATATATATATATATATATATATATATATATATATATATATATATATATATATATACAAACACACATTATTTTTAAATAATTATAACAGACTGCGTTCACGTGTGTTTAGAAAAATCACCATGACATCGACCACAGTTACAATAAGTTTGTCTTCACAATTCACCCCTGAATAGGATCTTGGAGGAAATCGAAATTATTTGGGCAAACAAAAACTATATCTGCTTCCTGATGAATTGCAACTCAGCTTCATGAAGCTAATTAGAGAATTAAAACGGATTATTACAAAAATATAGCAACATAATATAACTGTATTATTTAATAAAAGATGCTTGAATGAATATATTCTGCCTCTCTCTCTCTCTCTCTCTCTCTCTCTATATATATATATATATATATATATATATATATATGGACAGCAATCCTATTAAAATTGACTCACAAGGTGTCGTAGTTTTTATCTAATTTTTCATTAAGTTTCATTTGAATCCTCAAACCTACTGGACCCTATTCGTGCTTACTTTTTGATAATGCAAATATAATAGCGTCGTCTACATCTAAAAATGGCTACAAATAATGGAAGCATAATTAGGAACAAAAGAAAAAGCCAACACTCAATAATATCACCTATGAAGCCGGTTACAATGTGCAAAAAGGGTTTGGAAAATAAAACATTTCGATAACTCTAGATTCATACATAAAACACGTAACATATTCAGTTAACAGTAAAATAAAATTCATCCTTGATAATGGTTTAAATTATAGCTGAAAGCGCATGGATATATGAAAGATTCGGACAAATTTTGTACAATTTATGTCCTGTAAAGAAAAAATACACACATATATATATATATATATATATATATATATATATAGATATATATATAGATATATATATATATAACACGTAAGCATAGATAAGAAATTTTACACAGCACCTTCTCATTTGTTTATAACGGAACTTTCCTATACACGCGTGTGCGCGCACACACACACACACACACACACACACACACACATATATATATATATTTGTTTACATGTTATTTTTAAATGAATACTCATATTTGATTAGACGCTTTGTTTTTATTTATTTATTAAACATTTAATAATTTATTTATTTACATTAATGACCTGTATATTCAAGAAATCTTATAAAAATGTGCATCCTCCCTCAGGATTCGAACCTGTCTTTAAATCTAACGTAATATGGACTATAATATATATCTTCAATTTCAAGGGCCATTACCCCAAAAGCTGCCTAAAATCCATCCCCTATTCCCTAGCACGTAGGATTTGTACTACAGTGACGGATAAACACCTCCGAAAAACTCGCTTAGAAGAACTACATAAAACTCTAAAAAAACGAGGCTACCCCACAAAACTAATAAACAAAGATTGTGAACTCGCAAAAAAATCCCTCTAGACCAACTTAGAAATAAAAAGAAACGTAACGTCGAACCAACTCTAGCATATGTCTCAACATACAACAAAAACAATCCAGAAATATTCACAAAAATTACCAAAAATCTAATCCTACTTAACAAGAATAATAAACTGAATAATATACTAAAAACAACCAAAATAATTAAAATCAAACGCCAATCTACAAACCTAAAACACATATTAACCTCATCTAAATTTAACCAACACACAATAAAGGGAATCACAAAATGCAACCCAAAAAGATGTGGGGTTTGTGACATCATTATAGAAGGAAACTCCTACACTTTTGAAAACCTCAAAATGGCATTCATAATAAACACAAACTTAAACTGCAACTCTAAAAATGTGATTTATGTACTTAAATGCACAAAATGCAAGAAGTCATATATAGGTATCAGCCAACAACTGAACAACAGGGTCTCCCTGCACAAAAGCAACATAAAATTACCAGACAACAGAAAATTTTTTGTATCTTGGGTTTCATGAAACATCGCTCATTAGTGTGACTCTATTGAGTGCATTTTCCCCTTTTTCTCATATTTTAACTTATTTAGGTGATATTGTCTTATTATACACACACACACACATATATATATATATATATCTCTGGGATATGCTGTCTAGGTAGGCAAGGTAGACAGTGCCTACCCTGAATGAAATAGATCATAGCTAAATTTTCCTTCGATCCGGTATATATGGATAATCTGGAATCGATTTTCTAAGTCAGTCCTTCAAAGGCATTCTCTCTTTATTTAATATAAATTCTTAGCCTCTGTTCCTGTCCCTCTTTGTCGAAATCATTAACACGCATTGATGCCCTGACAACGTGTCATTACTTTCAACTTGTACGTTTTTTTCTCATATTAAACGTGCTCATACAGGTTTTTTTGTCAGTATGAACGTCAATATACTTACAGCCTTTTTAGAGGGAGTGCGTTAAGATATTCTCTATTGACACTAACATCATCACCAGATACGCGAGCGCGCGCACACATACAGAAAACAAACACAGACACAACACACACACACACACACAC
>OZ038495.1:32116307-32118807 GCA_964036315.1 Acanthosepion esculentum | reverse complement strand
AATTAACATTAACATCTCATTTTAACAGATACATTTACCAAAATTACACAAACATCTTGCAATGATAAAGAGTAAATTTATTCATTAAAATTGCCATTGGATTAAACCATGGCCTCAAGACGACTTCGGAATCTCCTGCATCTATTTTGGACGGTCTCTTGATTAAGTTGCTGAATACTGCCATAATCCTTGCCTTCACCTTTGGTGCAACAAGGAGTTTTGTTGGACTCTCGTTCAGCTGCGCCCCACATATAATAATCAATGGGTTTGCAGACTGGTTACTTAGGTGGCCAGATGTAAGTGGTGGTGTGATCGCAGGATTGTCTGACAGTCGTGACTGGATGTGTGACATGGTTGAACGTCCTGTTGACAGACATAGGGTCTTCAAGCAGACACCCCCATGACACAGGATAACACAACCTCCTCAATCACTTGATGTAAACATTTGTGTTGAGTCTGAAGCTTTATGGGAATACATTTACTCTTTAGCAGTTCAATATATTTTTACGTAATTTACTTAAATATTTTTGTTAAAATGAGATATCAGTGTTATTTTAATCTTTGTGTAATTTGGATGACAATTTAGACATCGCGGCTTACATATATATATATATATATATATATATATATATATGTGTGTGTGTGTGTGTGTGTGTTTGTTTCGTTAAACACAACAAAAAAGATACTTAAATTTTTCTTGTGTTTGGAAATATATGGATAGAAATTATGTAGAAATTATCAGTCGTTTTTAATGAAAAAACTATAAAATAGGGATTGCTGTCCAAATACACACACACATATCTATATATCTATCTATCTATCTATCTATATATATATATATATATATATATATATATATATATATATATATATATATATAGATAGATAGATAGATAGATATGTATAGATATATATATATATATATAAAACATAATATACAAGTATTGCTACACATGGAAAAATTTCCCCAAAACAGTATTCTTAAAAGAGAGCTTGAATACCAAGTACAGCTAATATTCAAATTTATTGCATATGCATGTTATAAAGTCACTAAAATCGTTGCATGTTTTGCAATGATCTTATAACATGCATATATTATAAATTTGAATATCTAACGTTATACAAGCATACACACACACACACATACATACATATATATATGTATATAATATAGATATATACTTTCGGGAAAAAAACTAAAATTATTCTTGGTTCCCTGTGTCCTGCGTGATAATCTTACACATTTATCAGTCTACCATTCGTCCATGATCTGAATGTTGCTGCCGCGTCTGCTCTGGTGATTCTGTAATATATTTAGAGATTCTCGATAAAATGCAAAGAAGAACTACAATGTTATCGATCCTTACCTGCCAGCACGTCTTCAGTCATATGCCAACTGACATAACAGAGCTTACATACGTCTTTTCACTAAAAAATAATACTTTCATGGTAATTGTTCTGATGAATTTTCCTCTATGGTAACTAGACTTCATGAATTTAAGCTCTGTATTAGATTGGCAACAAGGTTTTGGGGGTGAAATGGTTAATATTCTTTTTTTAAATAAGGTCGTGGTGAAATATAAGCCCGGTTATTTCTTGAAACCAATAACCAATTGGGTTTTAGGATGGTGTAGCACCTTGCCTCCAGTCAAAATGTCAGGCCATCCGACAGTCCTCTCTTTGGACCACCCAAAGATACTTTACGAGGATGTCGATTTCCTAAAAATTGAAAAACCTAGAGTGCGGTTATTGTTTTACTTTCCCACGTACATTTATGAAATCAATATAGAGATAAGAACATAAATCGATAATATATTGGTCTGTTTTCCCAAAGCATTGTCCATTTTTTTTTTATTTCTGGTGTATTTTTACATTATACACGGACATACTCTCATATATGTATATATTGCCTCTCTCTAGGTATTCTCTTTAGATATATATATATATATATATATATATATATATATATATATATATATATATATATATATATATATGAATATGTACATATGTATATATATATATATATATATATATATATGAATATGTACATATGTATATATATATATATATATATGAATATGTACATATGTATATATATATATATATATATATATATATATATATATATATATGAATATGTACATATGTATATATATATATATATATATATATATGAATATGTACATATGTATATATATATATATATATAAATATATATATATATATATAAAAACATATATACACGTACATATATATATATATATATATACAAAAGGTGAGCATAAAAGTTATGTCCGTTTATAAAGGAAAAAAAGAAAACGCTTCACAGTATGTGTTACTTATATTTAATCTTCAAAGTCATCACCATCGGCATCCAGCACCTTCTGCCAACGTGTTTCCAGCTGTTCAATGCCCTTGCGGTAGGATTAACGGGGGTTGACGCAAAGAAGGC
Source organism: Acanthosepion esculentum (assembly GCA_964036315.1). Lineage (NCBI taxonomy): Eukaryota > Metazoa > Mollusca > Cephalopoda > Sepiida > Sepiidae > Acanthosepion > Acanthosepion esculentum. Next base: position 32,116,352 of record OZ038495.1, on the reverse strand, counting down.
CGTGAGGGCTTTGCGCATGTCTACTTCATTGGTGAAGGATTTCCA
>OZ038495.1:32081307-32101307 GCA_964036315.1 Acanthosepion esculentum | reverse complement strand
TGCTTTCCTTCTTTATCGGAAGATGAATTAAAAACAACTGACTTCTCTGATATTCTCATTTGAAAATGAACGTGCGTCACTAATGAGCGATTATATTTGTCGGCGTCAACGTAATATATTTTATTTTAATTATATGCTACGTTCTGGTGTATTAAAAGAAATATTTTCCTGTAAATTGTTCTTATGAGCTTTCCTCCTTGGTTGCCGGACCCCACAAATGTAGTACTAGATCGGCAAATAATCCACATCATTTTACTGTGGATAAAGCTCGATTTAACCGTAAATTCTATTCTAATAGATTCTTCTCTCGCACTTCTCGCCGGTGAGACTCTCTTTAAGCTTCTAGCTTTCCGTCAACTACGGTCTTTAAAATTTTAAGCACCATCTCATATTAGTCTGTTCTTGTCACTAATGTTTTTCCACTTCATTTCGCATTCAGCGTCTTAGTGGCTTTATCACCTTGCTTTGGGTGAAATATTTAAAAAATAAAAGAAAGAAATACAGCTATAAACTACTTTTTAGCAAAGGATGGGATGGGTCAAAACGATGGCGCCAGTCTTAGACGGTTTTCCTATCTACAAGATTATAGAAATAATAAATGAAATATACAAAAGTGGTGACATATTAGAAAACTTTAATATATCCATTATCATAGAGCTGTCAAAAGAATAAAAAAGAATGTGTTAGTGAACGCAAACTTCGTAGGATAATTAGCTTAATGGACCCCGTAACCCAGCTTATTATTCGGATTCAGATGAAGAGATCACGTAGCATATATTGACCAAAGTAGGACAAGAAAAAATGATTTCCTTGAAAACAAAGGAATAAGAAAACTTTATTTATGGTCAGAATAATATTGGAAAGAGGAATAAAAATGCAGAATGATGTATACTTATGTTTCATAGGCTATGCAAAAGCATTCAGTAAGGTACAGTATAAATGGGTCTTTAATCTGCTCGAGTAACTTATAAATATAATAAGCAAATCCCTTACATAGAAAGCCTACTAATTATGTAAGTATATGAAGTAGTATAAAACAAGGATGCGTCTACTCACCCTATTTATTTTACTTATTATTGTGGGAACCTGACATACCTACAAATGGACTCTGCCACACTTATATAATGTGGCTACCAATTTCTAGTAAAGGGGCAGTCACCAGGTGTGACTCCTGTCGAACTGTCTGCTTTGGCAGAGAGGAACTCGGACTAGAATTTGCCGCAGGGCAAAGTTTTGTCCGGGGAGGTAGACAGTCCCTGAACCCTTTTATACGGTTTCTGATGGGCATATTTTTGGCCGAGCCTACGGGAACGGATAGGCCACATTAAACCGGCCTTGTGTCATATACGACTCATGTGAGTGGGGGGGGGTGTTAAATATCGGAAGTCACCAGGTGAGTGTATGAATGAGTGAGTCAGGACACCAGTGAGTGTACTCTCCAGTTCATATTTTGTACTACTTTCCCGTGAATAATATACAGTTTAACTTTATATCTGAGTCTGTGTTATTTTTCTATGGTTCCAACACCATAACAACTGGCGACGAGATTTGAAACGACCTCACGTAAGGAAAGACCAAAATTCTCTGTTGCCGACCATAACAACTTGCGACGAGATATTCCGAATCACTGAAAGGAAAGAACAAAAATATCCCGTGCCGACCATAAGAACTGAAGAACCAAAGAGAAACCTCTACCTGAAGAGAAAAAGTGGTACGCCATAACTCTAAAGACGTCTAAGGAGCCCAGTGTGTTAATCTCACGTCTGGCGAACAAAGAGACATCTTTCACGAAAGAAAGTTACATATACAACAGTTATATGTTAATACTCAACTCAAAAAAAAAAAACGGACACTCCAACCGAATGACAGACAACATAAATACGAAAAAAAGGCTTTGATGCGGACGTCGGATATATTTAGAAAATTATAAAAGAAATATTTACTTAATCTAAAGTGAACCAACAATTTGAAAATACTTACTAGTGAAAAATTGTAAGATTTCTTTCGCCTCATTGCTATAATTGTTCTTCGCTTCTCTTGACCACACAGAAAAAAAAAGAAAAATATGTCTCTTTGGCAGCGTGGTTGTTTATGCAATTTTTTTTTTTTCTCTTTTTAGAGAAAAATTGAAACACTCGGACTTTATTCGAAAAAAAAATAATAATATTACCAACCAGAGCTGAGAAATATTACGGAAAGGAATTACTATATTTTATCCCGGCTTTGAGAATAAAGAATTGTCTAAATGTTGTTTTCTTCCTCTCAGAAAACACGTGTTTGAAGTCATTATGGAAGACCTTAAAACAATTATTGTTCAGATGATGAAGGCACAATTGGAACGGCAACAGAAGACTGAGGAACGGCAAAAGAAGACTGCGGAACGGCAATAGATTTTGGTAGAAAAATTGCTTCTACAACAAAAAGAAGAAAAAAAGCAAAAAGAACGAAGAAAAATTTCAAGAATTATTTCTAAAGACATTGTGTACAAAGGATGTTAGTGAAAACAACACTGCATTTTCTCACAACACAATTTGGAATTCTATGGAGACATTTAATTATCTTCCTGAAGAAGATAAAACATTTGAAGCTTTTTATAGAAGATATGAAGATCTTTTTGCGGTTGTTTGTGAGGACTGGACGAACGCTAAAAAAGTTCGCTTACTTTAAAGAAAGTTGGGAACAGCTGAACATAGTAAGTTCGTCGATTACATTCTTCCGAAGAAAACGAGTGAACTAGGGTTCGATGAAGCAGTAAAACCTTTGTCTGAGTTATTTAGCCCGTATGCAACTTTATTCCACAAAAGATGGAAATGTTTTAACTTGTCAAATCGGGATGACGAGGATGATCTCACATTTGCGTCCATTGTTAATAAGCACTGTGACGATTTTCGTTTGGCTGAACTGACAGCTGACGATTTCAAATGTTTAATATTTGCCCAAGGTTTAGTCTCTGCAAAAAACTCGGAGATTAGACAGAGAGTTCTATCAAGGCTAGAAAGCGAACCAGGTCTCACATTAGAAAAAACTAGCGGAAGATTGTCAGCGAGTAATCAGTGTGAAAAGCGACTCTAAAAACATCGAGGAATCAGGCATATCGTATGTTAGGAGAATTTAGTACAAGCCAAAAAAATACTCCCCTAAAAAAAGGTAAAGAAAGCAAAGAGTACGCCCATTCACAATTTAAAAATAGACGAACCTGCGAAAAACAAAAATTACCTCCTAGTCCATGTGGACGTTGTGGTGGACAACATTGGGGGACAGACAGTTTTACCGAAACAAGACATGCAATAATTGTTGTAAAATTGGCCACAAAGGGGCGCACTGTAGAAATAAAAGTAATAACAGAAACAGTCAGACAAACTATATCAAACGAAAAAGTAGATAAGAATCTACGAAAATACGTTGTAGTTAACATTCTAAACAAAACAGTTATGATGCAACTAGATTCTGGCTCGGATCTCTCAATCATTAATCTTCAGACGTGGAGGAAATTAAAAAAAGCAACAATGAAAAAGGCAAACAAAACAGCACGTGCAGTAACTGGTGACAAAATCAAATTTGAAGGTGAGCGAACGCTACCTGTAACACTAAATGGCATTACAAAGAAATTAAAAGTTTTCGTCCATAAAAATTCTGAGAAGTTGTTTGGAACGGATTGGATGGAACGGTTTAAGTTGTGGGATCAACCAATCAACAATTTTTGCCAAAAAGTGGAAAAAATGACAACAGATGCCCAAGACCTGAAAGAAGAATTAAAAGAAAAATTTCCCGAAGTTTTCCCGGCGGGACTAGGAAAATGTAATAAAACTAAAGCCAATTTTGAGCTGAAAGAAAACGTTCAACCCGTTTTCAAAAGTAAAAGAAATGACCCCTTTGTATCAATTGAAAAAATAAACAAAAAATTAGACCGACTAGAAAATGCCGGTATACTATCCAAAGTGAGTTTTAGCGAAAGGGCAGCCCCCGCTCTATACGTAAGAAAAAAATCCAACCAAATTCGTGTTTGTGCGGATTTTTCAACGGGCCTCAATGCGAATTTAAAAGATTACCATTACCTTCTCCCCACACTGGAGGAGATATTTAATAAACTAAATGATGGGGAAATATTCTCCAAATTGGACTTAAGCGATGCATACCTTCAAATCCTTGTTGAGGAGGAGTGTGCAAAACTTCTATGTATCAACATCCACGGGTTTATACCAGTTTGACAGATTGGCTTTCGGAGTCAAAATTGCATCCGTTATATTACAGCAGGTCATGGATACCATGCTGGGCGGCTTGGACTTTGCGTGTTCCTATCTAGATGACATTGTTATTGCAAACATATCCACAACGTTTTTGAAAGAATTCAGGATTTCGGTCTCAAAGTAAAAGTATCGAAATGCGATTTTTATATGAATGAAATAAGATATTTCGGGCATGTCATTGATAAGAATGGAAGACGACCTGACCCAAGGTGAGCAGAAGCTATCAAAAATATGCCTGCCCCAAAAAACGTCAACGAGCTCCAAAATTTTCTGGGACTTGCCAACTATTATCAAGTATTCATAAATAATATGCACGAGTTACGAGCTCCTCTGAATGAATTGTTAAAAAAGGGAAAATGTTGGAACTGGACAACGGAGTGCCAGTCAGCTTTCAAAAAAATAAAAAAAATATTTTAACTTCAGAACTATTTTTGACTCACTTTATTCCTCAATTGCATATCATTGTCGCCTGTGATGCGAGTTCATACGGCATCGGTGCGTGTATCTTGCATATTATGCCGGACGGTACACATAAACCCATAGCACACACATCAAGAAATATGTTACCCGCAGAAAAAGCGTATAGCCAAATTGAAAAGTAAGCCTTCAGTATCATATTCGCGCTAACAAAATTTCACAGATATCTGCATGGAAGGTATTTCATTCTACAGACCGATCATAATCCATTACTAACCATATTTGGCTCAAAAAAAGGGTTACCGGTTTATACGACGAATAGACTTTTGAGATGGGGTACCATCCTTCTCAATTATAATTTTAAAATAAATTATTTACCAACTAATAAAATTGGCCATGCAGATGGTCTATCCAGACTAATAGCTAATAAAAACCAAACACTTGAAGACTCGGTTATAGCAGCTCTTCGTTTAGACTGTGAAATAAAATCAATAATAGCGAATACCGTTCGGGAATTACCTGTAACTTTGTCGGAAATCAAAAACGAAGCGCTAGAAGATGATTTTATTTGCGAGATAAAGCGTAAAATCTCAACAAATGATAATAGCGTGTCAGAAGTCTACTCACTGTGTGATAATGTTTTATTATACAGTGAAAGAGTTGTAATTCCGAAAAAATTACAGAAACGAATTTTGAAAGACTTCCACTGTGGACACCCCGGTAAAAACCGTATGAAGAGTATCATGCGGAGTATATCTACTGGCCGGCGATGAACAAGGACATAATGGAAATGATAAACACATGGACAGGCGGAGAGGTTCTTTGACACGCTGAAAAGAGCATTTAAGAAAGCTCAAGGAACTCCTACTGACATAACATTACAGCAGTTCCTGCAAGTTTATCGTATAACGCCGAACACGAATACACCATCAAATGGCTCACCGGCAGAAATCATGTTTGCCAGAAAGGTGAGATCTGTTTTAGACAAACTAATCCCAAAACAGTCAAAAATATGTAACACCGAAAAAGCAACAAGAAAATGATTTCTTCCAGGTCAGAATTTTTTTTAAAAAAGTTTTCAAAAGAATATGCCATATGGGAAGAGGGCACGATCACTAGAAGGATCGGCGAAATGGTGTATATTATACAAGGACCAAGACGTACACATAAAAGACATATAAATCAAATCAAAAAACGGCATGAAATAGACTCTAACAGCACACAGGTTGAAGTGGAAGAACCCATTGGGATCATTTACGACAAATTTGATCTCGAACCCCCGCAACTTACGCCTGAACAACGAAGGTCGGGGAGAAAAAGGAAATTCACCGAACCTTTGACAATTAACCCAAAGAAGAAAAGGTATTAACCCTTTTTACCAAGTAAAAGGCTTGGAAGTGGGGAATTGTGGGAACCTGACATACCTACAAATGGACTCTTCCACACTTATATAATGTGGCTCCCAATTTCTAGTAAAGAGGCAGTCACCGGGTATGACTCCTGTCGAACTCTCTGCTTTGGGAGAGAGGAAATCGGACGAGGCTTTGCCGCAGGGCAAAGTTTCGTCCGGGGAGGTAGACAGTCCCTGAACCCGTTTATACGGGTTCTAATGGGCATATTTTTGGCCGAGCCTACGGGCTCGGAGAGCCCACATTAAACCGGCCTTGTGCCATATACGACCCATGTGGGGGGTCGTTAAATATCGGAAGCCACCTGGTGTGAGTCACCAAGAGTGTATCACCGAGTGAGTGTATGAATGAGTTAGGACACCAGTGAGAGAAATACTCTCCAGTCCACATACTTTGTACTACGTTTCCGTGAATAATATACCGTTTAACTTTATATCCGTGTCTGAGTTATTTTTCTATGGTTTCAACACCATAACTCTTATATATCAAGTCATATCTGAAGACAAAAACTAAAAATTCCGGGATTTACTATTGGTGAGCACAATCATAATATAATACACACAGGTGGTACCGTGTTAATGGAAGACACAGAACGAAAACTATAAAAACTCTGAGACAATTTATTAAGCGAAAGCAGGATAAAGCACCTGGCACATATTGCGTGTTACAGCAAAATTGTCCAATTGTTAGATAAAGCTTTGAACCGCTGCACCTTACAAATGATTAAAGCTATCTTAGTGGAATTTTTCGAGGTTTTTCTAACACTATTGCGCTCTATTTTAAGAATGCATGATTACAATCCAAGCTTAACAGAAGAATCGGGATGAAATCGATCATAAACGAAAATGACATTTTCATCGTTAATTAATCATAGTTAAGAATCGGCAACTCATGAAAGATTGAAATAAATTTCATATATATATATATATATATATATATATATATATATATATATTATTTCTTCCAACTTATTCAAGATGATCATCGGCCTCTCTAACCTTCTTTCCTGGAGTAACAAGGTGCCTCAAAAGATTCACGTACGATATTATTTTTAAGTCTTCTTGGGACGGCCATAATTGAAACTCATATCTCTCGTGCCAAATGTCTTACGAATTGAGATGGATCTTTTCTAATTGATCTGTTTAGTGTTAAATTTGAAATGATGCCCACCACCTCCTGTTTGACCTCCTGATCTAGTTTTTCGCTCTACTGTTCAGTTTTTCTTTAAATTTATTCACCTTTTTTGGATGGTTCTTAAGGGATTTGATATTGGAAGACAAAGTATGAATGTTGGTACCATTACTAAAGGCCTGTATGATCTTTTCCCTCTTGCTCAGTTGCGAAGACAGTGATTCCGACATCTACTGTTAGGCCAAGAACGTTTCAGCGTGTATGAGTGATCGATATAGTAATTAGCCTGTTCTCTTTCTAGCTGAACAACTCAAAGGTTTTTTTTAGTGATTTTCATGACAAATGGTGTCAAGATGATTAAACGGTTTATCTGTAAACATGAAAAAACGAAAATTAATTAGTTTAGTTTTGTTTGTTTTTTGTTTTTTTAGATATTAAACATTTTGTAGGATGGACAATTATGCTGTTACACGATTTGGAGAATTTTGCAGTTACACCCGGGTTATTGAATGAAATCCTGATAAGTATTTTCGCATATTAAAGAAAACATTCAATAAATTTTAAAAGTCATTTGTTGAGATTTATTTCCGTATTTCCGTAACCTGTTAAATCCCCATTCATCCACACAAACGGAAATGTTTGATATGACGTACTGACTTAATTTTAAACTCGCTTTGCGCACCCACTTTTGGGACCTAAAAGTCACATTTAAAAATCATGAAAATATGAATTAAAACGAACCACGAAACTTCAACCAACAATTTGTTTCCAAGTCACTCCAATACTATATAAACCGCCATCAATTCGACTGCGAGCTACCAGTAACTGCTATATCTTCCTCGCATTTTGAAAGAACTCTTGCCGAATACACCAACACACTGAAACACTACCGAGGACAGTCACAGAAACGCCAGAACTCCGATATTAACAACAGCAGCAAAATATATTATTTAATAAGAACATCTATTCCTTCTATGCGATAAAGCTTACACTCCCATATATTTCCTCACGCGAACTTTCACTACCACTACGATACAATAGCAGTTACTACGTATTTTTTTGAAAAATAATTCAACTCCAAGCAAGGCGATAATGCAACTAAGACGATGGGGTTACTGGAGGTGGAAGAGAATAAGAAGACTTTAGTGAAGAGAATGGACAATAAAAGAACAGGACGACACATGCCGATTAACGTTGCCATTAATTTTAGATTTTAGATCGTCGATGGCATGGAAGCAAGAAACTTCCACAAGGGAGAAGTGCGAGAAAATAAGCTATTAGAATAGAACTTACGGTTACGTCTAGCTATTTCAACAGTAAAACGATGAAATCGATTTAACAATCTAGTCGCTGGTTTAGATTAATGCAATCGAGGAACGAAGAGGCTTACATCAGAATAAATTTCATGAAAATGTTTATGGAAGTGACAGAGGGAAACCACATCATGGTGGTGTGAAAGTGAGTAAAGTCGGGTTACCATGCTAGGACTAATAACACTACAGAAACTTTGGATTATGTCGAGAATCTTAAGATATATAGCAGGAGAAATAGACCAAATATGGAAGCAATATTTAATATCTAGACGAATAAAAGCGCAACATGGATTCTGGAGATAAAATGGTCTGACTCGACTCAGTGAACCAACTTTCCGAGCAGAAGACTTAGCAATCGATTCTATATAATGATTCCAGTTCCTATCAGTGAGAAACGTGAGACAAAGAAGGCGCAACGAGATGTCGCCCTCGTACTTAGCGTCGGCAGTGCTGGTGAAATGCAAAAATGGTTCTTTACGATTATTTGCGGCAGAATACAGCGACAAAATCCGTCCATTTTTTTTTTTATATATCGCCTGTGACGAAAGATTGAATAAACCCTTTTTTCACATTAAGGATTCTATTGTTTGTGGGTGTCTCGTTTCTTTTCTGTTAGCTGGAATTACAGCACGATGGATGACACACTAGAACAACGCCCTTTTATTCGAGTCGCTACTGTTTCTCCCGTAACATATTTTTTTTCTCGAAAAATGTGTGTTCTCAGAAAAAACGAGCAATATTTTTGTTAGTTTTTATGCTACATAAAGGAAGTAAATTAAGGAATGAAATAAAGATATACAAAATGGAGGAATGGAGCAACGCGAAAGATAGTAAAAAAAACAAAGAAATAGGATTGCAGATGAAACCAAAATAGGTGTTTTCTGTTTTTTTGATGAGGAAAAGGAAGGGAGATGAAATTAAAGGGAAAACGAAAAAGAAAGAATGATTTAGAATATCGAAATGTCCCGTAAATTACAAAGGAAGAAGAAAAAAAGAAATGCAATTAAAAAAATAGTTTGACGCAAATGAAGAAAAGCGGCAAGACGAGATCGGAGAAGAAATTTCCGAAGATGAAAGATCAAGAATAGAAACATCAGGAATCAGAAAATAAAGAAAAATAGATTTTCTTTAATAAAATCAATAGAAAATAATAAGGAATAAACATAAACAATAAATAAAAGATCAATAACGATGAAATCACTTTTTGTGAAAAGGAAATTCAGATTTGTTTTACTTGCAGAGACTCAGCAAATATTGGAATGTTGTTGTAATTGCTTGTAGTAAATGAAACGCCTTTCTCTTTGAGAGACAATATGGAAGAAGGAATTTAAACAAAATGAGAAACATGCAGAAATTCAAAGAAAAAAAAACTCTCTTGCAATATTAACAAAATTTAATTGCCAAATGAATCGCTGCAATTCCCGTTCTTTAATTATAAAAAAAAAGTAAATATTTGTTGGAAAGTTTGGCATGCAAAAACTATTACGAAGCCAAAATTTAAACTGTCTGTACTATAACATTTATATGGTTTGGTTTGTTTTGTTTTACGGCACATCAAACCTCAATGGGTCATTCAATGCCGACAACATTTTTTTGCAGGTAATATTTTTATTTTGTCAAAAATCTATTTCTGTTAATACTTTGTCCTTAAAAATGTTTAGTTGACAATATTATTTTCAAAAACGAATAGCTGGTAACATTATTTATTCAAAAACGTATTGCTAGCAACAGTTTTCTTTTTCTTTTTCTTTTTCCAAAAACGTATTGCTGGCAACAGATTTCTTTTTCTTTTTCCCAAAACGTATTGCTGGCAATAGTTTTCTTTTTCTTTTTCTTTTTCCAAAAACGTATTGCTGGCAACAGTTTTCTTTTTCTTTTTCTTTTTCGTTTTGCAAAAACGTATTGCTGGCAACAGTTTTCTTTTTCTTTTTCGTTTTCCAAAAACGTATTGCTGGCAACAGTTTTCTTTTTCTTTTTCGTTTTCCAAAAACGTATTGCTGGCAACAGTTTTCTTTTTCTTTTTCGTTTTCCAAAAACGTATTGCTGGCAACAGTTTTCTTTTTCTTTTTCGTTTTCCAAAAACGTATTGCTGGCAACAGTTTTCTTTTTCTTTTTCCAAAAAAGTATTGCTGGCAACAGTTTTCTTTTTCTTTTTCTTTTTCCAAAAACGTATTGCTGGCAACAGTTTTCTTTTTCTTTTTCCAAAAACGTATTGCTGGCAATAGTTTTCTTTTTCTTTTTCTTTTTCCAAAAACGTATTGCTGGCAATAGTTTTCTTTTTCCAAAAACGTATTGCTGGCAACAGTTTTCTTTTTCTTTTTCCAAAAACGTATTGCTGGCAATAGTTTTCTTTTTCTTTTTCCAAAAACGTATTGCTGGCAATAGTTTTTTTGTTCTCCAAAAACATATTGCTGGCAATAGTTTCTTTTTCCAAAAACATATTGCTGGTAACAATTTATTTCCAAATAGTATTACTGGTAATAGTTTTTCTTCAAAAACGTATTGCTGGAAATATTTTATGATGCTTTTTATCACGAGTTTTGGGGTTAACCACCCGCCCATAGCCGGGACCCTAACAGGTTCCATCACCCCGGGTCAGGGTGGAGCTGAGAACACCAGCAGTTAAGAGGTGGTTCCACGCTCCTCAAAGCCTCCTGATCAGAGACCTTGCTGTTGGACGTAGTTTATCGTCTTACCCAGGACGCGGATGCAGTTTATCGTGATACCCAGGACGAATATTAATATGAAAACTAAAATTCTTTTCTTTTTACGTGCCGTATAATTTCAGGACGTAGGCGATCATGGCTCTCCACACCTCTCTATCCCTTGTAGCTCTCAATAACTTCCGTCCCACTGTCTCCTCCCCGAGACCACGTTCTGTCATCCACTTGCCTAAGCTCGCCAGGTATGTTATGCGATGAAAACTGTAATACATGACGAAAAAGAAAATTAAACTTTTAATAAAATAGAGACAATATTCTGAAATATGGCCGGTTATTTCGCTTGAGCTCCTCAAAAAATCTAAAGAAGAATCAGCAATATTATTGGTTCTGATCTAGCATCTCGGTAAATTTCCCACTGCCGTAAGGTTATTTCTCTGTGTCTTTTCTATAAATACTTTCATGGTAGTTGTTCGGATGAGCTCTTCGCTATGGTATATAGGCCTACTGAAATTGAACCGAATACTAGACTTGCGTTGAGATCTCATCAATTTATAGTTGAGCTAGATGTAACTGTAAATTCTATGCTAGCAGGTTCTTCTCTCGCATTTTTCGCTTGTGAAATCTCCTTCCGGCTCCATGCTCTCCAGTCAACTTCAATCTCGAAAAATCTAAATTCAATGACAATCGTTATCTACTGTCCTCCTGATTCCTCTTTATTCTTCTCGCTCATTAGTAATTTTTCAGTTCCTATTCCTTCCACAGTTAATAACCCCTTGTTACTTAGGGGCTTTATTGCCTTGCATGGAGTGAAATCCATTAAAAAACTATTTGCAGTTATTTCTTTTTGAAGGTCCTTTTAGCCCAACCATTAAAAAACTACGTGTTGAAGATTAGTAAGTATTTTCGTTCTATATTTCTGAAATGAGGTATTGTAATTATTTACACTATTTACATTCTTCTGACTGTTGTCCACATCTTCCTAGCCCTATTCACGGTGTTTCGGTCGTTGTGCGCTACGGCCTTCTTCATGTGATTGGAATTTCGAACTGATCCCTTTATATCGTCCACCGGGGTAGTTTCTACTTGATCCAAGTGCAATCTCTCTTCAGAACGTCTCAGTTATCTCCCTTTAACTCAACCCGCAACCCTTTCGGTCAAGTCACTGCATGCAAGCAACGATTTTATCCACTGGGCCATGTATCATTTAGAAAAGCAATAATAACAACAAAAAATATTGCAAGAAATTGTTTCTGAAACATTAAGTTTATAAGTTTCAAAAATGCATACACTGATGTCATCATGGACACATGGCGCAGCTGATAAAAGCGTTCGTTGGATCCAGTGACAAAACCAAAGAGTTGTAAGTTCAGTAACAGGCAACTGAACAAAATTTGAAGAATAGAGTTAAAGAGAGATAACTGATACATCCGGAAGAGTCAGGGCGCGTGGAACTAGAACAATCTACCCCGGTGGACGAAATAAAGGGTTCGATTCGAAATTGCAATCACCTGAAGAAGGCCAGAGCGTACAACGCTGTGCATATGGCAATGAAGATGAGGATAACAGACTGAATAATATAAATAATATATGCAATCATAATACTTCATCCCACATATATAGACATATACTTTTGTTTTATATGAAGAGATAAATTTGATTATCTTTATTCTAGGCGAAAAGAATTGTAGAGAAAAGTAAGACGGAGTGAGAATAAAATTTGGAGATAATCTTCAAAATATTTTACCAATCTCAAAAGGAAAATGATTCTAATGTCGGCATACGTCGGTCTTTTTACCCGTCCATGTGTTCAGAAGGACGAATATGAAATAATATTGATCTCCAAATAAATGGAATCGTTGTCTATATTTATTAGAGTTCATCTATATATATATCAAATAAATCAATTAATTTTCCGTTTTAGTCAATGGTCCAGTGACTAGACTCAAAAGAGTTATGAGTTCAATAACACAGCAATCGTGAACCAAACATGGAGATTTGAGTTAAAGGGAATTAACTGATACATCCGGAAGAGACATGGCATGTGGAAGTAGAACAATTTACCCAGGTGGAAAAATAACGGTTTCAGTTCGAAATTCCAAATACATCACAAATGTCAGTGCTTACGATAGCCTAAACATCGTGAAAATATGTAGGAAGAAACGCAAATACCCTTGGGTAAGCTATGAAACTTTCTCTTCTCCCTCAGCTATGTGTTGAATAGAAGGAAAGACTACGTCCTATAGCCTTAGTTGGCAACTAGTCTATCGCAGAGAGAGACAGCCTACTAGAGGAAAAATCCTCCGCCTAGTCAGTGATGGATCGAGAAGAAAATGATCGCCAAAGCGTGTATCACATATAACGCTAAACTGTTTGACCTGCTTGGGGTTAAGGGGGAGCTTGAAGAGCTTCAAGACGAATTAGTCCACGTTACAGTCTAGTAGATAGAAGTTACAGTACCAATCGATCACAAAGATGTTGACAGGAATGCCGATTAAATAATCCTATTTATTGAAATAAGAAAAAAATCAAAGGTGGCATATGTATATATATATATATATATATATATATATATACATATATACGTATATTCATACACACACACACACACATATATATATATATATATATATATATATATATATATATATATATATATATATATATATATACATACATGTATATACGTATATACATATATATATATATATACGTATATATATATATATATATATATATATATATACGTATATATATATATATATATATATATATATATATATATATATATATATATATATATATGTACACATTTTTGAATTGGACATAGTCCGACAACTTATTAAAGACATTTCTGATATGTTTAACGTTATATATGTTAAAATACTTATAAAAAGAACGTTAAACATATCAAAAATGTCTTTAATATATATACGTATATACATATATATATATACGTATATACATACATACATACATATATATATATACATACATATATATATATATAAATATATACGTATATACATATATATATATATATATATATACGTATATATATATACGTATATACATATATATATATATATATATATACGTATATACATATATATATATACGTATATACATATATATATATATATATATATATATATATATATATATATATATATACGTATATACATATATATATATATATATACGTATATACATATATATATATATACGTATATACATATATATATATATATATACGTATATACATATATATATATATACGTATATACATATATATATATATATATATATATATACATACAGACATATATATATATACGTATATACATATATATATATATACATACATACATATATATATATATATATACATACATACATATATATATATATATATATATATACGTATATACACATATATATATACATATATATACATACATACATATATACATATATATACATACATACATATATATATACGTATATACACATATATATATACATACATACATATATATATATACATATATACATACATATATATATATATATACGTATATACACATATATATATATATATACGTATATACATATATATATATACGTATATACATATACGTATATACATATATATATATATAAACGTATATACATATATATATATATATATATACGTATATGCATACATATATATATAATATATATATATATACGTATATACATACATATATATATATAATATATATTTGTGTATTTAGGCAGCAATCCTTCTTTCAAGCACATTTCATTAAAAACGACTGACAAGGTGCTTTTATTTAGTTTTTTATATAATTTCTCGTGCGATCTAATAAAGTTTTTCTTTTCAGACGATAAATTATATAAAAATTGTCCGAAAGTTCTTTTTATCCGAGCGCTTTCGGCTATACATTTAGCCATTTTCAAGGATTATATTTCAACTGTTACAATTAGAAATAGTTTGTTATGTGTATGTTTTATAAAGTGATTCACTTTTTTGTTTCAAAACACGGTCAAGATATTATGTCCATGTTCAAATTTAATATTATTAAGTGTTGGTTTGTTTATTTTTATTAGTAAGGCTTCCATTATTTTTAGCTTTTTTTTGCAATTGGATGATGCTATTATATTAGTGTTGTCGACAAGTATATTCCGAATAGTGTCCGGTAGGTCTCCATGAATATTTAAATGAGATCGAATTGAGCTATTGTCAGAAAGGTGTAGAGTTAATCTGCGTGTTAAACGATTTGTAGTGTGGCCTATATAATTATTTACGAAAGATAGATAGTGACGTCGACGTAGTTGGGTCAAGCAGCTGAATTCCTAGGAAGCGACAGCGCAGACACGAGCACATATTATTTGATTATATTGGTGAAGTCTTTGTGCAAAGCTAACAACACTTTTTGAAGGGACGAATAAAGAGAACTGGTGCACTACGTGCCACAAATGTCCCCAAACGTCCCTCCTCAGGTTTTGAATTCAGAGTTGTCCTTCTCCTAGACCAGTTGCTATCCAAGGCTATAGAACAGAGTCTGTCCTGCTATTTACCCATAGCTGGAGGGAGAAGAGGATTAATACTTTTCCCAAGGGTATTAGCTAGCACGTAAGTAAATGTTATATATATATATATATATGTGTGTGTGTGTGTGTGTGTGTGTGTGTATGAAATTATCAAACAAAAAGACGGTTGTTGCTGGTTGCTACTCTCTAACAATTGTATAAACCTTGATTGTGCATTTGACATACGGACAAATTTAGAATCTAATATGTGCTTTCAGTTTATCCTGTAAAAATATCAAATGAAGTACGACAAAATCTCAGGAGAGTAAACCTGTTAAAAACCGATTAGCATTGAGATATCGGTTTCTCGGAAACTGCAGTCCAGAGTAAGTAAATATTGCCGATTTTCTTCGGAGAAATTCCCAACAACACACACACGCACACACGCATGTCAGGTCGACGTACTTCGCAAAAAATCACATTTTCATTTCTGTTCCTGAAAACATTACGATGAGGATGTGATTTGTTTTCACACCTGAAGCCGGGCTTTTCATGTGTTTGCCTTTTTGATTATTTCACTTTTTCAGTTGTGAGCATTCTTAAGTGTCTTTAAATGTTCAAGTTTTTGGTTATTCTTTATATATGTAGCTTTCATATATATGTATATATATATATATATATAATTATCTTTGTTATATATATATATATATATATATATATAGTTTTCATATATATATAGCTTTGATATATATATATATATATATATAGCTTTGATATATATATATATATATTGCTTTTGATATATATATATATATAGCGTTGATATATATATATATATATATATATATATATAGCGTTGATATATATATATATATATATAGCTTTGATATATATATAGCGTTGATATATATATATATATAGCGTTGAGATATATATATATATATATAGCGTTGATATATATATATATATATATATATATATATATATATATATATATATAGCGTTGATATATATATATATATATATATATCGTTGATATATATATATATATATATCGTTGATATATATATATATATATAGCGTTTATATATATATATATAGCGTTGAGATATATATATATATATAGCGTTGATATATATATATATATATATATATATATATATAGCGTTGAGATATATATATATAGCGTTGAGATATATATATATATATAGCGTTGATATATATATATATATATATAACGTTGAGATATATATATATATATATAACGTTGAGATATATATATATATAGCGTTGATATATATATATAGAGAGAGAGTTGAGATATATATATATATATAGCGTTGAGATATATATATATATATAGCGTTGATATATATATATATATATATATATATATATATATAGCGTTGAGATATATATATATATATATATATATATATATATATATATAGCGTTGATATATATATATATATATATAGCGTTGAGATATATATATATATATATATATATATAGCGTTGAGATATATATATATATATATATATATATATATATATATGTATATATATAGCGTTGATATATATATATATATAGCGTTGATATATATATATATATATATAGCGTTGATATATATATATATATATATATATAGCGTTGAGATATATATATATATATATATATATATATATATATATATAGCGTTGAGATATATATATATATATATATAGCGTTGAGATATATATATATATATATATAGCGTTGAGATATATATATATATATATATATATAGCGTTGAGATATATATATATATATATATATATATAGCGTTGAGATATATATATATATATATAGCGTTGAGATATATATATATATATATATAGCGTTGAGATATATATATATATATATATATATATAGCGTTGAGATATATATATATATATATATATATATATAGCGTTGAGATATATATATATATATATATAGCGTTGAGATATATATATATATATATATAGCGTTGAGATATATATATATATATATATATATATATAGCGTTGAGATATATATATATATATATATATATATAGCGTTGAGATATATATATATATATATATATATATATATATATATAGCGTTGAGATATATATATATATATATATATATATATATAGCGTTGAGATATATATATATATATATATATATATATATAGCGTTGAGATATATATATATATATATATATATAGCGTTGAGATATATATATATATATATATAGCGTTGAGATATATATATATATATATATATAGCGTTGAGATATATATATATATATATATATATATATATATATATATATATATATATATAGCGTTGAGATATATATATATATATAGCGTTGAGATATATATATATATATATATAGCGTTGAGATATATATATATATATATATAGCGTTGAGATATATATATATATATATATAGCGTTGAGATATATATATATATATATATAGCGTTGAGATATATATATATATATATATAGCGTTGAGATATATATATATATATAGCGTTGAGATATATATATATATATAGCGTTGAGATATATATATATATATAGCGTTGAGATATATATATATATATAGCGTTGATATATATATATATATAGCGTTGATATATATATATATAGCGTTGAGATATATATATATATATATATATATATATATATAGCGTTGAGATATATATATATATATATAGCGTTGAGATATATATATATATATAGCGTTGAGATATATATATATATATAGCGTTGATATATATATATATATATATAGCGTTGATATATATATATATATATAGCTTTGATATATATATATAGCTTTGATATATATATATAGCTTTGATATATATATATAGCTTTGATATATATATATAGCTTTGATATATATATATATATATATATAGCTTTGATATATATATATGTATATATATATATATATAGCTTTGATATATATATATATATATATAGCTTTGATATATATATATATATATAGCTTTGATATAATATATATAGCTTTGATATATATATATATATAGCTTTGATATAATATATATAGCTTTGATATATATATATATAGCTTTGATATAATATATATATATATAGCTTTGATATATATATATATATATATATATAGCTTTGATATATATATATAGCTTTGATATATATATATATATATATATATATATATAGCTTTGATATATATATATAGCTTTTATATATATATATATATATATATATATATTGCTTTGATATATATATATATATATATATACCCGCTTAAGAGAGCGGAGAACTTGGAGAGGGGAATTAACAGGAGATAACTACCATCTATTAAACATGGCATGTGGAACTAGAACAGTCTACCCCAGTGAGCGAAATAAAGGATTCGGTTCGACATTCCAACCACCTGAAGAAGGCCGGAGCGTACAACGGCCGAAACGTTGTGATAAATATGGCGACAGAGATGAGGACAATAGTACGAATAATGTAAATAATGTACATAATATCTCATCTCATATATATATATATATATATATATATATATATATAAGGAGGCAGATACATTAAATCAAAATAATCATTAATCCCGGCAAATAAAGGTTTCTTCAAATCGGTATTCAATCGAAGAATAGTTGAATTATGCATGCCATTATTCTAAAGACAAAAAACGGAAATAACGCCATTAATAAACCATTGAGTCACCCAACTGTCACAAATAAAGAATGTTAAATCCTTTTTAATATTTAATTAATTAAATCATAAATACGTAATTGTTAACAATTGTAATATAATGTTAGATTTAATGCCACTTGAAAATTAATTTAATATCTATTAATTGAATAAAACATTTTGATATCGGCTTCCAAATATCTTGTAAATGAAGTAAGTAGAAGGAAATCGTCAGTAAACCCAAAACCAGAACAGCTAATTAAAGAGAAAAATCAACTCTACGTTTATGAATTAAGTTAATTTTAAATAAATGACTATTTTGTTCTGCTAACATATTTGTTTGCAGTTAATACGAAATATTGAATCTCACGTACATATGCAGTCACCTAAGAGACAAATAAGCTATTCATGTATTATTAATTAGAATTATCCGTGAAATCGAAGTGGATTTGCATCTCCAAATTTGGAATTGGAAGCTTAATAGAGTCGTTGATTCTCCTGGCTGCGCCGTCATTCTTCAAACTTCAGGCAACTCTTGATTCGCATAATCGATAAATTAAAGTGATGGCTAATATTA
>OZ038495.1:32061307-32076307 GCA_964036315.1 Acanthosepion esculentum | reverse complement strand
GGTTTTGATTTAGGATTTACCGGAGTTAAGCCGAGCAGCGCTACTAACAAAGTATTCACTGAAATGTTTAATTAACTTTGGTTGATTTTTACTTCTTTGTTCTTGTTAAGTATTTATTTGCTTTTGTAATTGAATATTGTTTTATTTTAACAATGAAGTTTTGAGTTATACTTAATCATTTAATAGTCATCGTACATCACAAAAATATATAAACCGAAATTCAAGTATTTGAATTTAATTTTTGCGACCCCAGGATTTTGTTACGTAATCCCAAGAATTCGCTTTTCGACCACATGTAGATTCGCAACACATAGTTTAAGAACGACTGCTATATATCTATCTGCCATTCAGTCTGTGTGCGCACATCCTAATCGCAGCTTGTTCAATTACATGTAATAGGTAAACACTAATAGTCTGTTAGGTGTGGATCTGCTCATACATGACTGACGAGGCAGATTTTCCCCGTAATAGGTTGCCATTTCTTTCTGTGATAGACGAGTTGCCATCCAAAGCTATAAAACATCGTCTATCCTGTTATTTACACATAGTTGGGCGGGGGGAGAAGAGGATTCATCCCTTTCCTAAGGGTATTAGCACGACTGGAATTCGAAATCATCTCTCCGATTCCTTATTCCGAGCGGCTCTCCATTATTCCACCGTACCTCATATTACTATACCACTTTATTGAAACAGACGTTAAACGTACTTTGGTGTTATCATTTCCTCTATCTTCAGTTTTTTTTTTCTTTATCTTTTCTCTATCTTTTTTGTCAAATAACCCTTTCAGGAAGTTAAAAACGTATCGTATATATACTATGTCCGCTGCTACTATCGGATGAATTTACGGAGAGTGGGCCAGCAGGATATTACAGGGTGTAACGAACATACTACCTAAGTAACGAAATAATAATAATAATAATAACAATCATAATAATAATAATTACAGAAAGAAAACTGTAAGAAATTGGCAGGAACACCAGATGACCCGGTTAGAGACATAGGACCTGTAAGAATTTCATGGGACATTACAATACACACAGACGGAATAATCAAAGCTAATCGCCTAGACATCGTTATCAGACATATACCTACTTTTTGACATGGCAATCCTTGTAGGTTTTAATGTAGCTTTGAAGATCTCTTAAAAAACTGTTCAAATACAAGGACATTGAAATGGAAATCTCAAAAATGTGGCACATGAGGATATCAATAAATCCAGTTGTAGTTGGAGCCATCGGATTGATTGGAAAAGCTTCCGATATACTGAATGAAGAGATTCCTTGTAGCCTACACCTTAAAGAAATATAAAATTTGTACTCAAAAGTACAGTTTACACCTTACGTAGGGCTTTATCTAAGTAAAATGTGTGTGTGATCTTTTTAAATGCTCGGTGGAAAATGTCATGAGGCTTTTTCTGACATAGGTCTCTTGTTGGGACCCAGAAGGAAATGAGTATACAGCAGAAATCAAAGGAAACAAAATAATAATGATAATGATAATAATAATGATGATGATGATGACCCTCTACATTTCCAGTTGCTCCTCCGAAAAACAAAATGCTGATTCATGAGTTTAGTATTTAAAGACTGAAGGGTGTAATTTTGTTGCACGGGACAAAAGCTTACTTACAATCTACTAACAAGCTAATACATTCCATAATGGTACGGACCTATACATTTAAACTATTCATTACCTTCTCTCAGGATAGTCAATGTTCACACTCAAGAAGTAAAAAAAAAAAAAACGTCTTGACAGGGTAAAGCCTATATCTGCGTTGGAAGATTTGTCATCACTACACGTTAAAAGCAAATGCAAACTGCTATGGACATTATCCTAAGTCAGTAATTGCGGGAGTAGATGTTACTATCGTCGGGGGAAATTTTTCTATCATCACAAATTCAACAAGAAAATTAAATCGCCATGATATTATTATCAAAGACAAAAAAGAAAATGTCTGCACACTGATTAACACGAGCGTACCCAGTGACAAAAACATGTCTGCAAAGTTTTCTTGAAAAATGTAAACAAATATCAAAACCCGCAGATGGAAAAAGAAAAATGTGCCACTGAAACTGTTCCTGTTGTGTATGAAGCTCTGGGTCTCATAAAGAAAGAAACTCAAGAGCAAATCATCAGAGTCCCCATCTCTCCAAGTAATCCTAAAAATTGTTATGACACACACAACCCATATGCTGTTAAGAACTTTGTCAGTTTAAGTTCCGTCTGTGTTGTCACTTGATTAATTACCAGGTAACAAGCGAAAACCACATCCTTCATTGCTCATGCCATTGCATGTGATTATAAAACAAATATCAGTCAAAGAGATGTTTTTAAATAATTTACTTGATGCTACACTAGGCATGTTTCGCATCAGCTGTGATTTTAACTGATGGGAATTGATAATATATAAATTATTTGTCTTACTGAATTAAAATGGGTTACATTAAATATCTTGTTCAGTACAATGACTTTACTCATCCTTGGCATGACCTCAATCAGTTGAATAGCCCCACTTGCAGCTGGTGCAGCGTGCATTTTTTTCAAGAGCTTAACTAATGGGAGTGCATAATGGCATTATTATTTTTAGCATAAATGATGTTGCAGTCATCTTGAAACTTCGAGACACCTTCAGTCGGAAACCGTCTGTGTGGATTGAATCCCCTACCCTGAAATTATTGGGTCGGGATGAATTTGAAAGGTAATATTTAGATATTTGTACACAGAGCTATTCAAATGCATATGTTCCATTTTGTTTCACTACATTTCGCCATCTTTCAAGCGTTTTCCTGATTACATCCAGCCAGAAAGTCGCTTCCTTCTAGGCGACTCTTTTTCTAAGTGACTTTTGCACGCTTCCCATTAAGAGAATTTTATAGGGATAAAAATAAGTGGTAATATTAAGATGAAACGTTATGCGTGTAGAGCTGTTTCCCAGGAAAACTGAACGAATTTCTCCTCGGTCCGCAATAAGACGTGGCTTCTGGCCTTTTGATGTAAGACTGTCCAGTTGCGAACGATTTTTAATTGGTCTAATTTAGAACAGTACTCGTCTAAGTTGAACGTCTCATTTTCCATGAGGGGCACCTAATAAATACTCCCATCTGATACATATCCTTACATTCATTGAATGCAGATCAGCTTTCAGAGTAGTCAGTTTTCACGGGAAATTCTCTGATGTATATTGATATAAAGGACTATGTTTTTTTTTCGCTTTTAATCGTTAGTTACAATAATGGATCAGTTTTGTTGCGCCTAAGCAGAACATCGCTGATAGAAATGTGGACTATTAATTTTTGACGTATAAAAAATCTCGAGGCGCAACAACATTGCAACGATTCATGCATCCAAGTTTTTTCAAATGTTTTAAAACACACGAGATACGTCACGTGTCTCTGCGACATGGATTTTTATGTTTTATTCTTGGGTTTCGATGTGGTCATAACCAACGACTTTAAACCTGTCAGAATGTTTTCGGTCTTCCAGATCAACATTTTCTCTTCTGAACCTAAAGAATCACAAACACTACCCGCAGCTGTGATCTCCATAAATGGCATATAGCTTTTTTTTCTTTTTAAATATGTTTAGCTTTTTTCTCCTGAAGTAAAAGTGTATTAAATGACGTAAACCGGTCTTACTTTCCTACTAATCCCTTTTAACGTACCAATCAAAATTCGCATCCCACATAAGAATCATAGAGAAAGAGGCGTTGAAATGACAAAATTCTTAGCGGGAAATATCTATGTTCAATTCAGAAGATAGTCACAGGAAATTCCTAATGGAGTAAACAAAAAAAAAAGTCTTCACAGAGAAACAGAAGCATATGTAATAAATGGCCAGAACAAAAGTCCGATTGCTAATAATTTAAATCATTAAAACGCGTTTCAAATGCCTGGATAAAGAGAAAAGGTTGTCAAGTCATTCCATCGTGACATTCGTTATTAATTATGAAATTTAAAATAAAATTAGGTGTAAAGTAAAGGTTTCGAAAAAATGTGGTAATAATTATTTTATTATATTTTTATCTTCGTTTATTATTGGCTTATAAAAATATGATGTTGATTATAACTTTCGACTGACATCTTATTAATACTAACCGTACACATTTTTTCGTAGGTAAATCATACAAGTCATCAAACACAACTCGGGCGAGCATAAAAATTGTAATTGGATCGGAATATCTATTGAATTAGTACTGTGCAAGGTACTTGCATCAGACTTTTTAAAATGCAATAGCAAAATCTTTATGATTTTACGGAAGTATATTGCACAAATATTAGCGTTTTCGAGTGTCTTCGTATTCGGTATTATCTAATATCCATCACCAAATTTGACCGCGAAAATTCACCCCTGCTAATAATGCTATGTTCCAATGGTATTCTATTAACTATGGGCTTCTATTAATTTAATAACTCATAAAATATCTCCTCATTGCTGGGAGCAAGTAAGTTTAAAAAATTCGCAAAAAATCAATTGAAAACCAAATTTATAAAACAAACATTAAGCGCATGCGCGTTATTTTGCGAAGCAATTACGTCCCTTTTCAAAAGCATTATAAAGTAAAAAGCTTTTCTTTTTCATTCACACGATCAAATGTGTTATTCATTATTTTGAAAATTGCGGCTACTTTGTGGTGATTATTATCTAATTTCCTTTTTTTAAAAAAATCTCTCAGTCTTTTGATGTGGAATTTGAATGTTCGAGGGAATGTCGGAAATAAATTTTATTACATTTTTTAATTTAAAGAAGTTTGTAATTATTGTTTTTAGCAAATAATATATATTCCATGGATTCCAGTGTTTTGTTAAAATCAAGCTTACACATTTATTTGGTATCTGAAAACTGTTTCTTTTTAATTGTTTAATTATATATTTCACAATAGATTTATTCACGTTTTTGTCGTTAATCTGGCGCGGAAAGAATTATAATGTGCAAGGATTATATTTCTTTTTGTAGGTATGTAGCTGTAAAACCACATTTCATTTTTTTAATTTTATTTTTCGTAGTTTGGATTAAGTCTATATTTCTTTAGTTAATAAAATAATCAAACAGCTTATCTGATCGCTAACAACAAAAATCAATAGCACTGTATGCGGGTCGGAAATAGCTGAAAAAGTTATTTGATAAAAGAGATTTTATATTATTTCTTCACACACAGACACATACGCATATATATATATATATATATATATATATATATATATATATATATATATATATATATTAAAAATTAGAAGTTCAACTGATTTCACGAACTTAGTTTTAACTTTGCCGTACCCTCAGGCTATTTTATTAATTAACCCCTCAACGCTTTATTTTTAAAAATATATATTTTATTAATGTTTAAAAAAATAATACTTTTTATAAAATAAATCGTTTGGATGTCAATTGATAGAAATCGTCTGTGGATACAGCAAGATTGACACCAAGGTAATGAAATCAACAGATCTCCTAATTTTTAAAATCATATATATATATATATATATATATATATATATATATATATATATATATATATCTGATATTTTTTTTTGTATTTTTTTAAGCGTATCACCCCAAGCAAGGCTGGAGGCCACTATCACGCAAGGGGTTATAGAAGGGTTGGAGGAAGAGCAGATAGGAGTGGTAAAGGAGAGGATGTGGAGAAAGAGAAAGACAGTGGATCGATCAAGGCAAGTGGGTTACAGAAAATTTGGAGCGAGAGCAGATAGGATTGAAAGGTGAAAGGATATGGAGAAGGTAAGTGGATAGATCAAGGCAACTGGAGATGTCGATTGACGCTACACTTAAAGCGTTGGAGAAGGTATTTGTCAGGGAAACAGTAATAGGGAAGGGAGTTCCACAGATGAGAAGTGCGAGACATGAAGCTATTGGAGTAGAAGAGACGTCTACATCTAACAGTTTCAACTGTGAAGGGGTGAGAACGGGATGCCAGCCTATTTTATAAACTTAAAAGTTTTACATGTTATTTTTTTAATTTATTTCTCACACGTGTATTGTGCACTTTTTAATACTAATGTTCGCTGGCCCAATTGAATCTTGACCATTAATCATATATATATATATATATATATATATATATATATATATATATATATATATATATGTCTCTGTGTGTGTGTGTGTGTGTGAGAGAGAGAGAGAGATCAAAGCCTTAGCTGGATGAGCATAATTCGAAATTGGAATCATTGTCGATTGCTGTGTAGTATGTGCTACGACAGGGCTACATGTGGTTTTAAATCCAACATTGTCCTTCTGCTAGAGGAGTAGCCAAGCACGGCTGAACAAATCCAGTCTGTCCTATTAATTAGATTATTGCTGAGAGAGACATGATGGATTCTTGTCCTATTTAAGTAATGAATTAGACTGCAATAAAAGGTACACAATGAGCCGTTATCTATTGAAACAACCACAAATACAATATATATATACATGTGTGTGTGTGTGTGTGTGTACGTGTGTGTGTGTTGAGAGAGAGGGAGATAAAGACACATAAATGCAAGTAGATACAATATATATACATATATATATATATATATATATATATATATATATATATATATATGAAGAAATATAGTTTTAATATGTGCTATATTTAGGGGATAAAGTGCTCAATATCAGAGATAGAGCGTATCTACATATAAATAAAAAGTGAACATTGAAGTCAACACTCAGAAGCGACAGACTGTTTCATGCTAGACGCAATAGTCAGGCCGTGAATGTTGGATTTTTCCTCGACTATTTATATATATGGGTCAGTGGTGAATTGTGGATAATCTATTCTTGTGGTTATATGCTATCACCACCCAATTTATTTTTTAATATGTTAATAAAACATCAAAAACCGAAATGAAAAAAATAATACAAAATGAAAATTTAAAACAAGTAAAATAAAGTAATCCAATCAAATAAATAAACAAACAAGCCACTCCCGCAAAAATAACCGACAGAATAGATTACCCACAATGCACTACTGACCCATATATTAGGGATTATTGCAAGGGTGTCTGTTTGTTATAAAAAATATTAAAAAAGTTAAATCCATGATGAGAACACTATAAAAAATATTAAAAAGTTAAGTTTTAAATATCTGGTTTATTATTAGATTGTCTGACGAAAAATGTACTCGGTCTGATGTGGGAGGTAAGTCTTTTCCTTATTATTTGTGTGTGTATATATATGTGTGTGTGTGTTGAGAGAGACGGAGATAGAGAGATATAGATGCAAGTATAGAGGTAACTAGATATCGTGAAAAATAAATGTTTCCCTGTAGATTGAGAAACCTACAGAGTTGGGAATAGATCAGATTAGAAAAAAATCAAGTAGAACTTGAAAGTCAGATTCATGGCCATAAGAGTTGTCGCCCTTGGCAACATTTCCAAAACTGAAAGAATCGATTTCGGATCATTTGGAAATATGAACACATTTGAGAACTGGGAAAGTTCAGAACACGGATGTGCCTCTGGTCTTTCGGTATTTTTGAGGACATCCTCTCATCATACCGAGCGAGAATCACCAAAGATGCGTATGTATAACAATTATAATAATAATAGTAATATATGGCCTGAGACCACATCATATTTGTCACTCATGGATTCTCATTTTAAGTGATTGTATATTTTAACATGTACAATTTTGTCTTGGTGTATTAAAATGGACTCCAGTAGATATCACGTTTTGTACCAAATGGTTCCTTGTCAGTTGGCCGACTATAACAAATTGAGCAATTTCCTCAGGAGCGCATGTCTTTGCTATCTCTATTCATGAGCGAGATTAACTGGGTGCATCATTGTCAGGTGTCGAGAATATGCATTTAAAATATATTTTTAAGATTTTCCAGCCATGGCGAATTGCGAGTCGAAATTCAGTACTTCAGAACACCTGAAATCGGAGACCGTCAAAGCGTTCGTTATCCGAATTTTTATTATTAATAACGGGCAAACAAGTGCATGTGCTATTTCTATCAAATTCTGACATCATGACGTGCAAGATTGTCTTTAATACATTTACTTCGTTGCCGCCTTTAAACTGGGTGTGGTCAGATTCGCCTCAGTTGGGTATAAACGCTCTCTCTCAGATCAAAGTTTAAACAAATGGTTTAATAACTGAATTAAAATGGCTTCGTCCGAACTTCGTTGAGAACTTTTTACAACAGCAAAAAATAAAAATGATAGCACATGTATCTGGCAGATAAAATAATGACACATTCAAGATGATGACGTCACACACTCCCAAACAAAGGTTTGGAAAAAAAAACATCTGTATTAGAAAGAGCAACAACGGTTACTGCACATGAGAAGCATATTACCCGGAAAGATTGTTTTATCCGAAATACGTCATAAATTTCAAGCGAAAGTAACACTACTCAGTCAATGTGGTCCGAAAGTTTCTTTATAAGGAAACGGCTAATATTACTATTACAGTATTCGTACTCTAGCGTCATTCCTTAGCGTTGTTTTAACTTAATTATATAGTAATATGAATGTAAAATGTAAATGTCGTTCTAAACAATCAAAATATTCAACCAAGTGAAAATTTGGGGAAATACGAAGGAAAACCATTATAACAGAAGGAATTTAACTCCCTACTAATGAAAGGATCCAGACTGGAACTAGAAGCATACGTTATAATTTTATTGGAATAAATGAAGCAAATTCCATTGAACAAATGAAATGATTCATGCAGGAAAAGAATATCTGAGAACAAATATTTTGGAAATGATTCGCTACAGTAGAAGCGCTTAGAAATAATTTAATATATAGGCATTGTCCATAATAGGGTATTCGAGTCCCTTTCAAATCTAGATAGGTGGTGATATATTGAACAGTTTGTTCAAAATTAATGGTAGGACATCGCCCGAGAGGGATAGTAAAAGAACAAATAGGGTTTAGATGAACAACGGATAGAAAGTATCACCTATGTTCTTAAGAGTCAAATCACATAAAAGAAGTATTAGTAGTAAAATTATAGATTTTATTGTTTTAATGGGTGCCATATTAACATTAATAAGAATCTAATCAATATATCAATTGATAGAAACCTTTTTAGGTTCAAAATGCTTTAAGATTTTCTGTCTGTTCATTGCAAGAAAGAAACAGGGGTCTTAAACGACGTAAGAGCTGTGTTAAAAAAAATGTAGAAAACAATTTAACACTTCGCCATGCAATAACATTCGCGAAAAGAAAATTTAAAGACAAAGCTAACTTAAAATACATCATCATAAAAACATTAACCAGCAAAAAGTTCAGCATTACGTTTAAAAATGAAAAGAGAAAAATCACTCCTGAGGGTTTTCATAATCGTGGGTCGTTGGCGGCTACGTCTTTGGCATCTACTCGTCTGTTCTCTCAGCTTTTTAAACCTTTCTATCACTCCACTTCGCTTTCACAGATTCAAATCAGACTGTCCAAACATAAAATTCAGATAAGGGGACTTCAAACGTTTATAATGGCGTGTGTTGTTATGCATTTTACTCATACGGTTCTGTATTCGATATTGATTATTAATAAAATATTTTAATGTCTTCTATATGAGACAATCGAAGGTTGTCACGAACGCATGGGCATACCAAATTATGGGTTTCACACAGACATCTGCGCATGCCCCGAAATTTTAATACGACAAAAGAGCAGGATTTCAGACGTCAACGAGAACAGTCAGTCGGACATGCACAGAGAAATGCAACTTTTAATACAGTGATTTACTTTAAAGTTTCTGTCAGTTCTTGTGCATCTTGGAAAATAAATATTTTTTAGAGGCAGAAAATAAATTTATTTGTCCAGTTATTTTAATAATATCGAATATAGTGGAAATTGAGGTCAACAGTCAGCGGAAACAGTCTTTTTCCTCTTTGAACTCAATATTTAGGCTATTCCGTTCAAGCATGTAACTTTTATATTTACCTACGGTCGATTCCTGATATTGGTCACTTTATCCCATAAATATAGTATATATTAAAGCTATATATATATATATATATATATATATATATATATATATATATATATATATATATATATGTGTGTGTGTGTGTGTGTGTGTGTGTGTAATTAAGAGTTATAATATTTGGTAATCCGTATGGATAATTTCAAAAAGGAAATCAATCCAGAGCGCTGAATGTCAAAGACAGAGCAAATAATAAATATTATAATGAAAGCGAACACTAAAAAGACCATGGTGATATTTATTTCGTTAGACTCGAAGACTTGATCCCAACGAAGTTTGTCTTTTAATTGTTCGTTTACATTATAATAATTATTAATTGTAATCATATTGTAATTTTCAGCTGACATATGAATACAATAGAGTTTTCTAAATTCTTCTAGTTGCTAAGGACATTTTGTTTGTTGTTAATAGTTACTTTGTTTTCAATAAATTCATTTTGTTTTTGTCTTGAAAATTACACACTGGACGAAACGCATCGGCTAATACAGTTTTCCTATTTTCTTTTATCTTTACACACACACTCACACACATATATATGTATGTATGTGTGTGTGTGTATTGTGTGTGCGTATAAAATTCAGATAGTGTATATCTGTAAAGAGCAAATATGAATAAAGTTAAAAGGAAAAATATTTGTAAACGTCGGGTTTCGCGCGCTGTGGAATTATTCTAAATTATTCAAAAATAAAAATAACACTGGCATCTCATTTTAATAGATATGCAGGTTGTGATGGATAAATAGTCTCCATTTTATATTTTTAATTTCGAGCATGATTATTTTTGATTTTATCGACTGCATATTATAGTTGGGTCAGTTGGGCACCGTCTGTGAGAAAAAAAAAGCATCGTGACACAATTCACTCCGACAAAAAGTCGGAAACGTCATGCTGTACTGCTTGGCATTTGTGCCGGAAGCTCCATTATGAACATGAGAACCAGGGTCACAAACTCACATCAATCCAACTAAATATATATACATATATGTCTGAATCTTATTCTTATGCGTCTTGTTTCCCACCCGATGCTTGAGGAAAAGATGAAAATATTCCAAAGTGACTCAGTACCTAAAATTCGAAAAAAATGAAGAAACAAAATTTTGAGGAGAATCCATTTCATTAGCAGCTCGTTATAGAGTTTAAAGAAAATTTGCTTTTATCGATTAAAATGATGTAGTGTCTCTTAATGCTGTCACTATGTATGTATGCATGTATCTCCTCTCTCTCTCTCTCTCTCTCTCTATATATATATATTGTGTGTATTTCGGCAACATTTTTTCATTGATGCATGATTCATTAAATAAAATAGACAAGTGTTGTCTATTTATTTTATGTAAATTCTTTCATATCGTCTGATAAGCTTAATAACATTATCATTAAAGTAAAAAAAATATTGAATATATCTAAAACAGATTCTAGCAAAAAAAAAAAGTTAATCATATACTACACTAAATCTAGTATAACCAACTCAATTATTCGCAATAATTTTCTCCCCTGGTTAGCGATTTGCAAAAAGCCAACATAGTTTACAAATACAAGTGCCATTTGGGAGATTGTATCTCCAACGAATTAAATAATATTTATGTTGGTCACACCACAAACTCGCTTTCACAACGCTTGACACTACATTTGAATGATATCTCTAACATTTTTAGGCATTTAAAACAATATGCCTGGCCGCATACACAATTGCGGAAATCCTTGTTGAAAACACAAACATACTTAAACATGAAAACAAGAAACAAAAACTAAAAATTCTTGAAGCTATATACATAAAACAGTTGAAACATAACCTGGACAAAATAAACTAAGAAATCTCCACAAATATTCTTAAATGCCTATAATTGATAACAGCAGCCATTGGTTTATACCAACGACTTCCCATACTTAATACATCTCGAATTCACTCTCGCGTAGTCATGTGCGACGTCATGAGCTGCGGTGACATTTTCGGTTCCGGCGTCTTTTATGAATGAGTTTGTCGTTGCTTGGAAATCTTCCATGTAAACAGAAACAGACTATCATCATTGTTTCGTCCCGTGTATGGCTTAATATATTGTAATGTAATTGTCATCTTTGATAATGGCTTATGTAAGCCGAAAGCTTAGATAGGATTAAAAAATATGTATCAATATTATCATTTTCTTTCTTCGTTTAATAATAATGTTATTAAGCTTATCAGACGATATGAAAAGAATTTACATAAAATAAATAGACAACACATGTCTATATTATTTAATGAAACATGCATCAATATATATATATATATATATATATATATATATATATATATATATGTGTGTGTGTGTGTGTGTGTGTGTGTGTGTACTATTAATACCGATTATGTATGTGCACTCATATTTTTATACTGACATCCAATTCCTGTTATTTTTCTCCTTTTTGTGGAATTAAAATGTTAGCTATTGCAGATAAACTAATGCTAATAGTGGATGTTGGAGAGTAGAAAAAAAAAACAAGATATTTTCACTTTCTTTCCAAATAGTCCATTAGTTGTATTGGGATGAGTTTGCAATCATTATGATGAGTGGAAAATAGTATTGATGCCTCCAGCAGATACTAAGTGGAACTCTGTTAAATGAAAAAAAATCTGTTATATCTGCAATATTTCTTAAGGGATTCGGAAAACATTATTTAGGTTTTTAAGTGGAAAGCACATTCTCAATGCCAGTCGAATATCAATTCGAGATGATGATATTCTATCGCAAACATCAGAAAATATCGAAGAAATTTCATCAACTCATTCGTAACTTTCAATAACTAACGTTATTGTTTTCATTTTCAGTTCATTGATTAAAAGAGAGATTTATGTATGAACTCCTACAGACACAACTCATTTAGAGTCAACTAACCTTGTGAAAAGCATTCGATTATTGATTACCTATTTATGAGTTTTCAAGCTTAATTTTGTTTGGTGAATAATTAAATATGAAAAAATGGCTAAACGTAGATGATCCTGCACAAAAACATAAATAAATTAAAAAAATGACTTTTATCTGCATTCCATTGGGAGAAAAATGAATGAATTATATAAACATGTGCTTGCTCTGAATCCACAATGTTTCATAGGAAAGAAGTAACTATTGTTTCGGGAGATATTTGTGTTAATCCTCCTATCAGAAATAAGTAATTCATTTGAACAGCAGAGGAAAGGCTGCCAGACTCATAAACTCGATTTAATGTCATCTCCCCGACAAGAAAACAGAACTCCCTTCTGTTTACCGAACCACACACTTCAGTATATCTCGCGCTTTTCAGTCTGTCCTTTGTGAAAGGAATAACTCTTCGTTGGCAACCTTGTCAGGGGACTATAAATCTTATACACGAAAGACAAGTTGGCGAGGTGTAAAAGCCGAGTAAAATAGAGAGGCGAGACGAGTTGGCCGGAGTGGGGGGCTTGCAATAAACGAAGTAAGATCATGAATAAAAAATGTAAAGTAAAAGACAAAAGTATAAAAGGGAAAATAACTTATGCTAAAAAGCCTAAAAGTAACAAGGAAAACAAATCAAACGTCTGGTAATAAAGAAATTAGATCAGAGCAACTTAGTGCTGGAAACTTGTGCGGAGTCACGACTTCTGTACTGAAGCATTGGTCAAACTTTGCTACTAACACCAATCACAAGCCTCCATTTAAATTATTAGCATTTCACTTCATTGTGACTTTATATACAATACATACAGAATGTAAACACACACACATATACATATATATATATTTATAGATATAAATCATCTATAAACTATAAATACACACATATACATATAAGTAAGCTTCAACAAAAATAATTTGTCATAATACAAAAACCTTACACAAAACACTATCATCTATCGATCTATTTTTCTCTGATTTTCTCTCTCTCTCATTCTCACTCTTTCTGTCTGTTTCTCTCTCTCTCTCATTCTCACTCTGTCTGTCTGTCTCTCATTCATTCTCTGTTTGTCTGTTTGTCTCTCTTTTTATATATAAATATATATATGTATGTATATATAATGAGAGGATATTTATTTTATTTCCAAGCATACTCGTCAATAAAGACGGCAAGCCAAATCTGTTACAGACGTCTGCTCAAGCATATAAGTTTGTTGAACACCACCTGAGCTCACGTCCTCTTATGCTGAGCAGAACAAAGTTTCTGAGAGATCGTGTATAATACAGTGTGCCAAACAGTTTGAATAAAACCAGTACGTTGACTGTTCGGTCAGAATGACATGTGACTTCCGATAAACAGGGTGCTATAGTAAATTTAATTTACAAGTCTTTGCTCCTGCTACTGCTACGGTTTTGGAAAAAAATTCAATATTGGCATAGTCTTGAATCTCCTTCCATCAACATAACACCAAGAATTCAACTCTGTGGCAAACCGACGGTCTATTTTTAATATAATTTTATTATTTTTAATATTGATTACTATATATAAAAATGTCAGCTGTTTCTTAAATTCTAAATCATATATATATATATATATATATATATATATATATATATATATATATGATCGACTCTCCCGTCGAATTCGACGTATGAGTGTCAGGCGGATCAGTTCCTAGAAACTGAAAGCCCGACACCGACACATGAGATTTGATTATAGTGGTGTAGGCTTTGTGCAGGGCCATCCACACTTTTTGGAGGGACGAATACAGGGACCTGGTGCAGCGAATGCCGCACGGACCTGGTGCAGTGAATGCCACAAGGTCCCCAAACGACCATCCGCAGGTTTTGAATTCAGAGTTGTCCTTCTCCTAGACCAGTTGCCATCCAAATCTATAGAACCCAGTCTATCCTGCTATTAACCCATATATATACGCACACTAGGAATATCTATAACGAAGTGGAAAAAGGTTTCCTTTAGGACTTAACTGAAATAAAAATACATATAAATTTCCCCCCACACACTCATATATATATATATATATATATATAAAATGTATATATATATATGTATATATATATAAAATGTGTATATATATATATGTATATATATATAAAATGTGTATATATATATATGTATATATATATAATTTATATATATATATATAATTTAT
>OZ038495.1:32048807-32053807 GCA_964036315.1 Acanthosepion esculentum | reverse complement strand
AAACCTCTTTGCTATTGGCTAAAAAAATAGCCGAAAGTGCGCGGATTTACTGAATATTCGGAAAATTTTTACACACTTTATGACCAGAGAATAATAATAAAAAAACCTTTTACGAACACAAGACAAAAAAGAAGAAAAGCTTAACCAGAGTAACTTGTCAGTTGATTTTAATGAAACATGTATAAAATAAGGATTGCTGTCCAGATATAAATTTATGTATCTATGTGCAGATAGATAAAACTCATGCATATATTCGTTGGAAAATCAAAAAAGAATTTTCGACAGGAGTGAAAAAAAGTATTCATTTTATTTAGTTTATATATTTGTGATATTTATTTTTCGTTTTATTAACGTAAATCTTATCTCACACCAACAACCCACAACTCAATATCTTGGTCTTATAGAAAAAAAAAACTAATAACTCTATCACACTACAAAATTATCAGAAACAAACATGTATATACTTATTAAAGTGCACGCACTTTCTCATGCAAAATAGACGCTAAAACATGAACAAACGCGCGAAATCAATATCTTTATCATACACAATTTTATAAAGCCTCAGCGACATGAAACAATCATTTATTAGTAATATTTTCCAAACAATGTGATCATCTCGCGAATAAAATTAACTTGGATGATATTTATAAAAATAATATAAGCAACATTCTTGCATAAAATATAAACTGTAATCAGATGTACAATTATTATAACGACCATCATCATAATCATCCCCTTGACTTTTGTCATCGTAGGTGGGAGAGGTGCAATGCAGAAGACATACTAAATCTCCTCCACAACGGTCTATCAACGGCAGCCATCAGCAGTCCCGGTATAGTCATATCGGTCCATTGTTTGACATTGTCCAACCAGTTTTGTTTTTTTTTCTTCGTTGGCATCTTCGCCTATGTCCAAGTTCAACGGTGCCTTACAGAATGGTCTTGTACAGACTGTAGTGCCTTGTAACGTGTCCAAACCACGCCTTTGACAGTGGCAAGAAGAGGTTCCTGGTGGGCCAGAAAACACTTTCCGCTCAAACTCATAAGTTTTATGTTACCAAAAGAAGATGCCAACGAGTTCTCGCATGTAGTTTTCCTCAAACGCTTGGATCCTTCTCTCTGATTCTGACAACAATGTCCAGGTTTCACATCCATATATGAGAATGGAGGCCGCATGTGATTTCAAACGAAGTACAGACTATACATATTGCTGGTAGACTCCCTAATAAAGGTTGTTCCAATAACTTGGGCCGATGGTTTATTTGAATTAATTTTAAACGTCTAATGCATATAAGATTCACTAGCGGGACATAGAAGTAGTCAACTGTTAGAAGTGAGTCAAGTGAATACCACAATGAATCTCCAATTGCAGACCAACATACAGTATTTACTACCTTATTTATGTGAATGGTGACATACACAATATCGTCCGTAGGTATGCTACAACAGGAAACCACGTCATGTCAATGAGAAAGTGACTGAAGTCGAGAGGCCTGGTTAATATCCTCCATTGAATTTTGTCAAGAATCTCTAGAGATGTAGCAGGATCACCAGACCAGATACGGAAGGTATATTCAATGCACGGACATATGGTAGAGGTATAAATATGCATTATGGATTCTGACGAGAAAAATTTTCTGGCACAACACAATGAACCAAATCTCCGAGCAGTAGACGTAAGCGAATGATTCAGATGGTAGTAAATACTGTATGTTGGTCGCTCTACTTTATGTCAGTGGAAAACGTGATGCCAAGAAGGTGTAGTGTGCGTCTTCCCTGGAGCTTAGCATCAGCCATGCTGATAGCAGGAAGAAAGATTACTTTATGGCGATTCCACATGAATATGATCTGCATACTTGACAGTTCTTTTTCATCATTTCACGCCAAGCAAGGCGGAAGTACCAGTACGCAGGGGTTTACTGAGAGCGAAAGTGAGGGACAAAACTGGGTATAGGAAGGATTGAGAAAAAGATCGAAGATGAGTGTGGTTCAAGATAACAGACCATGGCGATTGACACTGCAATTAAAATTTTGAAGATTGTATTTATCAGGGAAGCAAGTAAGAGAAGGTGAGTTCCACTGTTGGGAAGTGTGAGAAAAGAAACTTTAAGGGTAGACGTGGCGGTTATATTTACGTAATTCAACAGTAAAAGGATGAGACCTATATGCCAATCTAGTAGCACGGTCAAATTTATGTAGTTGGGGCACCAGGGAAAAAAGCACGTCAGAGGAGTTGAGATGAAAATCTTTGTAGAAAAGAGAGTGAAGACACGTGATGTCGCTGAGAAAGGTGACCGAAATCGAGATGCCAAGTAAGGATCGAATACATTGCAGATCATTATTTGGATGTTGTCAAAAGCCTTGAGATGAACAGCAGGAGCGTCAGACCAGATATAGCAACAGTACTGAATGCACGGACGAATGGAAGTTTTTTTTTTTAAGTCCGAGATGGGCTCTGACGAGAAAAAAAAGGCACGACAAAATTTAAAAAAATTCTTTGCGTAAATGCAGCTATTGATTCAATGTAGTTGCTCCATTTCAGCTCAGTTGAAAACGAAATGCCAAGAAGGCACAATGAGGAGCTCTCCAGAAACCGTGTTGATTGCAGGCAGGGAAGTTTCTCTATTGTGGTTAAATGAGAGGAGTTTAGTTTTGGAGGCATTAAACTTCGCTAGCCATTTCCTGCCCCAATTAACCACTGATTGGAGGACCTTTTTAAGAGCAGCGTTCAGGTTAACTTTGTCAGCTCTGATGGATTTTCTATTGAGACAAGTTTAAATGATAGTGTCATATGCATAAATTCTTACTTGGGAACTGATGACATCAGGAATGGTATTGATGAAGATCAGAAACAGCGCAGGAACCAGGATAAAGCCTGGGGGCAACCCCCGTTCGTTTGAAAGGATCTGGAATTGAGCCCGTTCAGAAAAACCTTCATTTCATGATTTGATAGGAATGATTGGAGTAAATCACGCAGTCGTCCTGTAATACGGTAGCTCTGAAGCATACGTAGAAGATCAGCATGCCAGTCCATGCCAAACGCTTTCGAGATATCTTGAACCACAGCTCGTGCTTCGCCGTTATTATCAAGTTATTCAGTGATGGCCGTAAGCACGTCAGCGGTAGACGCATCAAAACGGAATACATATTGTTTGTCAGGGAGACGAACATGAGAGGTAAGATGCTTAACATCTTCTGCATTGATAAAGCCTAGAATACTATTTACATTATTCAGACTATTGTCCTCATCTTTGTCGCCATATTTATTACAACGTTTCGTCCGTTGTACACTCCGAATAATGTAAATAGTGTACAAAATACCTCATCTCAGAAATATAGACAAGCCTCGAATACTATGCCGAAAAAGTGTAGGAGACTCATAGGGCGATAGTTACATGGGTTATACTGTTCTTAAAAACGGGGACTACAGAAGAAGGACTCCCACCAAGCCTGAAAGCAGTAAGCAGCGCGTCAATAGTTGTAGACTTCGGAGAGAACTGGAGCCAGCTCGGGTGCACATTTTTTTAGGATGACATCTGATATCCCGTCACCGCCACTTGTCTTGTGGGAGTCTAATATACAAATGATGCCCGAGACTGGGTTATGCGCATATCATTCAGTAGAACCTCAGTTCAAGAGAAGAAATTAGGTGTGGGTACTACAGATTAGTCGAATGTTGAGTTGGAAGAGAATTTCCGAGCAAAACATTCAACCTTATCTTCTGTAAATGTTGAGTGAATCGAGGAGGAATTGAGTATTTGCTGTTGTTCAACACCCTCTTGCAGAGTCGCCAATAATCTCTAGAAGCGATAATTGCGAAAGGCTATACGTTGTTTCATCATAGAAACATTTGAAAACTGTAATAAGTAATACACAGGTCGAACCTGTATATCAGTCGAAATACTGTGAATATGAAAATAAAGATGTGGAAAACAGTCCGAACAATGACAATAATGTAAATATTTAAATTACTATCTATCTACTTACCTATCTATCTCTGTCCATATCTATCTATCTCTGTCCATATCTAGCTATCTTTCTATGTCCATATGTAGCTATCTATATCTGCTACTCTGTCCATATCTATCTATGTGTGTGTGTGTTTATAGTTGGAGAGTAATAC
Source organism: Acanthosepion esculentum (assembly GCA_964036315.1). Lineage (NCBI taxonomy): Eukaryota > Metazoa > Mollusca > Cephalopoda > Sepiida > Sepiidae > Acanthosepion > Acanthosepion esculentum. The sequence goes on along the minus strand of OZ038495.1, from coordinate 32,049,685 downwards.
AAATTAAATTGTTTCTTGCGAGGAATATTTATCCTTTGCCTTCCATGTCTTGATTCATGGAATGGTGTAAAATAATATGAAGATGTTTATTAAATCGATGATGACTTGCTTACTTGCCGGTAGGAATATGCTCGGGTCGTAAACTTTTGGGAATCTTAATGAGAGTCTTGAAGAGTGGGAGTAGTGGCGGTCGGCTGAAGCGTCGGAGGCGTGAAATGCTTATCGATATTCCTGTCGGGTGCCTCAGATTCTACTTGAATTTCAATGCATTAAATGCTAGAGGAAAAAAATATTTGAAATAACAAACATCAGTTTTGATTGCTTTTATCAGAAATCGAACAAGTTTATTTGCACTTGGAGAAATCTTTCCACGACTTAAAATTAACAGATTCCTAAATAGGAGAAAAACACAGACGGGGGCACAATTCTTTCCACAAACACATATGTCTATGCGGACATGCATATATACATATGCATGAAAAATGAATGTTAACTCGGGTTTTTTTATTCCATCAGATTGGTAAGCTGTCTCGATAGTCCCTGTAGCAGACATCCGCTATTGCATATGCATTAGGTTGGTGCATAATTATCAGGCGTTTTGTAAGGATAGGCGGGTAAAAGAGGAGGGGGAGGACAACAACACTCAGAAAACAGTCTGCCTGCCTTATGTGAAGGGGTTATCAGAGAAAACACAAAGGATCTGCGGTCCATATAACATCAGGACAACCTTCAAAAGCGTGACAACACTTCGCAGATATCTCTCTCGAGTGAGACCCCCCATAGAGGAGAACAGGACTAAAGACTGTGTGTACGCTATCCTGTGCAGCTGCAGAAAGGAATATAAAGGAGAAACAGGCCGCCCCCTCAAGGTAAGGATT
>OZ038495.1:32038807-32041307 GCA_964036315.1 Acanthosepion esculentum | reverse complement strand
TCTCTACTATTCCGATTGTAATGATCCCTATTTTAAATTAATGTTATGAACGTTTGAATTTATATTCGATTCGTCCTCTCATATATATATATATATATATATATATCAGAACGGTGAAACATCTAGAAAATAAATAAACGATTATATGTACATTAAAGCAACAATGAAACCGTTGGGTTACTTTTAATAGCAGTTCATGATACAAAATGATGATTTAACAATATTATCAATTTTATTATTAATCACACACACACACATATATATATAGCGATGGTAAACTACTGAAGAGTAGTAGTTTAACATCACCTCTGGAGACACATTTGTAGTGTTGAAATATAATTGTAATTGTGTAGCGATTTTATCATGTTTTTGTTTTAATAACCTAAAATAAATGATATTTAGCTTTATTCTGAATTGAGTCCACTTTTAAATTAAATGTTGCGGACAGTAAAATTATACTCCATTTGTTCTCATTTTACCTGGATATTATCACAATAAATATGTTCCAAGAATTTTAAAAAATCCTGCAGAATTGTCGCAAGACATATAACGGTGAAACATCTAGAAAATAAATAAACGATTATATGTAGATTAAAGCAACAATCAAACCGTTGGGTTACGTTTGATAACAGTTCATGTTACAAAATGTGAGGTAACAATATTATGAATTTTATTATTAATTACACATATTTTAATTTTTATTTGTTACTGTAATAATTATTATTAAACACATTATGCAATATTACGTAGGTCGAACGCAGTAAGGAATTAATAAATGAACACGTTTTCAGAATTTGTGAAAAATTTGCCGTTTTACATTTTTTTCTTAATGAAATTCAACTGAAAATTCAACGATAGACGTTAAATTATCAAATCAGCAGACCTTCAGAACAATCAATAAATGAACGATATCAGGATGAAATAGGAGACCTATCATTGTTCCAGATTTATAAACCTAACTTTAATTTAAAACATCGCATTAGTGCAAACATTACCCTGCAGGAAAAAAAAGTTTATTTTTCGTAGAATTGAATTGCCATCTGATATCGTACTAAAGGCTTTTCCATTCAAATAATAGTAGCCCCAGGATGATAATTTATACGAATTTTAGTATTTATCATATACTTTTCAAAGGTGAAGAAAAAAAAAACAGAATAAAATAAATAAATAAATAAATAAAAATTAAAAAAAAAAACCCCTGAAAAAGGAGTAATGATCTGCTTAGATAAATTCATATTTATGTAATAAGATAAAGTATAGATGTTTCCTTTTCCTTTAATTATTTCTTGGTGATTTTTTCAAAATAATAATTATATTTTTTTTATTATATGTTCTTGTTTCTAACACATATATTTAAAAATACGTAAAGGTGGCGAAAATGCATGGATGTATTTATTTACTTACCATCATGTCATCTGACACAATTATATATTATGTATACTTAAATTTATTTAATAATGTCCTTATACATGCTTATTATGCTTCAAACATATAACATTTGGAATATAATAATCAAGTGATTGTTGATATATTCGGATTGATATAAGAATGTGAATTCAAATCAAATACTAGATTTTCTATTACAAGTACCGTAGAACAGAAAACGGTCTGCTTAGGGAAATTCATATTTATGTAATAAGATAAAGAACAGATGTTTCCTTTTCCTTTAATTTTTTCATACAAGAATAAAGTTGTAGTATTATATTGATAAGAGAGATCTTTTACAAAACATCACACATACATTATATTATTATTTCCTCGTTATAATTATATACATAATGTACATTAACATATGTAGGTTTAATTAGAAGGAAAACTAATGTATTAAAGAAAATAAAAATATTGAGAAATTATTAATATCGGATGTGCAAAATTTAATTGTACATTTACGTGCAAGATCATAAAATTAAAAAAAAATACAATATATAGTAACAAAAGAAATCTGCTATGACCGTTATGATTATTACATAGAGCAGCGATGAAAAGGAATACAAAAATAAAAACAATAATGGGAAAACAATATGTAATTTTTGTATATATATATATATATATATATATATATATATATATATATATATATATATATATATATATATATAGGAGCAATTTTAGGAAAAACTACGATTATGGTAAAACCATGTGGCTTTCGCCATTTAGATCTTTATCGGACTAAAGCCCTGCTAACATTAATGTGATTACACATGTGCATGAATGAAAGGAAGAAGCTGAAATCTTAGATCGGAATCATTTTATTATATTTCAAGGATGAATTTACTTTATCAACAGTTATAATTGCACCAAGGAAAACACGAGTGAAACTTCAAGAAATTTCAATTATATATATGAGCACAAAAAATGTGATCTTTTACAAAAAAAATGATTATAATGCATTATTGCTTACCGTAATAGGTCTGGCCTTAATTCTAATTAAAACAATTCCGACTTTAATTAAAATAGAAAACAATTTACTAAGAGGTAAATATAAAGAACGCGATTTAAT
>OZ038495.1:32011307-32033807 GCA_964036315.1 Acanthosepion esculentum | reverse complement strand
TTATGCACCAAAGCAATATGTATATATAGGAAGAAAATTGATATGATACTTTGCGCATTTTCAATAGTCTTAATATACTATCTTTATTTGCAATATTTTCATTTAAATATTCATTTTTCTAATTTAATGGTTAAGTTCCCATACACCCTACTTCCGAAGCTTTTGCGTAGCAGGGGTTTTTAATATCTTTTTTACTTTGGATCTATTTCCAAAGGTTCTGTAAATTTTCTTTTTCGAGACGATTTTCTTGGTTCTGGCATTGTTTGCGGTCTTTTTATATCAAACGTATCGAAAATCGTGCCCATTACCTCTTCTTGAGGAGGACCGTTAGCGTCCTGTAACAGTATTTTCCTTATTTGGTTCACGTGTCTTCTGTGTGATAATTGCCAGAGCTTCTTTCTCTATCTGTGAGTATTTTTTCTCCGCTGGTAACGGGGTTCGAGAAGCATGTGCGATGGGTTTTATTGTCCCATCTGGCATTTTATGTAATATACACGCTCCGACTCCGTAGGCGCTAGCGTCACTTGCTACAATAATTTCTAGTTTGGGATCGTAGTGTGCCAAAATAAATCTGAAGTTAACATTTTGATTATTTCGTCAAATGCTTTTTGGCATTGATCTGTCCACTGCCAATTTTTTTTTCTTTAGCAGCTCGTTCAGTAGTGCGCGATGTTTAGGCATGTGAGGTATGAATTCCTGGTAGTAACTTACTAATCCTAGAAAACTTTCTAGTTCTGTTATGTTTTTAGGAACTGGCATTTTTTAAATTGCTGTTGACCTTTCAGGGTCTGGTCGTCTATCTTCTTAATCTATTTTATGACCAAGGTATTTGATTTCCTTCGTGAAAAAAATCGCACTTATTTTCTTTTACTTTGAATCCATAGCTTTATATTTTTTTAAATACTTCCTGTACATTTTCCTTGTGTTGTTCAACGCTTTCGCTATTAATCAATACGTCATCCAGGTATGCAATTGTGTACTCTAGGCCGGCAAGCATCGTATCCATTTTCTGTTGGAATATAGCCGGCGCGACCTTAATTCCAAAAGGTAATTTTTGGTATCTGTACAGTCCTTTGTGTGTGTGTGTATACATAGTAGTTTTGAACTTTCTTCATCGACTGGAATTTGCAAGTACGCCTCACTTAAATCAATTTTTGAAAAATATTTTCCGCCATTTAATTTAGTGATTACTTCTTCTGGACTGGGTAGAGGATAGTGGTAGTCCTTTATTGCTGCGTTCAAACCTGTAGAAAAATCAGCGCAAACTCGAATTTCGTCTGATTTCTTTTTGACGTAGACCGATGGTGCGGCCCATTTACTGCATTCTACTTTTGGCAATATGCCCGTGTTTTCGAGTCTGGTTAATTCTAGATCATTTTTTTCAATTGACACAAACGGTACGCTCCTTTTTTCCTGAAAATAGGCTGAACGTTTTCCTTTACTTCGATATTTGCTGCCATTTTCTTACATCTTCCTAGGCCTGCTGAAAATACTTCGGGGAAACTCGTTTTTAATTTCTCTTTTAATTTGTCTGCCTCGGTTGGTAAGCTTTTTACATTTTGGCTGTACGTACATATAGGTAGATCCCACAGTTCGAATTTTTGCATCCATTCCGTTCCGAATAGGTTTTAGGTCTTTCTTAAGACGTACATTTTTAGTTTTTTCGTCATTCCATTAAATGTTACGTTTGTAATTACTTCACCCTCGAATTTTATCTCTCTCACCGTTACTGATCTAGCAAATTTATCCGTTTTTAACATGGCAGGTTTGTTCAGCTTTCACCATGTGTGTAGGTTTATGATAGTTAAGTCAGAGCCAGAATCCAGCTTAGCCTAACTTTTCTGTTTTGCATTTCAACTTGTACGTATTTTCTTATGTTAGTCTCATCTGCTAGGTCAGTCCTCGTAATTCTTATTCTGCTTTTGTTTTCTCTTCTATTCCAACAGTGAGAACTTTTGTGGCCTATTTTGTACATGATAGACAAGTTTCAAAACGATAAGTACAGTCTTTAACCCAATGCCAAGTCCCACAGCGATAGCATGGACTGGGTGATAGTTTTTTTTATATTGATTTTTAAAATGAGAAGATTTTGTTTTACCTGTTCTTGAGCGGGGTAAATCGGTTTGGTTTGTTTGTGAGGAGGGTAAGTTGGTCTGTCTTCGTACTTTATGTATGTGTGCTATGCCAGCTTCTTCTATGTCTTTTGAGTCTTTCTTCACACTGATGCATCTCTGGCAGTCTTTGGCTAGTTTTCGAAGTGTCAGATCTTGTTCACTCTTCAATTTAGTAAGGATTCTGCGTATCATTTCCGCGTCTTTGGTTGAGACCAGGCCTTGGACGTAAATTAAGCATTTGAAATTGTCCGCGCTGAGTTCTGATAATTTGAAATCGTCACAATATTTATTAACAATAGACGCGAAAGTTATGTAATCTTCGTTGTCCTTTTTGTAAGGTTCATGCATTTCCATCTTTTGTGGAATAGTGAAGTATTATGGCTGAAAAGTTCCGTTAGCAGTTTAATGTCTTCTTTGAACGCTAACTCACTTGATTTTCTTGGAATTATATAATCTACGAATTTGGTATATTCGCATATGCCTAATATTCTTAGCAATAGACGTACTTTACATGCGTCTGACCAATCTTTGCAGTCAAATTCATATAGATCTTCGTACCTTCGGAAGTAGTTTGCAAAAGTTTTATGTTCGTCGGGTGCATGCTTGAAATCTTCGATAGTACTCCAAATAGTGTCTTCTGAGAGAACTGTTTCGTTCTCGGATTTTTGCTCTTTATTTGACATTGCACGTAGCAATAATTCTTGCAATTCCAGATGTTTCTGTTCGTACTTATGCTGCTGTTCAAATTGGATTTTGATAAGTTCCACAATGGTTGACTTAAAACTTTCCATGTTGACGTATTTTTGTGTGACCTGTGTACGCAAAAAAAACTTCCTTTGTTGTCAGTACTTTTTAATATCCAAAAATAAAATTCTTTTTTTTTTGTGTTCGCGTAGAACTAGTTTTTTGTGTTTTTTTTAGAATCTCGCGTAGAATAACTCGAACACAGGTATGGAATAACACAGATATATTACAAACAGAATATGTACAAAAGAAGTAGAAGTGTTAGTAATAACAATCAGGTTAGGTTAGAGTGAACTATGTTGTCTCGACCAATATCACTATTCAAATGTCTTACAGTCATCGTCTGACGCGACTCTGTCTCTGACTGACTCACTGTGTGACAATGTTTAACAACCCCCCACACGGGTCGAATGTGACACAAGGCCGGTTTAACGTGGGCTTACCGAGCCCGTAGGCTCGGCCAAAAATATGCCCATTAGAACCCGTATACAAGGGTTCAGGGACTGTCCACCTCCCCGGACGGCACTTTGCCCTGCGGCAAAGCCCCGTCCGAGTTCCTCCCCGCCGAGGCGGAGAGTTCGGCAGCAAAGAACAAATCTAAACAACTGTTCCCGTCACAGGGTGACTCACTCTGTGACTTCTTCTTCCTCTTGAGGCGCAGTATTTATCAGGTACGGAACAGTCTATTAATATTATGGGTAAGTTCCAATAACATGTACTAAACTCACAAACGTTCCAGACATTGGTTGTCTCCTCAGGATGCTGTCCCTAACACCGCAAGACCGCCCATGCACCCACGCAAGATTATGCTTTGTGTCTGGTGGACAGGTCGTCCAGTGGTTCATTATAAACTGCTACCAACAGGACAAATGGTCACTGGAGACCTATACTCGCAGCAATTGAAACGTGTGCAACAGGCATTGCGCCAGAAGGAGCAAGCACTGGTGAATCACAAAGGTGTGCGTTTCCACCAAGACAACGTCAGGCCGCATGTCGCGCGAGTGTTCAGGGATATAATACAGCAACTTGGGTGGGATACTTTGTGCCATCCACCTTATTCACCTGACGTTGCGCCATCCGATTACGACCTCTTCCACTCCCTGGATAATCATATACGTGGAAAATCCTTCACCAACGAAGCAGACTTTCGCAAAGCCCTCACGAACTTCTTTGCGTCAAGCCCCCCCCCCCCCGAATTCAACTGCAAGGGCATTGAACAGCTGGAGACACGTTGGCGGAAAATGCTGGATGCCGATTTCGAAGACTTCGAAGTTACACACACACACATATATATATATATATATAAAATGGCGATCGGTATATGATTCCTTTCAAAAGATATAAGTAAGCATTTACAAACACAAATAGCTACGGGTTATACAAACCTGAATACACACATACGCACGTGCATATATATATATATATATATATATATATATATATATATATATATATATATATATATATATAGGTTTATCGATTAATTTAATGAAAAATGGGACAACATTTTTATAAATAAGATAAAGCAGACAGTAGTGTATCAGAAGAAACTGATTAAAAAATAAATGTAAAAGCAAAAGACGAACTGCATCAAGAGTCAAGAAAAGAAGAGTAAAACAGACGACCACAAAACCGAATTACGCGGTAGACATTGACGCAATCGTCTGTTGAATACTCAACCCAGCGTCGATATAATTGCATTATTATAAAAACGAATCGTTAGACAATCGTTCAAACTGTCAACATCTGTAAACTCACAATATATCCGATGTTTTTTTTTCTCCAGCTGCATCTTTGTACAGTTTTCTTATGATGATTTCTTTTTTAACGGGGGTGGATGCAGTATTTTGCTTTCACTTGTTGTGGCTTGCGTAAATTCAATCCTAATTAAATGTGTCCCTGTCTTCCAGGTCTAAATAACAAGAAAAGTTCTTAATTTCTGTTAAGTGTGTTCAAAGTTAAGGACCATTTATCAAGCTGAAACCTGTTACGGTTTTCATTTAAATAAATAACGAAGTCCTACTTAAGTAAATAATTAACGCTGTTCTGACGCCTGGTTTATATTGCATTAGACTGGATCATTACGCATTCCTGACAGAGGTATCTCTTGTGAAATATGTCAGACTAAGAAGCAAATTCACTATTGTAACTTTTTTTTTAATCTCTTAAAATTAATGTTTAAGTTTAGTTTTCGTTTTTAATCTTGTACTACTACTAAAACTCATAGCAATAATAATAATAATAATAATAATAATAATAATAATAATAATAATAAGAAGAAGAAGAAGAAGAAGAAGAAGAAGAAAAAGAAGAAGAGCTTTATCTATGTAAAAGGTTTGTGATCTTAGTTTTTGTTTTGTTTTTGCAAAAATGATCAATGAAAAATTTTAGGGAGCCATTTCTGACCTTAGGTCTCTGGTTAGCACCCGGAAGATGATGTGCATACAACAGGAATCAAAGAAATAATAATAATAATAATGATAATAATAATAATAATAATAATAATTAAATAATAATAATAATAGAATTGAACAAACTTTATAAAGACTAAGATAGATAAGACACTGGGGCAGAACAAATATGGAATTTTGCGTAAAAAACACCTAGGAATTTACCCACATATTAAATGTACGTACAATATTAGAGCAGAAAGAATACAAGAATAGGCGTAACTGGGTAGAGAAGGAGATCTACTGTCAACTGTATTCTAATTGTAAAGAAACATGGCATGTTTAAATATTAGAATAGGTCTAGTAGAACTATAATATTCAAGCAGTCAATCCAGTCAAGAGCAGCAGACTTAGCAGCAGACTTAGCTGTAGACTTAGCAGCAGACTTAGCAGCAGACTTAGCTGTAGACTTAACAGCAGACTTAGCTGTAGACTTAACAGCAGACTTAGCTGCAGACTTAGCAAACAAGAATAAAATGTGCGTCAGATAGTAGATGTTGACTGTAGAGCAAATATACATGAAAGTGAAAACAGATAAATATCTAGATCTTGTCAGAGGTCTGAAGAAATTGCGAATGGCTATGTAACAAGTGTCCCAATTCGAAGTGCCAGAAATTATTCGGTAAAGTATTGGAAACAGGCTAGGTAATTTTTATGGTCCAGGTTAGTTCCAAGGAAGAACAACACGAACACAAGAGTAGAAATAACTAAGATATATTTCAGGAAATAATAATACAAGATGTGGAAGGTGTTAGTATGACTGTCAGTCTGGTTTAGAGTGAACTACTATCGGCTCGACTCCTCTCTCCTCTCTTGAGAGGCGTAGTATACATAATGTTAGGAAGAGTTCATTCTGTAGTTATGGGTAAGGACCCATAACAGTAATCAAAATATCATGAAGAGGATTTAGACCATCCTGACAACAGTGTTTCTAAAGCCCGCTAGAAACCTATGGAGAATTCTTGAGAATTGTCAAGACTTGCTGTTACATGGAATCCAGTGGAAACCATTGTGGAGTAATTGGCGATGGTTAAGAGTAATTGTCAAAATTCCCAACAAACGGAATTGACAATTTTTTTCAATAAGAAAAATAATACTAAGCAAACATTATATACGGTAATTTTCTAAGCGTAGCTTATAATTGTCATGAGGCCAAAAATATTGGGTAACCAAGGAGGATCGAACTCATTATTCAGTCGTAACTGATCTAGCGCTACGAGCTTGCTAAATATTCACCACATCGAAGTGCCTATAAGCAAAACATGCAAATCAAAATTATGCAACGCAACCATGATAAAGCAAAAGGTTCACAATGTAAGAACTGTGTTCATACGCAAAAGGGATACAGTTCATTGATTAAAGCGTTCTGATTTCAATCAAGAAATAACACAAAAATATATGGTGGATGAGAGCGAGAATTGGTCCATCTTGATTTGTAAGGAAGACAGCGTGTATCTCTGATGTTTATTTGCAGATTTCTGCTGAGGATCTTCTTCGCAGTCATTCCCACAGAGGCTGTCATATTATGGTGAAAGGAAAAAAATATTTGTACGGATGGTCAAGGAGAGAGACTGGCTAGGTTACGAGAAGACTAGTAAAGACCGGCCTTCACCGAGTGCAACATTTGCAATATTCAATGCTATAAATATTTATTCTCACGGAGGTTGAAAACAACACCCACAGGTCACTAACAGGTATCTCATTTCATGAACGTGAATAGTTGGGGAGTATCATAGCTTGGTGTTGATAGGGTTGTTTTTCTAAGTTTAAAGAATGGGTCAGTCGAAGTGTCTTGGAAGTCAAATCTAGATAATTGAGAAGAATATGGAGATCATCTGATCGAACAGGGTTACGCGACCTGAAGTCATTTCTAACTAGGCCCCTCCTGCCAGGTTATGTACTACATTTATCAAAGATTTCATATCACTCACATTGGCTGTGATGCTTGTATCTTGTATAATTTTATCAGACTAGGTGTCATCATGAGTATATTGGACTGTGTATATTTGTAGTCAAGCGACAATTTGTTGGCTTGGTGCCAGCTCAGTCAGTAATAGTAATATCATGATGACGATAATAGTAAGTAGCAGGACCCATATAAATTACACTAAATTTACTAATATAGCTTTTCAGGATGCACACTGTAGTTTTCAACGTGTAACTACTCCCAGTTAGTTATAATTGATATAGTCTCTCTTGGGAATACTGAAATGCCCTCAACAGAATGTTGGGTCACGAAATATGGTTTAACACATTAATACAAAGAATTATACGTCTCCAGGTCCTCGAATAAGAATTCAGAGACGGAATGCAATGTGATATGTCCTGGGCTGGCATCTAGTCTACAACCGCTTTCTCACAGACGGGCCGTGGATTCCCACTGTCTCTTCTATAGGTATTTTCACGGCAACTGTTCCGACGACTTACTTTCTCTGGTTCCCAGACTGCATGAATTTCAACGAGCTACTAGGTTGACATCTCGGTCCCACTCTTTCACTGTCGAAAAGTTTACATGTAATCGTCTCTTTTACTCTTCATTTCTCGCACTTCCCATCTGTTGAATACTCTTCCCCTTACCTGCTTCCTTGATAGTTATAATCTTCAAATATTCAAGTGTAATGTCAATCGACATCTGATATCTTAATCTTCATCCCTATCCTTCTCTTTATCCTCACCCCCAAACACGTCTCTTTACTCTTGTTCTCAACCCTCCGGTCTAGATGGATAACACTTTAAAATTTGATTATTCACTCAGGTGTCAGGTTGTCACACAAGACATCAACGGATGCCGATTTCTAGCAGTGAAAAACCCCAGGAGCGCTAGAAAATTAAAATATGATAAAATTAAAACTATATCGTCATAATAGCTTCTTCAGAACCACATAAAAGACTAAGGCGGCTACGAATGCTCAGAAGAGTCGGTCGATTCAAATTCTATCCATGGAGAGTTTAGGCACAGCATCGAGTATCACTTTTTAAACAACTGAAGGCATTGTCCTGGAGGTTTCTCGAGAGTCACTACCGCATATTTCTCGTTTTCAAGATTATTCGCCCATCATCAGCAAGAAGACCCAAAAATAATAGTACACAGTCTGGACCGTTGAAAAGTAGTCAGAGATTTCATCATTCAAATGTTTTACCTTGCCATACATTTTTATTAATTTCAATGTATACCCCACAAGGATGCGCGCGCACACACACACACATATATATATATATATATATATATATATATATATATATATATATATATATATATATATATATATATGATAGAAGATAGTTATAAGGTATGCAAAATTTATGGATAAAAGTATTCAATATCAGGGATAGAGCATATGCAAATAAAAAAGTGTACATTGAGGTTAACACTCAGAGGTGACAGTTTGTTTCATGCTGAACGCAGATATCAGCCCACACACACACATATATATATATATATGTGGGGGGTGAAAAAAATATTAAAAAAATAAAACCTTCAGACACACTGGATTGTATATAAATATTTTTCGGTTTTAATATTTCAGTTATGTTCCTCGACTAGATTTGGCCAGCGTGGCCATCATTAAGAGAAGAAAATCTCTGCTTGCTAGTAGCAATGAAATGCACGAGTGACTGACTGTTTTATTTATAATATATATATATATATATATATATATATATATATATATATATATACAAACGTTTGCTAAATGTTCTGTCATGTGGAGGTTCATAGTGTTACGGTTGTGTAGAGCACTTTGAACACTATATGTTTTTGTTAGCCTTAAAGGCAAGTCCCGCAACCGTATCTCTTTTGATCTCCCTAACATTGAGAACATTTGCTGACATTGGAAAAAACATTCCCGGTGAATTTATTCTTAGTTCTTTTTCGATCTTGGCAGATTTGGATATACAAGTTTGTTCTGTGCTTTTACCGACTATGAAACTTGTCATGTTGAACTCATATCGAAAATCCGAATATTTTGCACCGCGCATGAAACTGACAGTTGTGGTCGGTCGGTGCTTTACCGAAAATTATATATATATATATATATATATATATATATATATATATATATATATGTATACATTATATATATATATCATATATATATATACATATATATTATATATATTATATATATACATATATATACATTATATATATATATATCATATATATATATTATATATATTATATATATACATTATATATATATATCATATATATATATACATATATATTATATATATTATATATATACATATATATATTATATATATTACATTTATATACTTTCTATATATATATATATATATATAATTGACACGCTCCTTGTTTGGATCATCTTCAAGAAGCGAGAGCAAGATATAAAATAACAGCCAATCTAAGAGTCATCTCATCTCACAATTCTCACTAGCGGATCTTAAGTGCCACTTAAGATTATCGCATAAAATTTCATAACTGAATCAATTAAGCTGTCAGATCCTCATACATCGAAAGAGTCGATTATATATGTGTATATATATATATATATATATATATATATATATATATATATATATATATATATATATATATATATATATATATGTAGATAGATAGATACGGTGCTGCAGAAACACCTCCCATGTATACCTATCAGAAATACCTTCCACATAATGGTAAGACACTAGAGGAATGCACCATTGCCACTAATATATTAACATTAACTGCTATGTATTTCTCTAGCACGCTGTATATGTACAGTAACATCTAACATTTTAAGAATATAAAATTTATAATTATCTAGATTCCATCGTGTTAAAAAATGCAGTTAATATTTTATTTTTATTTTTAAATCGCAATGTCTATGCTAAATTTCCATAAAAAACAAATAGAAAGAAAATTACAGAAAAGAATTATCTTCATTACTTGTCTCAGAGATATAGACAGATATTAGAGAACAAATGTTGTCGTTTATCTTTATGGGTGTTTTCAACGAAAAATATAGTAATTCATAACGAAATATGGCGGCATAGCACTGAAAATCAATTGTGATTTTCCACCTGCAGCATTGTTTTCCAAATTATCAGTATGGCAAGTAGGTGAATCACAAGGGCGTCTGGTTGTTATAACAAATCTCAAAGAAAAAAATCTTATAATATAACAAAAAGTTAATAATTGTAAATACTAGAATTTTTTGCAACACGATATCGCGGGTTGAAATCCTCACAGTATTTAATATTGCTGAAGTAATCGCTAACATTTTCTGTCGAGATTTACGGACTCTACGCTTATTTCAATTCTGTAAACCAATCTATGAAATTTGAATAAACTGATTTATTTGACAAAAAATACTTTGACAAAAAGATTACTTCGCTGTTTAATAAATTATTTAATTTAATTTAATTTGATAAGACTTCATGATGAATTTTCTTTTTAATTTCTTTTTTTAATTTTTAAGAGCGAATAATAAATTCTTAGGATTTCTTACTCTTGAGCATGCAAAATAAAACTGACCATGCGTAGATATTTTTTTTCTGAAGCTAAATTCCAAATTTTTAAAGGGATTGGTCTTGTAATGTGACTATAGTTCTTACAAACGCAAGGTGATCTGGAAACTGGATTCTTTTATATAAAAACTTAAACAAAAGTTATTCAGAAAATATTGCATTTTTATTAAATAATATGTTACTTTAATCTTTAACTTTTTTTATAAAAAAAAGAGGAATATTTTGTATGTTGAATAATAAAACTTTTAATTTTTCCCAAAAAATGAATGAAAATTTATTATACTAATCTACGGACCCTAGTAAAACCAACTGTAATTTACCAGTTTGTACTTCGCCCTAAAATTTAGTTTCGATAGATCAATGTATGGTTATTCTAGAGGGTGTGACTGACGGACTGACTGAAGCACAGATGCAATTTCAAGAATTTGCAAGAATATTTATGATACTGGCTCTATTAAGTCACCTAAAGCAAGAGGATAGCTATGCAAATCTATTCTTTGCCAGAATTGTTTGATTAAAGGTTCCTCCATTATAGCACATTCTAATACACCATGAAGTCATTGCGCGTCAGGTAACCGAAGAATTTGGTATAAAATTTCGAGGACCTGTATTCAAAAACTAATTAGCAAAATGAACTAAAAAACTACACTTGCTTTTGCGATAGTTTTGTGTACCAATTAAAATTGTGCAGGTGTGTTCTCCAGCATTGTTTCATTTAGTTACCTCTCACGAAAATCATTATGTCAAACGGTGTAAAGGTGAGCGGTTGCTTTCCAAACCCCAGGGGAATGTTCAAAACGATTGGAGAATTCCATAATATTTATACTACACTCTTTGATTAAATTGATTTTAGTAATGACGGATACTTTCAAGATGAGCACGGACCCATCATGTTACCTATTTGGTGGTGCATTTTTTTAAAGCTTATCACCCCAAGCAAGGCTGGAAGCCACTAGCATGCAAGGGGTTACAGAAGGTTTGGAGGAAGAGCAGATAGGAGTGGTAAAGGAGAGGATGTGGAGAAAGATAATGAATCGATCAAGGCAGAGGGGTTACAGAAGATTTTGAGCGAGAGCAGATAGGAATGAAAGGTGAAAGTATGTGGAGAAGGGAAGTGCATAGATCAAGGCAACTGGAGATGTCGATTGACGTTACACTTAAATAGTTGGTGATTGTATTTGTCAGGGAAACAGGAATAAGGAAGGGAGTTCAACAGGCGAGATGTGCGAGACATGAAGCTATTGGAGTAGACTTGTTGGGTCCTTGATATGTTTTTTTTTATCCAAACATTGGATATTCGGTCTATTCCCGGTTCGTTCTCCATTTTTTTGCTTTTGCAGATGGCAGCTATAATATTGATATCCGCCCATTTTTATCACTCTATATATGTGTATTGTTCCTGTTGTTAATTGAGCCATGTAACTCTTTCATTGAGAATTTTGCAGTTTTCTCATATCTTACACTAGAACTCTTCGACTTCCTGGATATTAGGTGGGTCATTTATCGCAATTTTATTTTTTCCAAGTTCTCGATATGGTTTCTTGGCATCTTCTTTGAAGATCTTGTTTTTCCCGAAGAATCTTTTTTTTTTCATAACGCCTTCGTTTGAATTTGTTGTTTCAGCTTCTCTTTAACTTTTGGGACGCCAATCTTATTCTTTATGTCAAGGCTTCGTTTCTGTTGTCTCCTTTTTCTTTCTCTCATTTTGGAGCCTTTCTCTTCTTCACTTGGAAGCGACATTTGTCCTCGTAACTTATTTATTTCGGTTTCTATTTTGTTCTATCCAGACTGGCATTTTTCTTTTTCGTTTCCGCTGTGGTTTTATTTTTTCACCTATTGTTTCAGCAATCTTTGCCATTATTATTATTATTATTATTATTATTATTATTTAATTTTATTTTATTTAATTTTCTTTGATTTCTGGTGTGTAGTCATTTCTTTCCGTGTCCCGACCAAAGATCAGAGATTTAAATCAGTACACTTTCCACTGAGCTATTTTTTTTTTTTTAAGATCAAACATATTTTATACAGATAAAACCCTTTGTAAGGGGACAGCTGTGTTCGTGAGAACAATTTTTTGTATTTCTTTAAGGCATGAGCTTCCAAGAATCACTTCATTCAGTCTATTGGAATCTTTTCCAACCAATCCGAGGTCTCCATCTGCAACAGGAATTGTTTATGTCCTCATGTGCCACATTTTTGAGATTCCCATTTCAAGGTCCTTGTATTTTGATAGCTTTTTGAAGATCTTCAAAGATACATTGCAGTCTGCAAAGTCTGCCATCTCAACAAGGAGGCACTTTTGATTTTCAGTCTCTAATCACGTTGTCTGGGCGATTAGCCTTGATTGTTCCGTCTGTATGCATTTTTAGAGTCCCATAAAATTGTTACAGGTCCTATCTCCGAAACCAGGTTTCGATGGTGTTTGTATAAATTTTCTGAAGTTTCCTTTTCGTAGAAGTTGCAGATTTTCCAGTGCAGAAATTGGCTCACTCCCCCATGACGTTATTATTATTATTATTATTATTATTATTATTTAAATACATCGAAAAATCAAGAGACTGACCAGGAGTAGCGGTAGTGCGATCTTTTTCCAATTTCCCCATAAATTTCAGAATTGAAACAAAGTTATTTTAAGATTACCTTAGACACTTTTATATTTAAAAAAAAAGCATTATCATCTTAAAAGAAATTCTGCGTAATCGATCCTGATATGTGAGAAACATCGCGTTTTTTTTTTACTCTTTGTTCACAAACTATGTATAAAAAAACATACTTCTACTGAAATGTAGACACTGGAGAATAAATCACGTTACCGCCGTCAGTTAAAAAGCTGAAAATAAAGAAAAACACTCACTCTTCTATATTTTATGAGCTTTGGCAAATTTCTAACGAAAGTATCTACCGAGAGGTTTATGAGATGGTAAATTACGAAGTAAGGAATCTTGAGTCTTGTAAACTTATTATATAAACCATCGTTATCTTTCACTTAGGTTTTAAAGAAGACAACACTTCATCGGATATTATAGACCGGCGCTACATAATCCGAAACAAATAAATTTACAAAATAACAAAATACACGTCATTAGAAGTCTTACCAAAGTAACATCATGTAAAATGGATAGCACATGTAACTAGAAGGAAAAATAACGATATAATCAAGATTTTGACTTTCCACCCTACTTAAAACAAAAGGTTTGGAAAGAAACTCCCACAAATGAGATAGCGATAGCAGTGGATTTGATATGACTATTTGTCAAAACAGAAAAAATAATCTTTAAGAAAAATATTTTATGAATTTCACCCGGCAGTAACATCAACAGTTTGGTCAATTAATTTCAAATGTTTTCTGTATGGAAATGGTTAATCCCAGCATTGTCATATACACAGTTCGAAATACTGTTTTATTGGATATGATTCCACACATTATTTCTCACGAAATAAAAGGACGTGGCTGTTTAATTCTGAAGAAAGAGACAATGTTCACTGATGTCATGTTCATTAGTTTCTTGTAATAAATACGCAACACCGTTAGTGAAATAATGTGGAATTTCACAACAAAAAGAAAATCGAAAAAAAAGGTCATTATAACATATGATACAATGTGCAAAATCAGGTTCTCTAAAGATTGTAATAGTACCTATTATCGCTGTCGACCAATATAAAATTTTTGATTTTATACCTCATTTTAAGTTGCTTTTAGTATGTTCAGGAAAAATAAAACATTACCCTATTAAAAAATCTTACACCACTAGGTGTAAATAAAATTGGCATGAAAGATATACTAGATTTTAAATAATAATCCCTAAAAATACGCAAAGTAATAAAAATCAAAGATAATATCCCAATTATTGTTATTCCTCGTTTATGCAAATGCTTTAACAACACAAATGTTTGGGAACATTCGGTAAAAATAAACAGTTATTCTAAGATTTTATTTTTTAAATGACACGAAGATTGCATCGTTCAGTTTGAAAGAGAAGCTATTAAGAGAGGTTACCCAAGGCAAAGTAATGAGTATTCAAATCTTGCTAATAGTTTTTTTTTAGTTCTGCTCCATGATGTATCTCGAACGTAGAATGGCAAAACTTTTGTGATAAAAAGTAATTAACATTAAGAAAGAATTAATACGAGACAATTATTAATACTAATTATTTAAGTGGAAATATCGAATTTCTTATTCCAACATCATCATCTGCAATAATTAGGGGAACAATCGTGGCATTCATCTTTATCTACGTATTTTATTTGTTAAAACGGAAGTGATCGTAGGTATAATTTTCATATTAATTCAGGCAACAACCTGAAAACAAATGTCCCAGATATTTTTGATGAAGAAAACAAATCTCTACACAGAAATTGGAAAGGGTTTCTTCGTGACATTGTTTTTTTTTATCGGGAATTCACCAAGAAAATGTCCTCATCTGTCTCAGGGGAAAAGAGTGTGTATCCGCATATATACATATTTTGAGGTAAATAGCAAAACAAGAAAATACAGTCAGTGGTGAAGAAAATGCATATGTTTACAGACGCATGTACGAGGCAAACGGTATTATTCGTAACCCAATTAATGGAGATTACGTCGTAACCACGAATAGCCGTAGATCGACACAGTCGTAACTCGGGGACTTATTGCATTCATGTATTATGTAGCGCGTAGAAGAATTCGCCAATGAAAGTCAAGGATTCCACGTTTCGACTGTAAAGGGCAAACGTGTAAACGGGAGAAAATAGACATGGCACTCTCATTAGACATATCTGTGAATGACATAATTTAGCTCTTGAAAATATATTTCAATTGAGCACTGTTGAGTGATAAGCTAATTCTATAAACAACAGCCACCTGCACTAATGCAAAGCTCTTTAGTAAAATGAATGGAGCACTTTGGCTGATTGCCATTTGTTTACTTTTGTAAAAACAATACGCTAGATTTAGTTGTGTAACTCTACCAAGTGAAGATAGCTCTGGCTGACACCAAATTAGTTGTGTTTCAATCCTGGCTTGAGGCATTCGGAAGTCTAGTCGCACTGAGGAGCTGTGATTCAGCGAAACAGTACTGTCTGTGAATGACATAATTTAGCTCTTGAAAATACATTTCAATTGAGCACTGTTGAGTGATAACCTAATTCTATAAACAACAGCCACCTGCACTAATGCAAAGCTCTTCAGTAAAATGAATGGAGCATTTTGGCTGATTGGCATTTGTTTACTTTTGTAAAAACACTACGCTAGATTTAGGTGTGTAACTCTACCGAGTGAAGATAGCTCTGGGTGACACCAAATTAGTTGTGTTTCAATCCTGGCCTGAGGCATTCGGAAATCTAGTCGCACTGAGGAGCTGTGATACAGCGAAACAGTACTGTCTGTGAATGACATAATTTAGCTTTTGAAAATACATTTCAATTGAGTACTGTTGAGTGATAAGCTAATTCTATAAATTACAGCCACCTGCACTAATGCAAAGCTCTTCAGTAAGATGAATGGAGCACTTTGGCTGATTGGCATTTGTTTAGTTTTGTAAAAACAATACGCTAGATTTAGTTGTGTAACTCTACCGAGTGAAGATAGCTCTGGCTGACACCAAATTAGTTGTGTTTCAATCCTGGCTTGAGGCATTCATAAGTCTAGTCGCACTGAGAAGCTGTGATACAGCGAAACAGTACTGTCTGTGAATGACACACACACACACATATATATATATATATATATATATATATATGTGTGTGTGTGTGTGTGTGTGTGTGTGTGTGTGGTAAAAGATGTCAAAAACATAAGAGATATAATGATGTTGAAATTGGAATACACGTGTCGCCTTAAAACTACTATTATATCTCTATAATACTTTGGGCCCTTCGTTCGATCAGGAAAGATCCACACAAGAACTGATGTACAAACTCGCCGGTTGCAAGCGATGCAATAAATAGCACAGTGTAGAGCTGCTCCTTTACTCAAATGGTTATTATCAATTTAAAGGGAAATATAGACTTTACACATTTATGGCTTAAAGTCAAAATTTGGGCAAATATAATACATATATTCACAAGCGTTCCTGACTCGATGTCACGGGTAATGACCAGGTAAAGGAATGTAATAAACAAAAATATAATAATAATAATAATAATAATAATAATAATAATAATAATAATAAATGGCACATGGGAACATCAACAATTCCTGTTGTAGTTGGAGCCCTTGGACTGGTTGGAAAAGATTCCAGTAGGCTGATTGAAGGGATCCCTGGAAGTCCATGCCTCAAAGAGATACAAAAAATTGTTCTGACAAGTACAGCCCACACTTTACGAAGGGTTTTATCTATGTAATTTTTTTTTTTTTTTGCACTGGAAAGTGTCATGATGCCATTTCTAACCTTAGGTCCCTGGGCGGGACCCGGAAAGAAATGTGTAAACGCCAGATATCAAAGGAAATAAAAATAATAATAATATTTCAGAAGACATCAGGTATTTCCCGGGGGTGATATATTTGTGTCAACTATCTTTACAATGGATTGTATACACGAGTTCTAGTTACGTTTCTGGAGTGAACAATGGCCGTAGCAGGTCTCCAGCAGAGAAAGTGAGGTAGACGTGTCGGAATTAAGTTTCAACTGAGAATATTGCATCTTCTTTCGCGGAAATATTCTTGGAAAGGTCATCTCTTCGTCCCACTTACGTATTAGCAGTGTCATCTTTCTAGCTTTGATTGACCACCAGACTACGCGAAAGACATCTCTGAATTCAAAAGCCAATTGTCTGTTGGGTGAACATTTCTACGGTGAACAGAGCAGCAGCTCCCAAAGTTTTGATGTTAAGGCACTATACTCCACAGGGACATCTCGAAGGATAACATACAAAAACACTGAATAAGATATAATGTATTTTAATCGGCAATTCCATCAACTAATATAAAAGCAAAAATAGCACCCAAAACCTAACATGATAATTAACTCGCGATGAGTGACTTTTCATTGCGAGTAAAACCATTCATCTTGGCTGGAAAAATGAGGATTTGAACGTTGATAATGAAACTATATTAGTTTGGCTTCGTGGTATTCAAAGCAACAAGTTGATTATTCTTTCTGGATCTGCTCACAGAGTAGAGATTGGCTGTAAAGCTCCGATCATCATTTGATTCCATAACCAGGAGTAAAGTATGGATAGTTGTTTAATAGAGATCCAGAGAATATTCTTAGGTAGAATATTAATACAACGAAGATGGAAATAGAGTAACACATGGGAGATGTCGTTGAAAAAGCTTGCTTAATTGATATTTAATTGTTGCAAACATAAAGAAATGTTCTAACAATAAGTGCTCAATATCAATATCAGAGCTGCCACAGAGTCAAATGTTGGCTGAAAATGAAAATAGTTCGCAAAGCGCTAGTCAAAGTAGTTTTTATTCTACAGGCATCGGTTGCGGAGAATGGGTGAGGATCGTAATTGTCGATTTAAAAGTAATTAATGTATAGAGAGTTTTCGTTTTAATTTTGGGGATAGGATATTTGATAACAAAATAATTTTCAACATCGGTTTACATTCGTCTCTCTCTCTCTCTCTCATATATATATATATATATATATATATATATATATATATATATATATATATATAATTATTTAAAAAATATATGATTCCATCACTACATCGGAATTACCATCTTTCAAAAACAAAAGCTAAAATCTTCCAATTCAGAATTAAATTAAATTAAAGCATCTACTTCTGTTTCATCCTCAAGCGAATTTTGAAATAACTAATTTTGAAATTTATGGAGCATATACATTCGTAATATTAATTTGTATTTATATAGATAAAACCAATCATTTTAATAAGGGGCGGTAGGGTATTCATTTTCATTGACAACTATTGTATAAAAATGTTATATATATATATATATATGTATATATATATATATATATATATATATATATATATAATATCGATAAAACAACTGAAAAGTTGCAAATTGAAAGAAAAGAATTTATGTTTTTTGTGAAAGTATTTATATGATTTTATATATATATATATTTGATATTTCAGATCGCCTCGATTTTTCCTCAGAAAATAATTAAATAACTCTATTCGGAAGTTTGTTTACAAGTAGCGTCCGTCTCGAGACGCGGACGTCACGTGATGTGGAATGCAACCGTGTTTGAATATTTCTAACGTAAATCTAACGATAATATTTTAGATGTTGTTTAAAAAGGTTTTTTAACTATATCTAAAGAAATTTTTTAACTATTGAAATATTTATACAGATTTAAAATACCCAAGTCTTTGTTTAACCCTAGTTTATATGTGTCTAATTTTAAAATCCAGTATTTCTCTTTTTTTGCGTGTGTATGTGGAACTAAATTCGGAGTCAATCAATTAATATTTACAGTTGTCTAATGAGTGTCTTGATTGATTAAAGTGTTCAGCTATGGGGGAATAAGGATTGTTTTGACGCATGGATAGTTTGTGATTGTTGAAACGAAATCTAAAATTAATTCCAGATTCGCCAATATATCCACTATTAGGACATATTGTGCAGAATAAGTAGTAAATTATATTATGGCTATCACAGGTGAGGCGAGGTGGATGTATTTTGATATTGAATTTGGGTACAGAATATATATATATATATATATATATATATATATATATATATATATATACATATATATATATATATATATATATATATATATATATATATATATATATATATATATATATATATCAAGAGAGAACAGTGATATTTATAATTCAGAGTTCGTATCTTTTATTTTAAAATAAACAGTACTCGATCCGTAGAACTAAATGTTATAATTAGTTTTTTTAATATGATTCTGTCATGACACAGAACATCCTATGTTTCTAAACAGAATTCTCCAAATCTTGGTTAATTTTAAAAATTACATCTAAAATACAGAATTTGTTCTATTATCAAGCAATGTTAAGAATAACTTTCTAAGAAAATGATTTTCTTAATGTTATTGTGTAATATTAAGTAAATCAATTTCTCATAGATGTTCCACATTTTTAATTTTATCTACTAGCCCCTTTCAGAAGCTTCCTGAATATAAAAAAGTTAAAAAAATATTCTCTTAAGTTTATGTATTTATGATATTTTTATATCAAGTCACTTAAACAATCATAACTTGTCATAACACGCTAAAACTACGATATATTTGTATGTTGGTTTATCGCCACATGACCTTATTTAACTATTTAGCGTAGATCTCACATTGAATTGGTTAATCCTGACATACCCACAAGTCTATCTTTAATCTCTTGCCTCACTTTGACTTTAGAAAAAGAGGCAACGATTTGTTTCTAAATTTCACGAAGAAATCATTTTATAATCAGTTACCTATTATCGCCTGAGGAAATACAAACATTGTATTTGTTGTGATGGTATAACCCAACTTCCCCATTCACGATAATGGACGGACTGTTTGCCGATTAAGTACGACCACAGCAGACAGTCAAGAGCGACTTCGTTTGTTAACACCTATTGAGGTTTAGCATACTCTCGACTCTGTCTCTGTACTACATCCGATTATAAACTTATTATTGAAAACCTACATTCCGGTTACTTTGTTTATTATATCTTGCACGAGATATAACAGTATTGAAATATGAAAGCTTTTGTGCAACGATTTAATTTTTTAATATAACCTCTTATAATGAAAATAATATTTTGCTCTACTTTGTATTGACCACTTTTTAAAAAAGTAAATGTTACGAACTGTGGATTTTTAATCCTGTTGTTCTTTCTCTCATATATATATATATATATATATATATATATATATGCGCCCGCGTGTGTTGTGTATGTGTGTGCGAAACCCAGTTTTAGAATCGTAGAAAATGCCATAGCTTTACGTATGTCAGTGAAATGTAATTTTTTGACATTGACCTGCTCCAACTATTTTGTATTCATATATATTAACCAACCACTGATGTCGTATGAGATGCTCGGTATTCTTTAAAATACTGGAATGAAATTTTGGATGCCCACTTCAGAGTATAATCGACAATATTTTACGTCTTTAAAATAGATATTTAAAAACTGAGAAAATATTTATTAACCAAGAAGTTTGGTATTAATAAATCTAACTTTTGATTTCTTTCGGAGCCGACTGTTTTATTATAATATGATCAGTTATTGTTCGTTACTAGACTTTCAGTGAAGTTTGACTAGGGGGGTTGTTCGATCGATTTTACACGAACAAAACTGAAATTATCTCAATTAGTTACTTACATTTTTCACATATTCATTCGAATTTATAATACTACAAGAAATGCTTAGCGATATTGACACATAAATAAAAACATGCAAATTCAATTTACTTACATGCGTCAACCATAGCAACTAGCGCCCCTGCTTATTTCATGCGGTCAACAGCTGTAAATTTAAACACACAGAGAAAACAACGTAAATCCGTGCCACGCACACCCGCCTAGATCTCTAGCTTTGTTTGGCCACCACTCTTCGAGAACGACATCTCTGAATTCAAAAGCTAACTGGTTGTTGGACGAACAATTCTACCCGTAAAAAAAGTGATACGATAAACAGAGCAGCAACGCGTAACGTTTTGATGTTACTGTCCTATACTCCACAAGGTCATCTCGAAGAACAACAGAGAAAAAACATGGAATCAAATATAATGTCTTTTAATCAGGTATTCTTTCAGTTATTATAAAATCGAAAGTAGCATGACAAACCTAACAGACTCGTTAAATTGTGATAGGTAACCGCTTTCTGATGAAGGTAATTACATGACCGACAAACGTTCTGTTTAATGCAAAGTGATAACCGATGTTCATCAGTTCTTCGCAGTGCAGTTGTCCCTCCCTCTGCAACAACACTGAATTTTTAACTGAGCAGGTGTTTTCTACCTTTTTAATCTTTCTGCCTTGTGATCGATGACACGGTTCTCACTTTGGTAATTAAAATCACTGCTTGTCGTAACCGATTTAATACTTTGGCAATCAATCGTACTGGGTTTATAAATTTCAGCAATTCTTTTATTAGCACGTAAATAGAATCTTGGAAATATTTTTAACGGTATTTTTCTCCGACAGATGTTGGTAATCATTTAAGTAATTAAAAGCTGCACCTCGTATTATTTTTCGAAACTAATTTTTTTTGTTGATTTTTGCAGTTATTTGTAATATTCTAAAATACATGTAAAACATTTTCGTTATTAAATTTTACTCCTTTAACCGATATAAGATGATACTCATTAAACCAACTGGGATTGTAATAATGGCCTATTAAATGGGAATACATTCAAGAATGAAAATGTAACCGGACATAAGAACCCAAACAATATATATATATATATATATATATATATATATATATATATATATATATATATATATTTATATATATATATATATTTATATATATATATATATATTTATATATATTTATATATATATATATATATATATTTATATATATATATTTATATATATATATATTTATATATATATATATATATATATATATTTATATATATATATATATATATATATATATTTATATATATATATATATATATATATATATTTATATATATATATATATATTTATATATATATATATATATATATTTATATATATATATATATATATATATTTATATATATATATATATTTATATATATATATATATATATATATATAAATATATATATATATATAAATATATATATATATATAT
>OZ038495.1:31971307-32008807 GCA_964036315.1 Acanthosepion esculentum | reverse complement strand
ATAAATATTTTCTTCAGACATGGTAAAGTTCAATTGCTTTACGAGACATTATTTATACAGTCAGAAAAGGTAATTTTTTGTGCATTGAGAAGTTCTTTTAATAAAACTGTATAGCATGTCTGTACAATATATACTTTCTTGTTTGTAAAAACAGTTTTATCGTGCTATATATATATATATATATATATATATATATATATATATATATATATATATATATATATATATATATATATTCATTGTTTTTACTCAAGAATCTGTTGCAATCTTCCGCTCAAACAAATATTTTTAATGATTTTTATGTTCTATGGGCCGTGTCCCTTCAGGACTTTGGTGACCAAGTTCCCCGTACTTTTTTAGCTCTCAATAAATATTGTCCTTTTATTATCTCTCCTAAAACTTGTTCCATTATCCATTTACTCTAGCTTGCTACGTAAATTATGCATTGTTTTCCTCTGTAACATCTGTCCTCAATTTGTTCTGTGAACATCACATTCTCTAACCTTTATTCCATATTATCTCCCAGAGTAATGTCTGTTGTCTCTTTCTGATGTTAAGTATAAATGACCTTTTTGTTTCCATTTTCTCTAATACTTCCTCGTTTCTCACATGTTCAGGCCACATTATTCTCAATATCCCTCTGCAGAACCACACCTCTGTTGCTTCAAGTCTCTTCTTAATCTGTGAGGAGATAATCCAGCATTCATTGCTTTCCAGGGGAACTGATATTACATAGCAGTACAATACACTTTTCTTTGTTTCTAATATTTTTTTGTATCCTGTGTATGACGATAAACAACTTCCACGTCTTTGGTAAGATGATAAAATACCTCCCGCAGCAAGGCCTCTAATCAGGAAGATTTGAGGCGCATTGAGCCACCTCTTCATTGCTGGTGTTCCCATGTCCACCCTGACCTGGGGTGGTAGCACCTGTTAAGTTCCCAGCTATGTTCAAATAGTTAATCCAAAAACTTGTATCAAATCATTACGGAAGCGTAAAAATAAGTTTTAATACCAGCAATACAATTAAAAAGAGATTAATAACAATAAAAATTTTGTTGGCATTAAATAAACCATCGAGATTGATATGCCGTAAAAGAAAAAAAAAACATTTTTTATTATTTTTTAGGTTTTTCGTGGAGTAATTGATAGCGGATCGGATGGACGAACCAAAGAGCCGAGATCGAATTCCATTCGAATCCATTACATTCACTTACGTGCTAATACTCTTGGGAAAGGTATGCATCCTCTTCTTCTACCCCCACACCACCAGCTACGGGTGAATAGCAGGATAGATCGAGTTCTGTAGCCTTGGGTGGCAACTGGTCTACCGAAGAAAGAAATGGCAACTTACTGCGGAAAGATCTGCCTCATCCATCATGTATCGAAAAGATGCATGATCGCCTAAGCGTCTATCACTCATAGTACATAACTGACTGACTGATTGTCATTTTCACCACTAGACCAAAAATGATATAGTAACCTATAATGACACCATTATTATTATTATATATTCTTAATTGGAATACAGTGGATTAATCGATAGTGGCTTGGATTGTGGAATCGAATAACCGAATTCGAATTCCAATCTAATCCATTACATTCACTTACGTGCCAATACCCCTGGGAAAGGTATGAATCCTTTCCTTCTCCCCCGCCAGCTATGGGTAAATAGTAGGATAGACCGGGTTCTATAGCCTTGGGTGGCAACTGGTCTACCGCAGAAAGAAATGGCAACCTACTACAGGAAAAAATCTGCTTTGTCAGTCATGCATCGAAAAGATGCATGATCACTTAAGTGTGTATCACACATGGCAGATAACTGTGTTTAGCTTTTGGAAAGCATTTATCAGTAGATAGATGCGCTTTTGAAATTCGGTTTCGTACTTTCCGTCCTCTGTTAAAACAATTCTCACTTGTTGTTCAATTTGTAATATGCCAATTTTTCATGACACAAAGTTTAAATTAATCTCACTTTCAATTCCTATGTCTTTTCGATGTAATGAAAAACGCCCTAATAGCCGTAATTCTGCTGAATTATAAATAGCAGAATTACATATTCCATCGTTCTCAGATAATTTACAATTGGGATGAATAGAGTTATCCGATGCGGGCGGTATCATTGTAGTAAAATCTGAGATTCTGATTCACTTACATGACTTGATTAGTTTTCAGAACGATTGCCAACACTGCTACACAATAGAATCTCTTCCCCTTTGCATATATTATCAGGTGGCACCGTCCCTGATAATTTAACCATGGTGAGATTCGAACCTTGGTTTCATGATCGGAACGTCTTATATAGTAACCTATCAGCCATTTGTTCACTATTAATAATTTACCTAATAATTGTCGTAGCATACCTACAGACGATAATGCATATTTTCCCATTCATATAAATACAGTAGTAAATGCTGTATGGTGGTCGGCAGTAGGAGATTCATCTCCAGCTGTGCTGGACAAACTCTTTGACTCCGGGGCTTTGTCGAAGGACAGAGTCTCGTCTCGGGAAACAGCTACCCGACTCCGTTTTATACGGAGTCTACGGGGAAATTTTGGCTAAGCCTACGGGCACGGATACCCTACATTAAATTCAGCCTTGTGCCACATCTGACCGCGAGGATTAGGTGGTAGATAACATCCAGTTGGAAATTCATTGTGGAATTCACTTGACTTACTTCTAGCAGTTGACTACTACTTCTACGCGCCGCTGGCGAATCTTGTATGTGTTGTTCTTGTCCTAAGTATTATCGTTCATTACCAAACTTCGTGTGATTATTCTGTTCAGCAACTTTCCATAGGTTACAAAAATAATATATATATATATATATATATATATATATATATATATATATTTCTTGAGATAATATAACAAAAATACGATTAATATTCATTTACAAAAAAAAAATCATAGAATATTTTATATATAATACTGCGTTACTTGATTCTTTGAGACATTATGTAATTTGACTTTTATAATTTTTAATAATATAGTGAAGAATACATGTCTTGCAAATATAGTTTTAAATATTCAAAAAGCTGTCCAAGATTCACTAGCAAGAATCGCATCTGACACTTAAGGAGGATTCACATGATATGGCACAGATTGCAAAAAGCGTTCAATAGAACTTGCTGAGAGGAAATATGATCACAAAACATTTGCAAAATATTTCTCTTTTTGAGGGAAAAGCCGAATCGGGGTTGATGAGAAAAGAGAGAGCTGTAAAACATATGCTTCCATCGGAGATTATCGCCATCCTTGACGTGATAGCAGTTTGGAATGGGATAACCGGAGATTCGCCTTCGAATCTGTTCATTTACCCACAAATAACCCTGGGAAAATTATGAATTTCTCTCCTCCCACCATCTATGGGATAAATAGTAGGACTCGTATTTAGAAAAATCAGCCTTATTCTCAAAAGATTTGAATGCAATATTCGCTCGCAAAAATGATCTTACAATGCAAATATTTCTACTTTAAACAACACACACAAAGTTGATTAAACGTAAAGATGAAACAAACCAATAACAATGAACAATCATCCCAATCCTACTTAACATTGTTTCCTATGAGGTGGCAGGAGTAGATCATACATCACAAACTTTGTCCTCTTCAGCCATCAGAAGGCCATCAACAGAAGCAGAATGTCTGTCTTTTAGGTACCTCCACAAAATTTCTAAAATATTTCCATACCGTGATAAAGAAAATGCTCTAAAATTAATTAAAACAAAGTTTTATCGTCAAAATCTTTATGCTATAGTTAAGAGGAGAGATCAAAGTATTTTTTGAATATTTCATTGATTTTTAATTCCTTTTTAAAATACTCGAAATGTTGATTAAACTCTTGTTTTTCTAGCGTCAACGGATGTAGTATAAATTTGCATATCAAATTTTAGCGTCATTTTTATAATGAAAGACGCATTAATTTAGAAATTCTTGCAAAAATCAAATACTTAAAGGATTTTAATGATACATTCAGGACTTATTTATAAATAAATGAAATTATTTTGGAAATTTGGTTTGAGAAAATATTGCTAAAATTATATTATTTTACATGTGTTTAACCCCCACTTACGTAATTTTATGAAAACTCGAGAAAATCTAATAGATTTTAGTGAATGTATAAGTTAAAAGCAGCAATCTTTGGAGAATTTAAATTATTAAATATATTTCTGTAAAATTGCACCCCGTCTTATGGAAAATATGCTCTAAATCGCAAAACAAATAAAAAACACAATAAAACTAAGATAATATTTAATTAGAAAAGCTTTTAATGGTATTATGAATAAAATATACTATGGACAATATTGTGTTAAGAAAAAATGGATGAAAAATGGACTTTTACGAGATATGTTTCATTTTCGAAAACCTTTAATGGAAATAATTTATAATATTTCAAAATTCATTTTTTTATTGTTTAACTCGTATGGAATATTGTTAATAAGTAAATCTATATTTGATGATCATATAATTTAATAGTACGAATAATGTAAATAGTGTACATAATACCTCATCTCAGAAATATAGACAGATACTGAAGGATCGGTACGGACCCGATACACCGAAAATAGGGAGATAAGTTGAAAAATCCTATTAGAAACTGTCACGAATATCGAACCATCTGACATGCCTACACCAATGCATCGATCTACAACACCTTCCTTCAGGCTTGGCACCAAGATTTCCCGCCAATTCAAGGACATCCCGTTTTGTCGTAGAAAAACGGGACACGTCCTTGTCCGAGAGAGAATCGAGTACAATCGTTAGATAAAACAGCGACTACAAGTTCATATCTCACAGAGGCTCGAGGATTTCTTCAACATAATTACCAATGAAGAAGACCGGAGATGGATCCCAAATGACCAGGATAAATTATTCAGACATAAATTCGATGTAGTCAAGGCTCGCCAAGTACATAAGGGTACATAATACCTCATCTCAGAAATATAGACAGATACTGAATTTAAAGCTTATTATATGTTGATTTGATTACTGTTAAAACAATTTTGAATTATTTTTGTATGTTTACAAACGTGACAAATTTTATAGATACGATCACCCATACACGACATTAACAAAAAAAAAATAAATAAGAGCGATAACTGTAGTAAACTGACAGCCAAAATACTCTAAAATTCAATAAAACATCAGATTACGGATAATATTTTCCTAGATTTGTAAGATTACTGAGTACTTAAAAGGCACTCGCGCTATATTCGTCAATTATTTTTTAGGGTTAAAGTTCCCCTAGAACAATATTATATACAAATAAAGATTCAGAAAAGTGTATTTCATTTTTGGAATTGTCTAATAAAGAGATTTTTAGAACCGTTTCCTAAAAATGACGCAAAATTCGAAAATTTTATAAATTGCAAAGCGGAAACTTCTTCAAATCTATTTAAAGATCTTTCATTATTAAAAATTCATTTTAAACGTTAGGTATCGCATTTTTGTGGAAATAGCTAAATTAATGTCAACGAGAAATTACTTGTAAACATAATATTAGGTTGGTGCAAAAATAATGTCGTTTTTTGACGTTCAACTTCATGTTAGGAAACGACATTATTTTTGCACCAACCTAATAAGTTAACGCGCTGCTTTCGAATTCGACTCTCTACACATATTCTGATAATTGATCGCGTGTTACCTTTTTTTTTTAAATCGAAAATTCCGTAGGTGCTGTTAAAATCACCGTTACATCCATATACTATAGATTATTAATTAACCATGATAATTTAATAACCCTTTGATAATAAAGTTCAGCCAACACAAAGCTTGAGAGTCACTCAAGGTAGACGGTTGCTGTTAAAATGTTTATGATGGAGGAGATATCAATATAAGAGGAGGTGAATGTTACTAGGATAAGGAGGAGTATTAACGATTTACTTGTAGGACTTAAGATTTTTCTATTAAGGAAATTATTCCGGTGGAAATTTGTTCAACAAAATTGTAAATTATTTACATTATTCGGACTATTGTCCTCGTCTTTGGAGCCATATGTATTACAACGTTTCGGCTATTGTACGCTCCGGCCGTCTGTGGGATCAGTTTGAGATCATAGACAAAGAACACCATTGGAAAATTCGTAAATTTAAGGAATCAGCACATATGCTAGGTTACAAAAATCTCCTGAGCTGACCAAGCATAGAAATGAATACAATATGGAAAACAGTAATAAGGAGTGCCAGAGAAAAGCGATAACAACAAAAATTACAATATAAGCACTGGTAAAAATTGCTGCTGATGACATTAGGTTTATAATACCCAGAAATTAATACACAGATGTGTATGAATGAATGCCAAGGACACGTGGTTACATCCAGGGTTGGGTTACATCCAGTGACAGGACCCAAAGAGTGTGATTTCAATACCCGGTTAGAGCCGCGGAGAATTGGAGAGGAGAATTAACAGGAGATAACTGATAACTGATATCCACTAAACCTGGCACGTGGAACTAGAACAGTCTACCCTTGTGAGCGAAATAAAGGGTTCAGTTCGACATTCCAACCACCTGAAGAAGGCCGTAGCTTACAACGGCCGAAACGTTGTAATAAATATGGCGACAAAGATGAGGACAATAGTCCGAGTAATGTAAATACCTCATTTCAGAAATATAGACAAATACAAAATTGTAGATTCGTGGAATAAACGTTTCTCTTTGTGTTTGGAATCCGGGGGGAACTGGGGACGATTTGACATATCAGAATTATTATTCATATTAGCACAATATGATTACCTACGATGAAACATTGCATTGTATTCAGCCTCTGATATTTTGATGTAGTCTTCCACTGAATAAGGAATTTCAGAATTAGAATTGTCAGTTGTTGGTTCTTACGTCACAAGAAATGAAGTTTGATATTTTACTATATATTTTGTTGTGGTTAACGCCTTGCGTAGCTTTTAAGAGATTCAGCTGTCCGTAGTAATTTGTAACATAGACGTCTGCTAATATCGAAGACAATTTTGAAATAGCAAGAAAAAAATTATGTGATATGTGAGCAACTTGTTCAGCAGGTTTTAAGAATATTAAGAATAAAGAAATAAAATGAATAACTTTTATTTTAAACATTAAATCTAAGGCGTAAAAAGACAAAAGTGAAAGCAATCTAATAATTAACAGAATTCAGTAATCTTGACATGATTGAGATTAATCTTCAGTCACTTATTCAAAATCATTTATAGAGTAAAATCTTGAAAGCGTAAGATCTGTTTTGAAAGTACACGCAGCTGTATAATTTTGCAGCATTCGTATTATGATATAAATTACGGGACGTGGCTTTCCTCTGTTTTTTCTACAAATATTTTCATGGCAACTGCACTGACGAGCTTTTTACCCTGGTGTCTCGACCACATTAATTTAAGCGTGCTACTAGAGTGGCATCTATTTCGCACCCGTTTACTGTTGAAATAGCTAAATGCAACCAACACATCTACTCGTACAGTTTGGAACTCCTTTCCGTTTACTTGCTTCTCTGATAACTACAATCTTCAAAAATTTAAATGTAACGTCAATCGTCATCTTCTTGAATCCTGTCTAGCTTTTGCTCCAATCCTGCCTATACCCAGTCTTTTCTCTCATTTTCACTCCCTATAACCGTCTACGTACTAACGGTATTCCTACCTTGAATAGGGTGAAATGACTAAAAATAATGGTATTAAATTTTGTCGCTACCCACTTACACATACAAACATCTACACAACATCCGCATAAAAACACACATCGATATCTTTAAACATCCACATTGGTTCATACCTTCCCGCTTATATGTAAAATCCTGTTTGGGAGTCTGTCCATGATTATTTAAAAAAAACGAGTCTAGACAGCGAAACGACAGAGACACACACAGACATAGACCGACGAATGATGCCTTTGCCATCTTTACGATAAGACTGAGAGATCCTTTCACAGACAATTGAAGAATACATACGAATTAAAACACCGTAGATATAAGACATGGAATATGAATTTAAAAACCAACCTCTTATAATTCATAAGGTAATCACCCTCGAATTAACAAGAGATTAAATCCGAGCATGATTTCTAACCCTGAATACAGCCAGCTAGTAAAGACAGATGATCATGCAGCTAAGTAAAAAAAAAAAAACTTTTTCTATAACTATGCATTCACATCCCCTGTGAATAAATTCACTTAAGTCCGGGTTGCATTTTGTTTTTGTAAATAAATATTGTAGACTTTCAGCATGTCTTTCCTCACATCATTTATGTTGCATGGAGGAAAGGATGAATAGATCTTCGATCAAATGCTTCTGATATTTACACACGACAAATTTCTACTTTTCTAATTCTCACCATCCACAAAACTTTCATCATTTTCAGGTTTTTTTAATAACAGGCCTTATCAAAATCATTAATATGCGAAGCTAACGTCGAGAACAGATTTTCAAAGTACATTTAGTTATTAATTACTAGCGATTTCTTACTTTACATCTGCGAATACTAATCGACGAAACAGATGCTACAATGTGAAAACGCGTCAGGCTATTATTACACCAGAGAATGTGAATACTACTTTAGTGTCTTTGCGCAGCGCAGTTTTACAACTGTTACTTTTAGTTCCGCTTCCGAAAGCTATGCTTTATCTTTATATCAGCTGATAATTTTTAGTTTTTCGTTGTAGCTATGCGTATTTTATTTTCACTACTCGTCTAGAATTTTGCTCAAAATGTTAATTTGTTTTCTATTCTATTTTCAGTTGGTTTCAATTCTTTATTTTTGCTTGAGGTTTTTTTTTTAATTTTTCATCCTGATCAACTTTTTACTTTTTACAGATTTTGTTGATCTTATTACGCTTCTTGACGCAAAATTCTCTTTTTTCTCTCTCTTATTTTTCTTTTATACATTCATTATTTTTTTCACTTTACTTTTCGTACTTTTCTTTATATATAGTTTCACGATTTCTACTTTGGCTTCGGCAACTTGATTCGTAAAGATTCTCTTCGTTTTTTTTTTTGATGTTTTTTTTTTTATTTTTGCTCCCGTGATCTGAAGTGTTTTCTTCTCATCAAGGCTGTATTTCTCGTTCATCTCACTAGTACAGTGACTCGATTTTTTTTCTTGTTAAAATGTTGTTGCTTTAACGTTATTCTTGTTTGCAATATTATTCGTTTGTCGTTCTTTAACTTTCGGATGAAGATTTTCCTGACAATTGTCTTAATTGGAAGACGCTAAAAACAGGAAAATGGAGATTCACTCACCATATATACGCGGATACATGTAAATATACGCATTTGAAAATGTTCACTAAACACACGCGTCCATATTAACAAGTGATATTCAAGAGGGAAATAATCCCGCACCAATAAACACATGAGGCCATACATATCAACCCATCCGTAAATCAAAGTTCCAGGCAGAAAACGTACACTTATGCAAAAAAAAGTTTTTTTGTTTTTCTTTTGTTCTTATTTTTTTATATATTAACGCTTGGCAGAAAACGGAAAATTTTGATGATTTATCGAAGTAATCAAATTTTTCCTACTTAGAAATTGGAATCAAACCTTTATTTTTTTCAGTGGCCAAAAGGGTTCGATATAAGGAAACGGATTAACCGAATGTCCCCTGAGAATATTTACACAATAACGATACATTTATTGTTGATTTCAATCTTACAATGACTAACTGAAAAAACACTCGCCTCTCGCCTTTTATAGGCAGAACCACACAAATGCATTTTTTTTTTAGCCAATAAAATGGACCGGTTCTCAGTTCCATCTGACTCAGTCCCGATTTATTTTATGTTGAAGTCAGAACGCTACGTTCGCTTGTCCGAACTTGCATTTACGTCGACGTCAATTCTTAGTTTGTGAATATTTTGCCATATTTGTTGATATTTCTTGCATATATTATTTGCTTCAGTATCTGTCTATATTTCTGAGATGAGGTATTATGTACACTATTTACATTATTCGGACTATTGTCCTCATCTTTGTCGCCATATTCATTACAATATGATCTCTGGTAATAAGTATGCATTGATAACAGCAACAATTGCAATATGAGCACTGGTAAAAAATTTATTGCTGAAGACATTAGTTTTATAATACCCAGAAATTCATACACAGATCTCCTCAAGGAGACATGGCACAGTGAATAAAGGAGTTAGATCCGGTGAGAGGACCCAAAAAGTGTGAGTTTAATACCCGGTTAATGCAGTGGAGAACTTGGAGAGGTGTATTAACAGGAGATAACTGATAATTGACATCCATTAAACAGGGTACGTGGAACTAGAACAGTCTAGCCCAGTGAGCGAAATAAAGGGTTCAGTTCGACATTCCAGGCTAGAGCGTTCAACGGCCGAAATATTTTAATAAATATGGCGACAAAGATAAGGACAATAGTCCGAATAATGTAAACAGCGTATATTATTTGCTTGCTTTATATTCTTTTACCCTCATCCTTTTGTTACTTTCTCGTGTTAATAGAAAATTTATCAATTGTGTTTTTTGGATAATTTTGTTATTTATTTTTGCATTTCATCATGGCTACTCACTCCACATTTATTTTCTGTTAAAGTATAGTTGATATCAATTTCTAGATATTCTCCACAATTAAATACACCATTATTCTTCTTTAATCGGAAAGAAAATGGAGTAAGTATATACAAATATGATTTAGTCTAAGCAGCTATCATCAAACGTTATCTCGATTACTTTATTCAACGGGGTTCAATTGCTACAATAGTGTTTAAAATTTCATTATCTACGCTATTTACACGCGGGCTATTGTCCCCATGTTAGATTTTTACTTTATTTTTTTTTTTTACAACGTTTTGGTGGCATAGTAATTACCAGTTCAATCCGTTGGTCGGGCAGTGTGCATTTGGATGGGGCGAGCAGTAACTGATCAGTGATAAAATAAAAGTTAGATACGCCCATTTGGAATGAGAACAATCTACCGTTGTTCAGTTAAAAAATCCCTGGGGCTTACCCGGGCCGACAGACACCTGTTGAGGACAATAATCCTCGTGTAAATAAATAAGGATAACTCCTCATCAACGGAATTCAGATAATGTCATTATTTATTTAAGTAATCTATGCTATAGGTTATAAATACTGTATACTTTCTAGTTTCAAATAATTTCCTTTGTTGATTTATTTAATCAAATAAGGCTGGCTATGTTTCAATATAATAGGATCACACTACACTTTATCTAGTGAAATCACATTTTTTACCTTTTTTATTTTAAAATATTACATTTCAGGTTGCACCAGGCCAAAGAGGAGTAAAGTGTGATCGTTACTGTGCTACATGTATTTAATCTGACCTATTCATTCATTACAATTTATTCATACACCACAAGAACACATTCATCGCCATTGGATCCAACACATACCATAATACCTCCTATTCACAGATATCATACGAAAACACAATGACATAAGTATATATTTTCTTTTTTTGGAGGTGGTAATATATAAAATATATAAAATTATCACATGAAATGAGTGGGAAGTGGGTGTACCAAATAACGAAAACAAAATACAACAAAACATTCAAATTAAAAGGAAAAAAAATTAGTAGGGCTTTGACCCCACAGAAAAATAAAAGTGCCCACTCTATTTTGCCGTCAAGCAGAATCAAGCAGCTCACTTGCTAGGTGAAAGGGAGGGACGAAATAAATTACGGATTGGAGAAAGAATTATCAAATTCTGATCCAGTCAAGTTAAAAAAATAATTATAATCTCGTTGGAAAATGAGAACGATAGTGTAATCTACGAGTTTATTGTTTTATTATTTTTTACTAGTGTTCAACTGATTCGAGATTTTTGAACCTCTCAAGATAAGAGTTACTGAATGAAGAGGTTATCCAAGACTCAAGGAAGCAGTTCTTGATAAAAAAAATAAAATAAAATCACGTCTAAGCGCAGACCCAGATAAGGAGCGAGGCCAGACATTTGGCCGACAGACATTTGGCCGAACGGGCATTTGGCTGACGGTAATTTCAACGAAAACCTACAAGTAAAAATAGTAACAAGCAATATTTTAAGTATTTTAATAAGCAGTATAATAAAACAGAATAGGACTAATAATTACCACTGAATTTAAAGTGATTAATTTACTAAATCTAAATTTAAAATTTTAATTTTTCTGATTTCAATATTTGTTTATTGAAATTAGTATTTTTAAAAATATTTGTGTGTATCTAGGTACAAAGTGCCACTTAATTATTTAAATTCATATTTACCAGTAAAATAAAAGCTAGTTCGTCCCTTTTAAGATAATGATCATTAAAAGCGAAATTGAAAGATCTTTCATACCGTAAAAGCTTAAGAATTTTGCTGTAGTAATTGTTTTCGAAATCCTTATCACTCAATAATATTTGAAGGAAAATGTACAATATGCAGAATAGATTTAAGAAATCCTTGAAAAACGAAAAATTATAAAATAATACAGTAAATAAATATATGTAACTCATTATGATAAAGAATGCGACATACATATATACACGCCACTACACTTTCAGCTAAATGTCTTTTCGGACAAATGGCCATCGGCCGGGTTGCCTGATAGAAGGATCTACTGAAAAAAATACCAAAGCATATACAATAATTTGATCAATGTTTTGGATTCAGACAACTGATTATCGAATCTTGATGTTTTCGAAGACGACACAAAAATAAAATTTGAGAACGTAAGCAGCAATGTTAAGCATTGGTGAAAAAAGATCTGTAATTTGGAATGGTTATTTGAAAGAAAAGGGAATAATAAACCAGATGTGGATAATTTAGTCTCCAGATGATTATATACCTGTATAGGTGGTTGCATAATCATTAGCCTTTTTTGTGCTTCTGAATTCAAATATACGTATACATTTATAACAATTGGTTAAATAGCATGCCTAAATGCAGCCCCAGGCTATGAGACAAGCTAAATGGGTGGGCTAAATGATCTATTAGGAGAAATGGGGCTTACAAAGATTGCTCTGAGATGAGATGACATCTATTCCATTTAGACAGATTATTTGTTGCACATAAGTTTGTAATAGTGGCTTTCTAAGCGTAGCTTAGATGTGGCACAAGGCCTAAAGTATTGAGCATCCATCAAACTGTTCAGTTGTACATAAGTTTGTAATGAATGTATAAATATTTAACTTAGTTAAAGTTTCGGTAATGAACACGTAATCGACTGATCAAATCGTTCAATCATTGGAGCGGCATACACATTATTAAAAACACTAACAAGAAATGATTGATTTTGTGTAACAAAAACATTATCCCAATATTCGCAGTCTCAGAAAATCATTAGAAAGTCATGGAGGGAAGTGCACACACAAGACGCAGCCAAGCACAGTCGCTGGATACGGCTTGGTAAATTTAAGAAAGCGTATAATACCTCAAAGACAGTTTCGATATTACAAAAATACAGTTCATACCCAAATAATAAATTTCGTCCTGGGTATGACGATAAACTACATCCGCGTCATGGATATGACGATAAACTACGTCCAACATCAAAGCCTTTGATCAGAAGGTTTTGAGGAGCATGGAACCACCTCTTAATTGCTGGTGTTCCTAGGTCCAACCTGACTCGGGGTGGTAGCAACTGTAAGGGTCCCGGCTATGGGCAAATAGTTAACACCGAAACTTATGTAAAAATAGGTGTTAATACCAGAAATACTTTGTAATAAAAAAAATTATTACCAGAAGTAATTTTCTAAAGAAAAATTATTATCACTAATACTTAAAAAAAAATACCAGCAATACAAACAGTTAGACATTCTTTGAAAAAAATATGACCAGTTATAGATTTCTTCAAGGAAAAATATTCCCAGATATAGGTTTTTGAAGAAAAACATTTTACCAGTAATAAAAATTTTGTCGGCATTAAATAACCCATTGAGGTTGATATGCCGTAACACAAAAAACAAACCAAACCAAATCATAAATTAACCACAGACAAGATAAGCAAATGGTGCACTCAGCGTGTAAATTATGTCAAAAGCATTTTGTGCCTATAGGACACTTAGCATCTGCATGTCCAGGCTTGAAGCCAAATAAATACAAAGACCCCCTTGATAGGATTGAGCAGTATAGTTATTGAAACATATGTCAATATTACAAGGAATGATATGCTGAACAATTGTAAGAACGTCAAGCATAATAACCAGTAATAAACGAGTATAAAGTTAGTATAATTTGGGATTTTAATATTCATGCAAAGAAAGCTGTGAAAGCTAGTAATTAATCAAATAATAACATAGTAATTAACACTACAACCCGAAAAAATGTTATTTCACACACACACACACACGTGTGTGTGTGTGTTAAAATAGGACAATCTAGCAAAATATTAAGATAATGAAGATTAATTGAGAATTTATCGCACATTAAATATTACTGTTATATATATATATATATATATATATATATATATATATATATATATATATATATATATATATATAAAGTAGTAATATAGTTGTAATATATATATAACAGTAATATATATATATATATAACAGTAATATATATATATATATAGCAGTAATATAGTTGTAATATATATATATAACAGTAATATATATAACAGTAATATAGTTGTAATATATATATATATATAACAGTAATATATATAACAGTAATATAGTTGTAATATATATATATATAACAGTAATATATATATATAACAGTAATATAGTTGTAATATATATATAACAGTAATATATATATATATATATAACAGTAATATAGTTGTAATATATATATAACAGTAATATATATATATATATATATATATATATATATATATATATAACAGTAATACATACATATATGTTATCGCACATTAAATATTACTGTTATATATATATATATATCAAATAGTAATATAGTTGTAATATATATATATAACAGTAATACACACATATATATGTTATCGCACATTAAATATTACTGTTATATATATATATATATATATATATATATCAAATAGTAATATAGTTGTAATATATATATATATATAACAGTAATATATATATATATATATATATATATATATATATATATATATGTGTGTGTGTGTGTGTGTGTGTGTGATAACAATTTGACCCCTGGGAATGTAAAGAGAACAACATTAACAAACTTCCTGACAGTACATGTTCATAGAGGATACTAAAAATTGCTCTGTGGGGAACCGATCATCACTTTAGGAGATTACTATAATATAAGCATTGTAAATGTTAAATTTTCCTTAACATCCGAATTTTTTTCAAGTAGAATGCATATATTTACTAAATTGCTTTACTTTGGACTCAGAGAACTACACGGTAAAACAACCAACAGGATATCTCCAACCCAATATCTATTCGTTCTTATTCTAAAATAAGCTGTATTCTAACTGGAGTATAAGTGTGTCTAGGTCAGTTCCCAACACTATTTATAAAATAGGCTTGGTTAGAATGAACCCTACCTAAGCCAGGATATAAGTACTGATGTATATTTTTATACAGCTGTCAATCATATTCCTATTACTTGGTATGCATTTAACTAGTATAAATAATTGCTTGTTAATTTGAACGCCGCCAAAAACATAAAATCTCCCCTCGATACATGACAGCAGCTCCGACAAACTGCAACAGAATTGTCCAAGAGGATAACAACACTCAGAAAACAGCCTCGGTCAGCATACACTATGTGAAGGGATTATTGGAAAATAATACAAATGATCTGTGGTACATCTAACATCAAGACGAACTTCAAAAGTGATTCAACACTTTGCAGTAGCTCTTCCGAGTATGACCCAGCCATATAGGTGAATATATGTATCTACATCATGACATGCAGCTGTGGTAAGTAGTACAAACGTGAAACAGACCGCCCCATTAACATAAGAATGCAGGAACACCGTAAAATCGAAACAA
Organism: Acanthosepion esculentum; assembly: GCA_964036315.1. Classification (NCBI taxonomy): domain Eukaryota; kingdom Metazoa; phylum Mollusca; class Cephalopoda; order Sepiida; family Sepiidae; genus Acanthosepion; species Acanthosepion esculentum. Next base: position 31,992,922 of record OZ038495.1, on the reverse strand, counting down.
AGAGGGGAAGGAGTATGATCAGGCATGGCTGACCACGTATGGAGGGAAAAGGAGATCACCCCCCGTTTGTGGGTCAAATAATAGACAGAGAACATAACTTAAAAATATGAACACTTAAGGAATCAGGACATATGTTAGGCCACAAAAATGTGCTGGAGAAAAAAAAATAATAACGCTAAATTGTAATATGAGCTCTGGTAAAAAAAAAACAAAGGCAGTGAGACATTAAATTTATAAGACTCAAAAATTCATACACTGATGTCCTCTAGGACACATGTCACCAAAATAAAATCTTTGATTGAATCCAGTGACTTGTGTTGTGAGTTCAATCCCTGGCTAAAACATAGCGCGTTGACTTAGAAGGGAGATAACTGATACTGAGATATTAGGAAGATTCACGGCACATGAAAGTAGAACAATCTACCCTGGTGGACAAAATAAAGGGTTCGGTTCGAAATTTTCAATCACCTGACGAAGGCCGGTGTTTGCAACGTTCGAAACGCCGTGAATATGGCGAACAATGTAAATAATTACAATACCTCATCTCAGAAATATATTCAAAGTTAACCTTTTGTCTCCCTCCAAGAAAGCGATCCGTTGCGTATTCTCGTTCTAACATTCAATCCATTAATAGATCAGCTGCTAAGAAATGCTTAGGCTTTTGCTGCAATATATGGTCCGATGTCCCTGCTATTTACCTTGAGCTCCTTGATAAAATCCAAAGAAGAATCAGCAATATTATCGGTCAAAATCTGGCAACTAGTCTTCAGAAACTTTCCCACTGCTCTAAGATTTCCCCTCTCTGTTTTCTCTTTTATGCTAATCATTCGAATGAGCTCTAAACTCTTAGAAAAGCACCTAAACACTTCTAATTTAACCGCAATACTGGCGTCGGGATTTTATCAAGTGAATTGGCTAGACATTAAATTTTATTCTAACACTTTATTTTCTCGCACTTTTCGCTTGTGGAACTCCCTTCCGGTTCCATGCTTTCTAGCCAACTTTAATCTGCAAAAATCTGAATACAATGTCAATCGATATCTACCGTCCTCCTGATTACTCTTTCCTCTTCCCGCTCATTAGTAAAGTTTCTGTTCCTAATTCTTCCACACCCAGTAAGCCCTTTTCTCTAGTACCTTTACCACCTTGGTTGGGTTAAAAATCAATTAAAAAGAAATAAAAAAAAATATTAGGTTTAAACTTTGAATGAGCAGTATTATATACTCTAGGGCAATGTTTATCTTAACCCACTGTTGTATTAATTAGAGTAGATTTTTTTAAGACGCCTAGAGAAATAGGAATTGGTGGATGAATATATATGAGCCATAATAACCGATTTGCAGACTTGGAACACTTACCGACGCAGAATATTAAAATGATCAGCAACAAAACGCTTCACAACGAACATCTCGATTCACTACTAAAGTTTCATTCTATAGCAATCTTCTGGCGCATATATATATATATATATATATATATATATATATAATAAATTTATTCGAGGATACCCATCTACAAAGGCGGTTTGCCAGTCTCGAATTCAGACATATTTGTGTTTTTTCAACACCCTCAGTGACAAACTGTGGGTTATACTGCAGCTGGGAGAGTCCCCTCACCCAGACTGACAAATCAACCGCGGTGAGATTCGAACCGTTTTCATGGTCAGAATGCGAACGTTCTAACCACTCAGCTAGTGTATATATATATATATATATATATATATATATATATATATATATATATATTACACTAGGAGTATAATCCTTCTTCGACCGGGTCTTTCATTACTGGGAATTTTTACCGTTCATTTGGAGCATTTTATGATTAAAGTCAGCCCACCCGAAAATCAGTATTAGTAACAACATCTGGGTTCAGCTGAAGCACATCACCAAATGGGAACTTAACCATTTGAATGGGGGTGGTCCTGAATAGTGCCGTGTTGCGTTCTCAATCTTGTTTCAGCCTCACGCACAGCAGCAGTTGAAGCGGCGTTTTTCCTCACCCGTTGAGTCATTTGTTCATTATTTTCAGCCTCGCGCGCAGAAGCGTTCACGTATGCTCTTCTGGAAAGCCGATAGCTACGTTGATCTTCGATCTCAGTGGCTCTGATTGAACCTTTCCGAGAGGCATTTTGAGACAGGAAAACTGAACGTTCTAAAGACGATTCGTTATCTCTTATTCGCATGGCTGACCTGGCGGCAGCGGTTTTGTGACCGAGGCAAGTTCTTTTTGGTGGCATGTCTTAGGCAAGTGTGAATTGTCTAATGGAATGTGAGGGAAAATACCAGAATAGAACGCTCTAAAGCTACAGGGATCACTAAGCACGAATAACTTTAGCAAAGGTTGGAAAAATTAATGTTGAGTAATAAAAATGCAAGCTTACTTGTGACTACGGTGAATGCAATGCAAAATCTGACAGGAAAATGAAAATTTTAGATTGAGAATAGCTCTAAATGACAATGAAAGCAACGCTTAAAACTGTAGTAGTAGGCTTTATGCAACGAAAAAGGTAACCTCACTTGAGAGAGATTGAAGATTGGCCAATGAAGGGGAATATGTAATTTGGACCCAAAACCGGCACTGAGGAATTATTTATCAAAAAAAAAAAAAAAAAAAAATCATCGAAATCGGATGAAAACTGTGGAAATTCATAAACAACATCAAATCATACACACACACACATTTTGAGAATTATAGATATAGATAATATTATTGTAATAATTTAAAGTATTTATTTTTTTATGAAAGATATATATCCAATAACAGATAGTAAATCGCTGCTGAGAGATATAATGGACAAGAAATAGTGGAGAGCCATTGTCGCCAGCATTTTGAACTCAAAACCGACACTGAAGAAATATCTATCAAATAAAAAAAATCGAAATCCGATGAAAACTGTGGAAACGCATAAACAACATACGATCACACACACACACACGCATATAGATACACACACATTTTATATAATTATAGAGATAAATAATTACATACATTATATATGAATACATGCATACGTATATATATATATATATATATATATATATATATGTGTGTGTGTGTGTGTGTGTGTGTGTGTGTGTGTGTGTGTGTGTGTGTGTGTAATTCTTATCATAATTACGATCATATACAGTTGCGGCCAAAATGTTCAGAACGGCATTGTTTTCGTCAGAAAAGTAGGTATAATCTTTTTATAAAAGTTGTTTTATATTCCATAATTTCCACAGACAATGAATACGATATTATTTGTTATTGTCTGAGGTTTTGGTGTAATTTGAGAGGATAATACAAAAGTTATGGATGATTTAGTGATTTACGGCAAAACCCATGCCGGCCAAAATGATCAGAACGGTTGAAAAATAACAAAATAATAAAAAATGACAGAGAATTAATATCGTATTTACTGTCTGTGAAAATTATAGAATATAAAACAACTTTGATAAAAGCTTATACTTACTTTTCTGACGAAAACAATGCCGTTCTGAACATTTTGGCCGCAACTGTACATTCCTTGCAATAGAATTGCCAGCAGAATCACAACATTTTCTTTAATAATTCAATTGTTTTGCAATATTACATTGTCCTTATTCTCATACATTATTATATTTTATTTTTCCCTTCTTTGTATTCAGTCAATAAATCCTACTTCCTTCTCTATTCTTTTGCTTCAGATGCACATTCCTTGTTATTCTCATTTATTGTGTTTTTTCTTTCTCGATGTCTTATTCAACCTACTAAATTCTTTGCCTAAAATAATATATCTGTCTTCTTTTTTTCCATGTGCTGTGTCCTTTCAGGACGTAGGCGATCATGACTTCCCCACATCCCTCTATTCCTTGCAGCGCTCAACAAGTTTCTTCCCTCTTCCACCTCTCAAAGACCACATTCTGTCATCCACTTGCTTAAGGCCACTGGGTATGTCATGCATTGTTTTCCCTTGTCTCTCTTTCCCTCTATTCGACCCGTGGATATCAGATTCTCACGGCCCTCCTTCCTCTGCCACCACCTCCAGACCACATTCTGTCATCCACTTGCTTAAGGCCGCTAGGTATGTCATGCATTGATTTCCCTTGTCTCTCGTTCTCTCTATTCGACCCGTGAATATCAGATTCCCCAGGCCTCGCTTCCTCATTATCTATCCCAGGAATTTGATGCCTCTTCTTGATGTTAAGTATAAGCCTCAGTATGTTTTAAGCATCCTTTCTAAGACCTTATCGTTGCTCACACCCCCCGTCCATGGTATCCTCAGCATCCTTCTGTAGAATCACATCTTCATCACCTCGATTCTTTTTGGAACGTGTCTTTGGCCATCACAATACGTATATTTATCTCAATGTCGCATTTATCGTCCTCTGTCAAAGCGTTTCCCAGATATTTAAACTTCCGAGTTTGCCTTATGTATCCAATATTATAATCTCTTCTTCACCAACCTCGTCCCTGTTGTCCTCTGCTCCACATTTTGTTGTCCATTTTTTAAATCATTTCTTTCGTTTTTATTATTATTTCATTTTCATTCCTCATGTCCATCATCAGGAGAAAAAAATTCTGCTTGCTGGTAACAGTGAACTACAGAATATATATATATATATATATATATATATGAGAGAGAGAATTGAAAAGTGTCAAAAATCTTATATACACAGAGTGCATATATATAAATATATATATATATATATATATATATATATATATATATAGTACACATTTATATATATATATACTACACATTTATATATATATATATTACACACACACACATATATATATATATATATATACACTACACACATATATATATACTACACACATATATAGATATACTACACATTTATATATATATATATATATATATATATATATATATATATATACTACATGTTTATATATATACATACATACACTACACATTTATATATATACATACATACACTACACATTTATATATATACATACATACACTACACATTTATATATATACATACACTACATATATATATATATACATACATATACGCTACATATATATATATATATATATGTACATACACTACATAATTATATATATATACATACACTACATAATTATATATATATATATATACATACACTACATAATTATATATATATATATACATACACTACATAATTATATATATATATATACATACACTACATAATTATATATATATATATATACATACACTACATAATTATATATATATATATACATACACTACATAATTATATATATATATATACATACACTACATAATTATATATATATATATACATACACTACATAATTATATATATATATATATATATATATATATACATACATACACTACATAATTATATATATATATATATACACTACATAATTATATATATATATATATATATACACTACATAATTATATATATACATACACTACATATATATATATATATATACACACTACATATATATATATACACTACATATATATATATATATATATATACATATATATATACACACTACATATATATATATATATACATATACACTACATATATATATATATACATATACACTACATATATATATATATACACTACATATATATATATATATATACATATACACTACATATATATATATACACTACATATATATATATATACATATACACTACATATATATATATATACATATACACTACATATATATATATATACATATACACTACATATATATATATATACATATACACTACATATATATATATATACATATACACTACATATATATATATATACATATACACTACATATATATATATATACATATACACTACATATATATATATATACATATACACTACATATATATATATATACATATACACTACATATATATATATATACATATACACTACATATATATATATATATATACATATACACTACATATATATATATATACATATACACTACATATATATATATATACATATACACTACATATATATATATATACATATACACTACATATATATATATATACATATACACTACATATATATATATATATACATATACACTACATATATATATATATACATATACACTACATATATATATATATACATATACACTACATATATATATATATACATATACACTACATATATATATATATACATATACACTACATATATATATACACTACATATATATATATACACTACATATATATACATACACTACATATATATACATACACTAAATATATATATATATACACTAAATATATATATATGTATATACACCACACACACACACACACACTCATATAAATGTTTACGTATGTGATGTTGAGATTTACCTCAGTACAAAGGTCAAACAGGTGCAAGAAATGGAAATAAAAATTAAGTAGATTCTCCTGAGTGCAAACCAGTCAGGGATTATCACATTTTTTCACGTTCTTGCCGATGTCATTTCCGTGTATAGTCCTTAATATTTCTCCTACCACGTTTTACTTCACGTGTGTGGATATTCCAGTTATTTAAAGCTTTTTATTTTTTACTTACAACGCCTATAGATTTATCGATAAATTTCTTCAGCCTATGATAATAGTATGCGCATGCGTGCAGTCGAACATTTTTCTTGATGCAACATTATTTTCTGCTGGAAACAAAGAAAGTGTACTTTTTAAAATATCTTCCAGTTTTACTTTCTTAAAATAAGTCGCACCATTTTCTCAATCGTTAGTTCTAAGATTTTTGGATATATATTTTTTTTCTTTTCTTTAAATTGTGTATTTCATTTTTTTTCAATTCAATTTTCTTTGCGTTCTTTTGTCCTTAATAGTCTTCTTTGATGTTATCATTTTTACATGGTTTTTAGCTTCTTTTATTTTTTTGACACTTTTTAATTTTTTCCGGTTTATTTTTCTATAATTGTTCCTTTTATGCGTCATTCTCTTTTCCGTCATTTATCTTTTTCTGATTGATTCTTTCTTCTACATATGATTATGTTTTCCGTTTATTTTCTTTGAATTTTCTTTTTTTTTTTCTATTTCTCCATACTTAGTTTCCTTCTAATCTAAAACCCATTTCTTTGCAGTATTTTTTCTGTTGTCTTTTTTGTTTACTTTCCTCTCTTCTTCATCTTTTCTTCCGATCCTTTTTCATTCTATTGCCTTTCCTTTTTTTTTTATTTGTATATTTTTTTACCAGGTTTTGTCTTATGTTCAGTCATTTTTTTTCATTCATCTATTTATTTCAAACATTTGGGTTTCTTATATTTCTTTTAATGTTTTCGCCTCTTTCTTTAATATTGCTTTTATTCATGTTTTGTTCCGTCTTTCTACATTCGATCATATAAAACTTTATTTTTTACACATTATTTTCATTTTTTCTTTATTTCTTTCGTTCTTTCTTTCTTTCTATAGAATTTTTTAAGAGAATATGCTTCCAGATTTTATAATATGAGGACATTAAATCAAATTATACATCTTTGAACTTGCGATCATGTTGTAACTCGTACTGTTTGTCTGCAATTAACAATATTATTTTCTTTAAAAAGTGTTTTCAAAACTGAAATTTGGAAATGCAAGAGATATTCTTTACCTTCATAAATAACATGGTTTTAGATAGTGCAAATAATGTTTCTTGATATATATTTATTTACCGATTGTGCACCTAATGACATTTATTAATTGACATTGCAAGCAAAGGAAAACCTTTTAATAAAAGCTAGGAGCTCAAGTTGGAATCCCCCATACAGCTAAATATAAAAATATTACGAAGGTAATCCATTAAGGTATCCAAATAACTGATGGTTTGTTAGTGAAGCACATTGACAAGGATTGGGGCTGTATAAAAATATGATGGAATAGGTATGTTTTGATTTTAGCAATAAAATAAATTCTTCCTTTTATTTGTTATATAACCTTTTGCTTTAAAAGTGTTGTAACGCGTTAAAGCATATCCAGGGTTATTCATAAATCGCTTATTACTGACCGATATCTTTAATCCCGTATTCTTAGGATCATACAATTAACGGACCACAGAAATGCCGGTTGAAAACTATCACAAGCTCTAATCTACTTCAACATAATCTTGCCAGTTTATTCCTCATATACATGTTGCTGTGTTATCAATGACAGATCAAATCTTGAAACAAGAATTAAGCAATCCTTAATACAAAAGCTAAATAAAGAGATTAAACTCCCAAAATAATATATAATAATTAATCTGAATGTGTAAATATGCAGCTATATATAAGAAATGAGGAAGACCGTATGTCCAAATCACTCGGATGCTGTCGGTTCTTGTTATAAACAATGTGTACCAACTGCCCTCATAGCCGCTCAATATACTAATGGCGGCTCTTTCTAAAAGCGCGGGATCAGGAATTGCCGGATTAAAGGTCTTGGACTTTATAAACGGTGTTCCAATAACGTGGACCGATTTTACATGTGAATTAAGTTCAAGCGGCTAATGAGTTTTTCTTTTATATTTGGCGAAGATTTGGGCGATATTATTTTTCACACATAATTGCCATGACTTAAATAACATGATCAAATACAGAAATAAATGAATTTTCACAAATAACACTGATGTATTTACTGCTGACTTTGATCCCTCTTAATGAAACAGACTTTTATAAAATACGTCTTAACGAAACACCCTTTATTTACTAACATGACCTAGCGTATTACTAATTCTTGCTACTTCATATAGGCTTTTATATTATCCCCTTCTTTTAATATGTAAATCAGGTATCTTCTCACATGCAAATATATCACTACAAAAGAGAAAATTATATTCTAGAATTTGTTCGGAGAGCTGACATGTGGTGACGATATTACCATTCTCGAAAATTCCTCAGGTGTATAAACCAGGAAGAAATGGTATTGTTTTGTTTTACTTTCATGTGGTAAGTACATTTGCAACAAAAAAATGAGATAAATAAACTCTGAATATACAGCATGAAACAAAGATAACTATATTCAACATATATTAGCTATAGGTGAAATAATTGTCTTCAAAAAAAAAATAATCCTCTTATACAGGTTTAAAATTTTATTATAAGGTTATGGATATTATATAGGCTGACATTTATATTGTAGTCCCAACGTTATTATTCAGGTGTACAGTTATAAGCCCATGATTATTATATAGGCTAACATTTATATTATAGGCGCATATATATATATATATATATATATATATATATATATATATATAATATATATATTACGTAGGTTTACAGGTACATTGTAATCCTATAGTTATTATATAGGTTTACAGTTATATGATAGGCTCATAGTTATTATATAAAAACACAGCTATATTATAAGCTTATAGCTATTATATATGACCATAATTATCGTATAGGATTACAGTTATATAATAGGATCATAATTATTATATAGGCTTGCATTATATTTGTTGTGGTAGGATCCACCTAATTTGCATAGTGGAGTACCGACCATATAAATATGGTTGGTACCAGGAAGAGAGGGGAACGAATCAAGAGATTCAACCAGAGACTCTGCCCGACTGCGACTTAGTCAACACATTCTCCAGGAACGGTCTTCCCAGGAATATACAAAAGACTATATGTAAATATTGTGTACACTTTCTTGTTTCAATACATTTTGTTCTACGTACATTTTGTGTTGCATTATTATTCCATGCATTAGTCAAGTTTCAACAATATTAGAGGCTCATAGCTATTATATAGGCTAACAGTTATATGATAGGTTCATGGTTATTATATAGGCTTACCTGTATTTCAAAGATATATTTAGAAGGATTGGTTTTCCTCCGAATTATAATTAACTCAAATGCTGTCGTAATCACTCATATATTGAAGATTCTGTTGTCAAATTCGAGTTAAGTAAGATCCAAACTTGTATACTGAATAACATACAATCATTATTTTTTATAATTCCCTCCATCAAAATATTATGGCATCAGCAGGTGACAATGTGCCAGATATTTCCCCTACACACACGCACGCACACACACACACACACACACACACACACACATATATATATATATATATACATATATATATGTGTGTGTGTGTGTGTGTGTGTGTCTGTTTGTGTAAAATGGGAACGAATTAAATCCAATTCCAAAATTTCGTAACATTCAATTTAAAAGAGGACTCAATACAGAAGTAGAGCAATATTATTTTCTTTATTTTAGGATATTACAACAGAAAAAGAGATTTCCATTATGTGGGGGGCTATACAATATTGCGTTATTTGCGCAGTGTCCTGGACCTTCTAGTGTGTGAGGACGCAGAATGCTGGCTATAACAAAACGTGGAAAAGTTCGGAGAGGATTTTCATTGAGGACTCATAAAAATAAATATGAAAAAAAAAAAATAATAACAAAGTAATCTAGATATAACGATAGAAAAAAAATAACTGTAAGTATGATGATGTTACTATGTTCAACGCCGCACACACGCACACATCTAAACAGAGTGTGGAATTAGTTTTGTTATTTTAAGTGCCGTATGTGTGTCCATTTGCTTTAATTGTTCGAAGAATTAACTTGGTAATCGTCGAATTTTGTGAGTTAATTGTTTTTGTTTTTTTTTAGAAAAATTAGCTTAATTAATTGCTGTCGGAATAAGTAGATTCGACCTGAATAGTTTCGGGTGTCAGAATGTGTTTGAGTTTGCGTTCTGTGCGTGGTGGGGGGAATTGTCACATCTGGCTCTGTAGATAGACACCGGACAGTGGTGGGTAGAGTGGAAATTTTCCGCTATGAAGTATTCATTATCGAGTGTATATATCCCTAAGATAACCTTGGGATCAAGTAACAGCCCGGACGGCAAAAGAGAATTGGTCAAGTGGCTTGTTGGATGCAACGTCGACTAAGGAACGAAAAGATTTGTAACCACGGTAGAGTCAGTAATGGATTAGTTAGGAGGTGCTGAGCGGGTGTGGTTGTTTTTTCTGTGGTCGCAGCCAAGAGTAGAAGGATTTGCGATGACGTGAGCTGTGTTTTGACACACAGAAGTAGATGGTTAATAATAGTGATTGTAGAAAATTAATGGTGGTAAATTTGTGAATGTTTGTTCAAGTAAATCTAGTAATACGAAAATAACAAGATAATTAGTTCTGGTTGAATAAATAGGGAGATAATGAAGCGCCCGTGCTGTGTTCTTGTGAGTAGGAAATAAGCGTGGATCATGGAATATTTAAAGTGTAAATTTAGGGGACGAAGACGTGGTTCAGTTATGGAATTGGTTGACGCTGTGACGTGGGGCTTTTGGCATTTAATTTGAGATTTTTGGACCAGAATTTTTTTCCTATGAATTATCTGTGCATTTCGTGTAATCTCAAATGAAGAGGCTAGGAATGTTGTTATCTCCAGGAATACTGGATTTCAGAGGTGACCTGTGTAGAGGGGACATTGGAGAGGTCAAATTCACTGTTGGAGTGATTAATCGCCAGACTGTCGCCTGAGTTGTTGAACTTGGGTCACGGAAGCTAGTGACCAAGAATGAACAAAGGATTGTCCCGTATTCTGTTTTTTGTTAGAAAAAATGTTTCTGAAGCATGAAAAAACTGGTAAGAGTTTTGTGTTAAGTTTTTTCAGGAACTGAATATGTGTATGCTGGAGGCCCAGTGAGGAAAAAACGTAAGGGGCACGCCTTAATGACACGAAAGTGTACAGGGAATTTTAGTGCAATATAGCTGAAATAACATACTTAGATTTTTTTTTTAATGATTAGGCAAGCACTGTGTCTATATTTCTGAGATGAGGTATTATGTAGACTATTTACATTATTCGGACTGTTGTCCTCATCTTTGTCGCCATGTTTATCACAGCGTTTTTCAAGGACACATGGCACAGTGGATAAAGGCGTTAGTTAGATCCAGTGCCTGGACCCAACGAGTGTGGGTTCAATACCTGGTTAAGGCGGTGGAGAACTTTGAGAGGGGAATTAACAGGAGATAACTGACATCCATTAGACATGTCACGTGGAAATAGAACAGTCTACCCCAGTGAGCGGAATAAAGGCTTCAGTTCGATATTCCAATCACCCGAAGAACACCGGAGCGTACAACGGCCGAAACATTGTGATAAACATGGCGATAAAGATGAGGACAATAGTCCGAATAATGTAAATAGTGTAGGTAAGTAATGTCGAATGATAGTGTAGCAGACTAATATTTTTTAACGAATTGCGTATTTGCTCGGACTTCCTCAGTTTGACATTAGGGATGACATAAAAGACAGATTAAAGGAAAGTCGATTTTGATTGGCTGAACTAGTGTAGGAATGATACACAGAGAAATATTTTTCTGGAAGTTGAGTTTTAACCGTAGAACAATGTAGACGTGTCAACTTCGTGTCTGAATCTTCTCCTCAGTGGGGGGCGAGAGGGACCCGACTGGATGGTTAGAAATGTACACATCGACGTGTTTAATAAAATAGGTAAGTTTAAAATCACATTGTTGATGTAGATTTTTTTGGTTTTATCTCAGATCCAAATCAACTAGCAATCACCGTCCGTGACAAGACGAGATAGAGAAGATACACCATACGCGTGAATTGATGCTTTTATCCAAGGACACTACCCCGAGGGCTATATATATATATATATATATATATATATATATATATATATTTAATGAAAATTGAAGTCAACACTCAGAGTCGACAGGCTGCTTCATGCTGGACGCAGCATGCAATATGTCTGTCGCCTCTGAGTGTTGATTTCAATGTTACTTTTATATTTACATACGCTCTATCTCTGATATTGAGCACTTTATCCCATAAATATTGCAGATACTTAATATTATATTTCTTCATATATATATATATATATATATATATATATATATATATATATATATATATATATATATTCCAGTCGAATTCATTACATTCGTCTACGTGCTAATACCCCTGGGAAAGATATTAATGATCTTCTCTATCCAGCTATGGGTAAATAGCAGGACAGAATGGGTTCTATAGCCTTGGTAACAACTGGTCTAGGAAAAGGACAACTCTGAATTCAAAACCTGCGGAGGGTCGTTTGTGGACCTTGTGGCAGGTAGTGCACGAGGTCTCTGTATTCGGCCCTTGAAAAAGTTTGGTTGTTTCTGCAAAAAGCCTTCACCCATATAATCAAATCATCTGTGCTGGTGTCTGGTTACTCGGAACTGAGCTGCTTGACCCCCATACGGCGAATACGACGGGAGAGTCCATTATATATATATATATATATATATATATATATATATATATATATATATATATATATAACTACTTATGGGCCGAGTTGTAGGTACGTTCGCATTCTGACTAAGACAAACGTCCAGGGTAAGACGATAAACTACATCCGACACCAATGACTTTGATGTGGAAGTTTTGAAGAGCATGGAACCATCACTTATTTGCTGGTGTTGCTAGGTACAACATGGCCCGGAGTGGTAGAACCTGTCAGGGTCCGAGCTATGGGCAAATAGTTACCCCGCAAAGGCGTCAAAACAATATAGAATTATAAAAATTCGTTTTAATACCAGTAATATCTTTTTGGAAAAATTATTATCATCGGTACATTTTTGAAAAAGAAAAGTAATATCAGCAATACATTTTTGTAAAAAAAAAATACCACTAATTTTTGTTTGATTTCGTTTAGTTTGTTTTACGGCAAATCAAGCGTAATGGGTTATTTAATGACGCCAAAGTTTTTATTGCTGGTAATTTTTTTTCCTCAAAAATGTATTGCTGGCATTAAAACATATTTTAGCACTTTCTTAGTGTTTTTCCCCAAGATTGGAGGTTAACTATTTGCCCATACCTGGGACCATAACAGGTGCTACCACCCCGGGTCAGGGTGGACCTAGGAACACCAGCAGTTAAGAGGTGGTTACACTCTCCTCAAAACCTCCTGATCAGAGTCCTTCCTGCTGGATGTAGTTTATCGTCTTACCCAGAAAGCGGATGTAGTTTATCGTCATACGGACATTTTTTGAAGAATTACCAGAATTGAAAATCTTGTCGGCATTAAATAACGCATTGAGGTTGATATGCCGTAAACCAAAGCAAACCAAACTAAAATTGATGAAGCATAGACTTATTCTTAATTTCCTAATACGGTCAGTATATTGTAACCGTCTTCATTATGGACTTGATTAATATTTGAGTTCCTCTTCTAATAATAGCTTCCATTACTTTCCTTTCTTTGTAACTTTTGATTAGAGGATATTTTTATAAAAATGACAATTGCTTAAATAATGAATAATAATCAATTTATTAAAGATTTTTGGAACCAACGTAAGAATAGTAGTAACACCCCCACTACTACTACTAGTAGAAACAACTCCTGATTGAAATTTTTAATGTAATTTCCGAACTGTGGAAGAATATTCATGATCATTTTAACGGACATGTTGATTATACTTCGATGCTATTTAACCAGCAAACACTTCATCTGTTATTGGACACTTTGGAGAGTGGTTAGAAACGTTGGCATTCCGTCGATAGCTGTGCTAACACGAAGTCACAAGTCCCCTGGCCTTGTTCAAATTGTTGATCACGCTAGCTAAACCGCTCGTTCCCAGAAACTGTTACTAATGTCTACTCAGCATAGTTGCAGTATAAACCACAGGTAGGTTCTGTGGGTTTTGAATAAACAGAAATGCGCCTAAGAAAGCATAAGCAATAAGGATTGGCTTGCTACCCTATCAGACGGGTGTCATCGAAAACTAGTGGACAGCTATACTATACTATACTTGATCTGTTAATATTACAATTTGTGTCAATTATAGCGTCTTGATTCGAACAAATCATGTTATTATTCGTCTTGGAGATTATTAACTAGACCAGTCTACCCGAACGAGCGAAATAAAGGGTTCAGTTCGATATTCCAACCACCGGAAAAAGGCCGGAGCGTACACCAGCCGAAACGTTGTGATAAATATGGCAACAAAGATGAGGACAATAGTCCGAATAATGTAAATAGTGTACATAATTCCTCATCTCAGAAATATAGGTAGATACTTAAAACGTAGACTGTTTTCTCTGTACAAATAACGTACTGAGATTTCATCTAGATTACTAGTGATATTTATTTAAACAACGCAATTCTTTATCAGTTAGAACCTTTCATCTTCAAAGCAAAACTAACACTCATCTAACCCGAAGGATCATAACAAATATTTCTTTTTGCAGGTCACGAGGAACAGCCATCTCCTTGGATAAAATCATTTTCATTCTTTAAGAAAGAAAGAAAGAAGAAAAAACTCATCTTCTTAATGGTCGTCTGATTTTGTTCCACACAAATGTATATCGATTTCGCAGGCAACAAACACAAACCCACGCGTTTCTCTTTCTTCCAAACCAATTAGTCAGGTTACTATGGCAACACAATCAATAAAATTTAAGATGCTTCCTAACGCCACGAATTTTGATGAAGGACAATATCAAGAATTAACAACATCGAGTAGAAAACCTTTTAAAAATTATCACCCTTTCCTTTTTAATTAACTTGATCAATCAAAATAGCCAATCTAAGCCCGCATTATAACACAAATTAAAACAAAAGAAAATAACTATGATTACTTAATATAAAATAGGGTATGTGATGGAATAAATATAAAAAAAAAATTCTATATGGCAGAAGCCTTGAAAAGTAAGAGATTTTAAAATTTAGTTCTCACATTTAATCGCCATAACAGGCCGAAACAAACCGGGAAAAATTTACCAATTTAATGAACCCAATACAAAGGAAAACAACAAAAAAACATTTTCTTTAACTATACTGGGGGTCGTCGACTTACGACAGACTTCTATTTCTACGATGCGTCGTAAAGCGTTTTTTGTGGGCTCTGTTATCTTGAAAGGGGGAACTGGAAGTATTTATTTTAATTTGCGGGCTGGTCCAGTGAACATACTCAGGGGGCTGTGGACATGTATCCATTTTTCCCAGTTTTCCAAAAAATTATTCAATATTAGCTACAAAAGTAACATTGTGAAAGGTATCTGAAGGTATGAGAAGGTATCAATCTTTTCTTCATTGCTTTTCCAACCAATATGGCCGAACGTGGTTTCAACGCAGTTACACAGCTTCTTACTAAACCGTCTGCAAATTACAAAACGAGGACATCTACGATTATTTCTAAACAGAACCTAGAATAAGAGCCTTAGCAAGTAAAGACCAAAGTCAACCACCACATTGAAAACATTGATAAGCTATGAAATGAACCTATTGTGAGAGCCCTAGTCAGTAAGCACCAAAGTCAAGCATCACATTGAAAACATTGAGATAAGCTATCAAGTGAACCTAGAGTAAGCGCCTTAACCAGTAAGCGCCAAAGTCAACCAATAATTTTTTATGCATTTTAATTATTATTTATATATGTGAGTTTCTGAAATGAGGTGCTAACTTTACTCACATTATTTACATGAGGACCGTTTTTTTTTCATCTTAACGACTGTGCGCCCCGGCCCTCATTAGGTGCTTGTCGGTCTGGATAATCTTTATATAATTCCGGATTATTTTTAAAGAAATGGTTCAGTCCAAATTTCGCTTAATGTTACTCGGCTCGTCGAACACCTGAAGAAACCTGGAGGTCACAAGGGCACAAACAGTGTAAACAATAACTAATAATAATAAGAGGAAAATAGTCCTCATAAAATATATATATATATATATATATATATATATATATATATATATATATATATATATATATATATATATATATATATATGTGTGTGTGTGTGTGTGTGTGTGTGGTTGCTCTTTTCTCTATCTCCACATTACTAATGTCGCTGTTGCCTTGCTTGGGGTGATACAGATTAATATGTCATTAATAGAAATATCACACCCGTACGTACACAGTCGTCATCATAATACTCATACACACTCGCAAATCAGAAGTCGGAGCCCCCGTGATGTGGAGGTGGCATAATCATTAAATGTTCAGCCATATACGTGGGCCCAGGTTACCGCGGGAATATGTACAGCTTCCTGCCGCATCTAGAACCTCCGTATGGCAATGCCCGTGATCCTATGGAGCATGCGGGAAGCAGTCATGCGATATAGCATGTCCTGCGTTGCTCACGACTCTCAATATCACGTGATATTGGAGCGCATCACCGTGTGTAAATCGGCTGAATCTGCACACGGCTCTCTGTGGTTACTCCGTTTCTTCTGGACACTTTAACTGAATGCGCACTTGTTGACAGCTTGTGTCACGAACCGAGCGTGTGCATATTTTTAAAAATTTCCTTGCTGTTGTTTTCTCTGGATGCGTCTAAAAGAAGAAACGAGAATGTTAAAATTTAACGCACCCCGCGTAATACTGCTTCTCAATTCCCTTGCGCATCCAATAACTTCTTTTATGTGCTGTATTCGTTCAGGACTTAGGCGATCATGGCTCTCCACAATTTCCTCTCCTTTGTAGCCCTTAGTAACGTGTGTCTTTTTTTCCTTTATCCTGTCATTCCTGTTCTTTCAACCATTTACACAACTTCGTTATTTAGGTTATGCATTATTTTCCTCTGCCACAATATGTCTTGTGTGTGTCATATTTCCAAGTCGTCTTTTCTCATTATTTTCTCTAGAGATTTCAGTTCTCTCTTTCATTCTTTTGTTTCCATTTTCTCTAAAACTTCTTCGTTACTAACGGTGTTCAGTCCATATTATTTTCAGCATCATTCTGTAGAACGATATTTATACTGTCTTAAGTTTCTTCTCCATGCCAGTTATCTGCCTTAGTTTATCCTTATTTGTTATCTACATCTACAGATGTACGCAAGACGTAACCATTTTTGGCTATGGTAGTTGCGTTCTCATTCCTGCAAATCCACTTGGGAAATATATGAATCGATCTTTTCTTCCGACCAACATATATAGGTTAAACAGGAAGAAAGACTGTAGTCTTAAGCACTGGTTGAAACCCTATTTTGGATTAGGAGAACTCGGAATGTTGAGGGTTAAAACAGGGACAATGGCCTGCTCGCAGCATTTTTTTTACGTTTTGATATAATACCCTAAAGTAATGTATATTGCTCTAATTTTGTATAGAGGAAGGCACGGTGGAGTAATGGATAGCGGCTCGGATTGAGGAATCGGAGAGCCGAGATCGAATTCCAGTCAATATATTACATTCACTTACGTGTTAATACCCTTCTCCCACCAGCTATGGGTAAATAGCAGGACAGACTGGGTTCTATAGGCTTGTATGGCAACTGGTCTAGCGCAGAAAGAAATGGCAACCTACTGCGGGATAGTATTGATATTATTGAGTTATCACAATTATAATAGCATTATAAACAATTATATTGTGTTATATTTCTAATTATAGCTCGATTAGGTCTCATTTTTAAAAAACGGACCCCATTCGTAACATACTTGTTGACAACACAAATATAAGAGCATCGTCTACATGTAAAAAATGATGGAAGCCTTATTAAAATACAAAAAAACAACACTCAATAATATCAACTATGAACATGGACACAAAATGTTGACCGTCTTTTGAAAATGAAACATTACGTAAATACATACATACAGCAATATTTCTAGTTAACAGTTATTATATTTCAAACTTGAAAATGCCTAAATGTATAGCTGAAAGGGCTGGGGAAAAAAACAACATTTGGACAGTTTTTATATAATTTATGTACTGAAAAGAAAACAATTATAAAATCACATGAAAACTTATATAAAACCATAATGAAAGCAACTTTCCCTCATATTTAATGAAACTTGATGAGGGTGAAAGGAGTTTTTCTGAGCTTTGGTTAGCAATCCTTTTAGTGTTGGTTTCACGATAAAAAGACTTCAGATGGGAAGGAAAACTCATGACAGCTTAGCCAGGCCATTATATTGCATGTGTCTGCCGAGAGGCGTGTACTGGCTGATATTGACTGTGATCCGGAGAGGTTAAACTCCGCGATAATAACACATGAGGACTGTCGTTCGGAGTTTCATTGGCAAGTCTTTTGCATCGTTACTTTTTTATCGACAGATCCAAAAAGTGTGGATGGCCCGACACAAGCCTTCGCTACTTGAAACAAATCATTGCGTTGGTTTTCTGACAACTATTTCTAATTAGTTCCACACATATACGGCTACTGCGAAAAAATCTACGAAACATCAACTTCATCTTGGCACTTGGAATGTACGAACTCTCCAGGACAACAACTCAGCGTCAGAAGGAAAAACAGGTATGGTTGTGTTGGAGGTAAAGAAGTACAACATCGATAATAGCTGCACTGAGAAGTAACCATCAGTCGACTACACAAGAGAAGTAAGCAAAATAAGATATCTAATCTACCAGTGTTCCTTCTGTACGTGGATGCAATACACTCTCCTGTGTGGTTTGTGGTCTTTTGTGCAATTCTCGAGCGGGTCTCAAAAGCCATGCCCGTCATTGGCACGCAGATAATTAGGTCGTGGTCGTCGGAACCTCATACGTCGAACTCGATGGGAAAATCCATCATAAATATATATATATATATATATATATATATATATAAAATTCAAAGTTTCAATTATCTGACGCATAAGATTAATTTAAAAGTAATTTATATATATTTGCAAGTTTCAATAATATGACACATGAGATTAAATTAAAAGTAGTTTATATATATATATATATATATATATATATATATATATATATATATATATATATATATACGAGTTTCAATAATATGACACATAAGATTAAATTAAAAGTAGTTTACATATATATATATATGTTTCCCTTATTCGTAATTTTCACTTATCATAAATATTAATGGAGTACACTATATCGGATTACATTTGGCAATAAGAACCAACGTTGAAATGGCTCCTCATTATTAATATTAACACTTAATATGAAACAAGAAAAAAAAGTCGACCAAAATGGTCTGTCCTGGGTATGAAGATAAACTACATGCGCGTACTGGGTAAGACAATAAATAACATCCGCGTCCTGCGTAAGATGATAAAACACATCCTCGCCCTGGGTAAGACAATAAACTACATCCAACAGCAAGACCTCTGATGAGGAGAATTTGAGAAGCGTGGAACCACCTCTTAGTTGCTGGTGTTCCCACCTCCACTGATCAGCGGTGGTAGCACCTGTTAAGGTCCCAGCTTTGGGAAAATAGTTACCCCACCAAACTGGGTCAAAATAGTCACTCAGTTATGGGCCATGCGTGATACATGCTTAGGTGATCATGCATCTTTCGGTACATAACTGACGAGGCAGATTTTTTCCTGCATTAGGTTGCCATTCTTTCTGCGGTAGGCCAGCTAACCATTACTTCACCGTGCCCCCTCAAAATACTATGAAAGCGTAAAAATAGGTTTTAATACCAGCAATACGTTTTTGTAAAAAAATGACCAGCAATAAATTTTTGAAACAAAAATTATTACAAGTGATACATTATTAGCAGCAATACATTTTTGTAAAAAAATATATCCAAAAATAAATTTAAAAAAAATATTAGCAGGAATAAAAATCTTGTCGGCATAAAATAACCTATTGAAGATGATATCCCGTAAAACAAACCAAACCAAACCTGGTTGGAATTATGTTATATCAGTTTTTCTAAATAGGAAACCATCATTGGAAATACATACATTGAACACTATTTATATTATTCGGACGGTAGTCCTCATCTTTGCTGCCATATTTATCAAAAGGTTTCGGCGGTTGTACGCTCCGGCCTTCTTCAGATGATTGGAATGTCGAAATGAACCGTTTATTTCCCTCGCTGAGGTAGAATGTTCTAGTTCCACGTGCCATGTCTAATGGATGTCAGTTATCAGTTATAACCCCCTAATTCAACTCTCAAAGTTCTCCACTGACTTAACCCCGCATTGAACTCACACTGTCAATGGATCTAACCAACGCCTTTATCCACTGTGACATGTGACCTTAAGGGTATAACTGATAACTGACATCCGTTAGACATGGCACGTGGAACTATAACATTCTACCCCAGCGAGCGAAATAGTTCAGTTCGACATTCCAACCATCTGAGAAGGTCGGAGCGTACAGCGGCCAAAACGTTGTGATAAATATGGCAACAATGATGATGACAATAGTCCGAACAATGTAAATAGTGTACATAATACCTCATCTCAGAAATATAGGCAGATAGTTTGAGCACATTCAAGTAAACATAAGCTTAGTTCAATCTAGTGCATAAGACCAGTCTGTAATATTCAATGAGGATCGATGTCAGCAATTACTGTAATAATCACCAAATGCATTCTCGTCTTAACAACGAATTGTTACACACACTTCAGAATAAAAAGAAACGCTGCAAGCTTATTTTAAAACTCTGCGTATGTATGATTTTCGAGATTATATATATATATATATATATATATATATATATATATATATATATATAGATATATATATATATATATACATATATACACAATCATAAATATATATATATATGTACACAATCATACATATATATATATATATATATATATACACACAATCATACATATATATATATATATATACACACAATCATATATATATATATACACAATCATATATATATATATATACACAATCATATATATATATATACACAATCATACATATATATATATATA